>VZQC01014177.1:786481-990767 GCA_009823505.1 Rhizomys pruinosus | reverse complement strand
TTTTTTTTTTTTTATGAGTACAAGTATCCTTCATGAAAAACCAATTTGCAAGCACTTGTGCTCAAACCCACACAGCCTGAGGCTCCCACCATCCAGCTAGAGGGGCTTGTATGTACACTCAAGTTGATAAAATAAGTGTCCAGGCTATATTGCTGTAGTTTTACCATTCACCCCAAACACAGCCCTTACATTCTATCATGCCCCGTCTTCCGCAGATTGTTCCCTAAGCTTAGAAAAGGGGCACAGGTGGACGAGAAGCAGAACAGTCTACTTTGTCTGGAGATGTCGTTTTAGACTCTGATCAGTTCTGGCTTTTTCCTTTCATGGGCTGACAGGTTGTCCAGGAATAACCTTTCAATCCTACTAATGAAGCACAAGTGATTAGATATATAGGTATTTAAACATTGCTGATTATTATGGTAGGTTACTTTGGTATAGACACAGATGTTTGGATGGTGTGCTAATCCATGGATTTTTTTTTTTTAAAGATGACAAGGTCTTACTGAGGCTTATAACATCTCCTAATCACTAGAGGATGTAAGCTTGTGGCATCATCCATGAGTTATTCCTCCAAGGAGACAGCTAATAGCCAAATGGATTGGGATATACAGACATATGGCTGCCACTGCTGCACAGTATTTCCAAGCAGGTGAGGTGTAGCTGATGTTGATGGAGGAGTTTTGCTTGACTCAAGGAGACCAACATTTGCTTTATTGGTTCGGTGGCCTTTAGTAACATTCTCTGGTATTCCAGAGACCAAATGTACACTTGCAAGTGTGGTCTCAATACAACCTTCCCATGCTTACATCAGGTGTTCGGCAGCAGGGACTTACCACCTCTCTTCTTGCAGGTATCCCAGTTTACAAGCAAGAAGCCTTTTCTCAGTAACGGTCCAAAACTCTATACACAGGAGTATACGTCATCAACAGCGGCTGGCAGAAGAAACTGTGGCACACATCTTGCTAACAGAACAAAGTGGCAGTCGCAAGGACAGAGCCCCCTGTACATGTACCTTCTGTACTTTGTCCTTCTTCTTGATCCTCCCACACCTGTACCCCTCCATGAGATCAAGAACACTTTCCTTCCTTCCATGCTTTTCCCCTGCTCTCCAGCCTGGAGCTTAGCACATAGTTAGTAGGTGTAATTCATAGTAATTCAATTAATCCATTTTCCAGTGGCCAATTAATTAGTGGCATGTTGATTGAGTGAAAGCCTTAGATTGTTTCTGGTGTTAATAAAGTTTTGATTTATGCCAGTCAGCCTGAATATGTTTTGCCTACGATTCTTCCTCATGAAGTCTGTTTTGGTGGAGAACACAGGTCTTCACTCCACTCTGGCTTTTGGGAGACTGTTTGGCAGAGTTATAAGAATAGTAAAGAAATCTCCTGGATTTGGATTCCTTTAGTCTCTTGATCTATTATAAGAGGTTTGAGCTGAGGCTACTCCCAACCCTCCTGTGGGCTCAGGCACAGTACCAGCACCGGCACCAGGACTAAACCCAGAATCCAATTCATATGTTAGTTGGGCCAAGCTTTGGGAGTCAACTTTCAGCTTGGCTTTTGCTATTGGTTTTGGTTCTTTCCTGCATGGTTTGGGCTCACTGATACTCAAAGCCTGTGAAGAGGAGGCTGTTACCACTCCTGGGTAGGAGAAGGATCCTGCCTTTGGTCCCAGAAAAATACCAGCACTGACCAGGCCGATGTCACTACTGACATCAGCCCTGATGCTGTTTATGTAGCCCAGATCGGCCTCAAACTCACAGACCTCCTGCCTCTGTGCCAGGATTGCAGGTGTTGACCACTAGGCTCAGCTCTGATGTTCTCAAGGCATTTCACCTTCCTTCTGTAGGAGCGTGGGCATCTGCCCTCCAAAGATGAAAACCTAGAATCCATGTCACTGGGAGACACCAAGTTTCCACCCCTAGGGGACGTTGATGGACTTATCACTTGGCTAAATTTTGTTCCCAGGTCTCATATCCCACTGCAGTTATGAACTAGCACCAGGCAAAGAGGAATATTCTTACTGCCAGAGGGTGTTGCGGTTGTGTGCCGAGAAGATTGCTACTCTTGGGAAGATTTCTATTTCTGCCTGTGTGCTTTTTGTTGTTATGGTCATGGGCTCATAGTAAAAATATGAATCCATTTTCCAGAGTAAGCACTCTAGTTCCTTAGTGCCTTCTTCTTGGCCTTTGAGAATACATTAACTGGGGTGTGTGTGTGTAGGTGTGTGTGTGTGTATGTGTGTGTGTGTGTGTGTGTGTACATAGGCTAAGGAGAGTAGGAAATCTGTATGTGGCACACTTTCCGGGTCTCCAATATAAGAGGGCCTTGGGCTAATGACAGTAAAATTATAATACTAGAATATTCTAGAATGGTCTACTAAAACACCACATATTTATCATATATTACATGGCAGGAAGAGTGTTAAATATTTTTCAAGGCTTATCTCCCTTAATGCTACAATAACCCTGTGAGGATGACTAGTATGAGCCCAGTACACAGGAAAATGAGTTTACCAAGGTGGAGCAGCTAGCCCCAAGACAGGAGTGACAGGGCTGGCTTTTGACCTCAGCAATCTGATTCTAGAAGCATGCTATTTTTTTTTAGAAGCATGCTATTTTTATCCCCATGTGTTGGGGCTGGTGGTTTAACCTTTGGACTGGAGGAAGACAGTCACCTCTTTTTTATATATATTTTTTTAGCAACTGGGTTTCTTTTATTAATTTTTTTTATTTATTTATTTTTTATGTGTATGAGTGTACTGTCTGCATGTAGGATGGTGCACCTGTGTCATGCAATGCCATGGAGGTCAGAAGAGGGCATTGGATTCCCCTGTAACTGGAGTTAAAGATGGTCCTTAGCCACCATGTGGGTTCTGGGAATCGAACCCGGGTCCTGTGCAAGAGCACTTGGCACTCTTAACCGCTGAGCCATCTCTCCACCCCAACAGTCACCTATTATTTCAGATTATTGGCTATGGACAAGCCACATACTTCCCCTAAAGTAGGAACCAGTGTCTACACTTTGACTTATGGCACCAAGCAGCTAATTGTTTATAGAGGCAACTGTGTTGTCTTTTCCTTTTTTTTTTTTTTTTTTTTTTTTTTTTTTTTTTTTTTCTTTTTTTGTTNTAAGTTGTATACACCTAGGCCTCTGCTTTAGCCCATTTGTGGCAGGATCTAGGTCCACAGCACCCTGGAGGAGGGTTAGACAGCTAGTCTGCAGAAGTTGGCACATGGCAGGCCTGTGGGCGCCCAGCCTGTGCCATCACAGTCCCCATGATGCCCATGTCAGCTGCATGTCAGGCTCCCTGACACTGAGAGGCTCCTGTGGTAGTCTGAGCCCCTGCTCCCCGACTCTGGCCGACAAGATGCGCAGTGGTCATCCTGCTGTAAGCACACAGAAGTTCCCTGGGCATAGCTCCTCTTGCCCTGGCTCTGGCCAGGAAACCTCAGCTGCTCTCACCCTGCCCAGGACCCTTCACGGTCCCCTCAGCCCCTCAGCTCTCCTGAGCCCAGCCTGAGGCCACCTGCGACCAGGGAGCCTCCTTTCTCTCTGCCCTCCTTCCTGTCCTCCTCGGTCCTCATGTTTAATAGCCTATATATATCGACAAATTCTCTAGATGCCTCAGATTTCTCAGCCCTAGATTTTTTTTTAAATTTCTGTATGTGTATGAATGTACTGTCTACGTGCAGGTCTGTGCACCCATGTCGTGCAATGCCACGGAGGTCAGAAGATGGTCTCGGATTCCCCTGGAACTGGAGTTCTCCTGGAATTGGAGTTTCAGATGGTTCTCGGCCACCATGTGGGTGCTGGGGATTGAACCCGGGTCCTCTGTAAGAGCAGTCGGCGCTCTTAACCGCTAGGCCATCTCTCCAGCCCAAACTTCTTTACTTTTCATCATTACACATCACCTTTTTAAAAAGTCTATTTAAAAAACACCACGATGTACATTAAATTCATAGTAAAACTTGAAAATGTTCTACAATGCTTAAAGATTTCACTTCCATTTGCATCATGATCCCAAATCTGATCCCCAAACTTGGATCTTTATCTTTGGCTTTTTGTTTCTTCTCTTAATTTACAAATTAGAGATGGCAACATTTACCTAAACAGAGCGCTGTTATCAAGAGTAATGGATATAAAGTACCAGGCAATAATAGATCACAAATATTATGTCCTTTCCATGGGTGCATGTCAGGACAACAAGGACAGTGACAACCAGCATGACCAGTCTTCTAAATTGAGACAGAATTCTTCATCAACTTAGCTGCAAGTGATAACAAGTATAAGAGCTGAGGATGTAGCTCAGCAGCAGGAAACCTGCCTCACAGGAAGTTCAAACCCCAACACTTCAGAAACAAAACATTTAGTTTAAGGTAAGTAATTAGGGGCTGGACAGATGGCTCAGTGGTTAAAAGCACTGGCTGGCTGCTCTTACAGAAGACCTGGGTTCAGTTCCAGCACATATTGGTGTGTAACAATCATCTGTAACTCCAGTTCCAGGGCATCTGACACCATATTGGCTATAGGTCCATTTGAGAAGTTTGATGAGCATCATTCTGATGGAATGGAAGTCCTCATTCCTTGGGACATATGAGAAATGTAAGGGACATTCCTCCAACATTCACTACAAATGAGCAACATGTCTATAAAGTTACCAAGTTGCCCCAATGTTAGGCAGATCATTTCAGGCTCTGCTCAAAGGCACCTTGAGGTCCTTCTTTTTTAAAATATATTTTATTTTTTTTTTTTGTCTGCGTATGAGTGTATTGCCTGGATGTACATAAGTACACCTGTGTCATGTGATGCCAGCAGAGGCCAGAAGAAGGTGTCAGATTCCCCTAGAACTGGATTACAGACAGTTGTTAGCTACCGTGTGGGTGCTGGAAATTAAACCCAGGTCCTCTACAAAAGCAGCCAGTGAGCCAATGAGCCAGCCACCTTTCTTCTTTTTAATTCATTGCACAGGAAGACTAAAGAAAGGAAAGGAGAAAATGTTAATGGACTTCAAATCCATAACTTATTTTTTATTACAATGTGGAATCCTATACCAGCAAATGAAATTTAAATGGAGACTCACTGGTTAAGTACTATTAAGTATATGAATATTTATTTTATTTTTTTTTTAATTAATTTTTATTGATGCTTTGTGCATTTCATACATTTTTTCCAATTCAGTTCAGGCTTATTTCCCTTTCCCTCCCCCCCCCACCCCATCCCAGATCATGCATTCCGCCATAACTGTCCTGCATCTTTCTCTCAGTTTTTTTTTTTCATTTTTAGCTATAAGTGATAATCCATGAGTACAAGCATCCTTCATGCAAAACCTATCTGCAGGCTGTTGTGCCCAAACACCTACAGCCCCACCATCCAGTGGGGGGTGACAGGTTGTTTGTTCAATCAAGTTGATCAAATGAGTGTCCAGACTACATTGCTGTAGTTTCACCATTCACCCCAATCGCAGCCCTTACATTCTACCACGCCCCCTCTTCCGCAGGTTGTTCCCTAGGCTTAGAAAAGGGGCACAGGTGGATGAGAGGTAAAACAGTCCACTCTCTCTGGAGCTGTTGACTTGGACTCTGGTCAATTCTGGCTGTTTCCTTTCATGGGCTGACAGTTTGTCCAGGAATAACCTTTCGATCCTACTAATGAAGAACAAGCAATTAGATATATAGGTATTTAAGCAGCACTAATAGTTATGGTAGGTTACTTTAGCATAGACACATGTTTGGATATGTTAATCCATGAATTACAATTTTCCCCCCTGTTAAATATGACAGGGTCTTACTGTGGCTTATAACATCTCCTAACCTGTAGAGGATGTAAGCTTGTGGCATCAGCCATGGGTTATTTCTCCAAGGGGAGAGCCAATAGCCAATTAGATTTGGGATATACAGGCACATGGCTGCCTCTGCTGCACAGTATTTCCAGGCAGGTGAGGTGTAGCTGGTGCTGACGGTGGAGTCTTGCTTGACTCAGGGAGACCCATATTTGCTTTATTGGTTTAGTGGCCTTTGGTAACACTCTCTGGCATTCCAGAGGCCATCTGTACACTTGCATGTGTGGTCTCAATACATCCCTCCCATGTTAACGTCAGGTCTTCGGCAGCAGGGTCTTATTGCCTCTCCTCCTGTAGGTATCCCAACTTAGAGGCAAGGAGCCCTTACCTTTTGTGGGGCCTTGGATCCCCTGGCCAACATCCACCTGGTAGAACAATCCATTGCTGATGTCAGAGCTCCTGTATTAATATATTTTGCCTGAGTGCATAGCCCTAGGACTTTAGTATTATATTTGGTTCTGAACAGAGAGTAATCCCTTCCACAGTTCCCATGTCTAGTAGTCAATTAAAGAAAGCAGTTTTACCGGTTTTATAAGAGATTACCTCTACAATAGTTGTCTCCAATTTACAGTTGGGGAGCGACCTCATCATTGTCATATTTCTCCTTGTTCTATGGGTGGGAAGGCAAGGAAGTCTCTCATATCAGAACCTTTGTGGCACCTAGAAGGTAAGTTTCATTAGGACTCATTATAACTAGTTGTTACATGTAGGATCCACAGAGGGGTTCGATGTTTATGGCAATCTGAGGCTTTTCTTCCTTTGAATGTTCAGACGGGTCAGCCTTTCCATTGCCACTTTTTGGTACATCCTACTCAATGCAAACCTGTATCTTTTCTTTCTCAGCCGTTAAGTTGGTGACGTTTTGTCCTGTTGGAACAGAATATTTATTTTATTTTTAAAACATAATGAGAGCTAAAAAAAACTATTCAATATAAAGAATCAGATTCTTATTTTTATTTATTTTTTTTATGTGTATGAGTGTACTGTCTGCATGTTGGTTGGTGCACCTGTGTCATGCAATGCCGCAGAGGTCAGAAAGGGCGTCGGATTCCCCCAGAACTGGAGTTAGAGATGGTTCTTAGCCACCATGTGGGTGCTGGGAATCAAACCCAGGTCCTCTGCAAGAGCTGTCAGCGTTCTTAACCACTGAGTCATCTCTCCAGCCCCAAAATTAGATTCTTTATGAAGGTGAATGAATTAAATCTACAAATTAAATTTTGCATCATAAATCGAAACCTGTCATTATTTTCTTATGCAAGAATAAAATAATTTTAAATATTTAGTTATACATTATTAGGAGTGCAAAAAGCCAGATTCCTCTCAAAGTAAATTTGCTAACTTGAACTATTTAAAATAAAGGAATAAAAAAAAAAAAAAAAGACCAAAGCCAGGCGTGGTGGCCACGCCTTTAATCCTAGCACTCCACTCAGGAGGCAGAGGCAGGCAGATCTTTGTGAGTTCAAGGCCAGCCTGGTCTACAGAGTGAGTTCCAGGACAGCTGGGCCTACAGGGAGACCCTGTCTCAAAAAGATAAAGGAATAGTCCAAAGGTTTGTTAGCATCGAAGAAAATAAAACTGTTACTAATACAAAAATGTTCCCCTTTTTAGCCCTTCAATAAAGAGCATACATTTCTGTAAAACCCTGAAGAGTTAATGCATTTCTTTAATAACTGCTAGATCGAAATGGTATAACAAACGATAGGCTGAATATTCAGGATGACATTTCCTGGTGAAGTCTCATCAGTTATGTGTTAGATGTGTTTATATCACACAAGTATCACCGGCACTTTGTCTAATCTATTTTGTTCATTTGCTGCTTTTATGCCCTGGTGTCCTGAAAGTCTCACAAATTGAATCTTTTACTATTAGATTCCATTTTCATATTTACTGGTCTATGTGGGGAAAAGATCAGAGGAAAACTTGGATGCCAGATTGCCAGATGAAATTAAATCCGTGTCCTTAAAAATGAAATGGGATGCTCAACATTCACCTCTGCTCTCGTACAATTAGATCCAGCAGGGCCTCTGGGTTTTCATGTTGTTAAGAACTGCTTTTTGTTTCCCGGAAAATGTCTTTTTGAAATTTTCTGTGCACAATTTCATTACAATTGCAAGAAAAAATGGTCTTCCACATCTCACTAGCACATCTAGAACTATTATGAAAATAGTCACACTTAAGACAGAGCACCAGTTTATATCTGCAGCAACAGATACACAGAGAAAGAGAGGTATATATCTGTTTAACCATCTAGTCCTGGTGGCAATTTTCAAGTTTAAGCTTTTGCCTGATAAGAGTTGTTAACATTTGAAAATCTATTTCCTGAAATTGGTTCCTTGTCATGAATATTATGCTATATGAATTTCAAATAAACCTACTAGAAGCAAAGCTATTTGTTTTTATCGAACCTTATTTTATCTGGGGCTGGTTTTTGTTTGGTTTGGTTGGGGGGTTGGGGTTTTTTTGTTTGTTTTGCTTTGTTTTGTTTTTGTAACTGGGCCTCACTCTAAGCCTCAGTTGACCTTGAACTATTTTTGTAGCTCAGGCTCTATGGTTCCTCCTACCTCTGACTCCTGAGTGTTAAGATTACAGTTGTGTGTACCACCATACCCAGGAACAATTTTAAGTTCCTCAAAGTTAAAATCAGATTTTTTTTCACACGTGATTTTATATTATGTTTCCTACTATGAACCTAAAATCTTCCTTTCAGTGGTATTTGTTGCATCCTCTCCATGTATCCCACGTTCTGCTTCGTCTTTTTTTTTTTTTTTTAAGTGGCAAGTACACTTAGGCAAGAAACGTGGGGCCTGTCCACACCAGCCCAATTACATCGGTGTCTAGCTTTCTGTACAACCCAGGGTCCCCAAGCCAAATTAAAGAGTTTTGCTAGTCTGGAGAGATGGCCCAGTGGTTAAGAGTGCTGAATGCTCTTGCAGAGGACCCAGGTTCAATTCCCAGCACCCACATGGCAGCTGGGAACCGTCTTAACTCCAGTTCCAGGGGAATCCAACACCCTCCTCTGATCTCTGCGGCATTGCACAACACAGGTGCACAAACCCACATTCAGACAGTACATTCATACGCATAAAAAATAAATAAATAAAATTTTTAAAAAAAGAGTTTTGCTTACACAAAAAATAAGATCCAGTCAGTTTTTGCTGTAATCTCACAATTCATCCCCCCTCCTTGGCCCTTACAATCTGACACTCTCACCTCTTCTCCAAGAGTCCCTGGGCTTTGGAGCAGAGGGTGAGAGAGAGTAAGAGATAGATGCAGGTTTTTTCTTCTTCTTTCCCCTCTCTTTCCCCCTCTTCCCTCTCTTCACTTTCTGAGGTGACAAGTCAAATGCTTGGGACTGTCCATGTTCTGTTTACCACAGACTGGTGAGTCATCCAGCAGTCTCCTTTTAATTCTAGTAATAAAAGACAAACAACAACACATGTTAAAAATTGTAACAAGTTATTCTATCTACAAGGACAGACACATATACTTGGAGATATCTTTCTTGGGGCATTATGAGTCCTTGATCAAGAGATGCTAATAACTTTCCAAAATGGTAGATAGAGTCCTCTGACATTAGGAGGCACCCAGGCTACAGTGTCTGTCCTGTGTCATGCCCCACCAGAGAGTGGGCCATAGATCAAATTTTGTTGTTGTTGTTGTTGTTTTTGGTTTTTTTTGGGGGGGTTGAGATAGGGTCTCTCTTTAGTCATGATTGGCCTGGAGCTCTCTATGTACACCAAGCTGGCCTTGAACTCACAGAGATCTGCCTGCCTCTGCCTCCTGAATGCTGGGATTAAAGGCATATGCCACCATGCCTGTCCAAATTGGGATTTTTAAAATTTTTCTTTCCAGGTGCACATTTACCAGGCTGCCACTATTGCACTACATCTTCTTTGGTATGTAAAAGCACAGCATGAAAAGTCTGTTGTTAAGCTTCAGAGACTTTTTCCTTCTAGCGGTTTGCACAGTGCTCTCTCACACCATGGAGGTCAGCTATTGATTTGTGGTGCAGGATCTTAACATACTTTTCATCTTCATATCATGCTGTATCTTCAACAATAAGTTCTTACTGTCCGTTTCTTATGTGCACCCAAGGTTATAGGCAAATAGCCTATAACCTATTTGTTTGGGGGGCTTTTAGAGCCTCCTTGGCCAACAGCTCCTGGCAGGGCAGCCCAGAACTGAAGCCTTTATCCACCATTGCTTTTTATTTGACTATAAGGCAAAATTGTATCCTGGAGGGAGGAGGTGTATTCCTTCCCCCTCTGTTTTTGTAAATTGTCACTATACTCTGAGCAGCTTCTCCTCTTTCCCAGACCTTAAATCCTGATTTATAGTTTTCCAGAAGGGGAGGAGTTGTATCACATATCTATAAACAGGAACTAAGCTGAAGGGGTTTTCCACGCCCCTTCAGGCTGTCTCCCTCTGGACTGCGTACCACTGGTTCAAGGAGGTAGAACACAGCTTTTCCTGAGTCAAATTATCTGCTTATATAGAAAAGAAATGTCAGAATTATCATTTGTATAATACAGGAAAACATGGAGAACATTTGTGTCCCTTTATTTTATTTTATTTATTTTTTTATTTTTTTTATTTTTTTGGTCTTTTCGAGACAGGGTCTCCCTGTAGCCCCAGCTGTCCTGGAACTCACATTGTAGACCAGGCTGGCCTTGAACTCACAAAGATCCGCCTGCCTCTGCCTCCCAAGTGCTAGGATTAAAGGCGTGCGCCACCACGCCCGGCTTGTGTCCCTTTAATAGCTGTGACCAGGATGTCAGTACAAGTCAGGGGAGGGTTAAAATGTAAAAACAATTCGATATCACTAATTAGTTTAAGCATATTACTAGTTTCTATTCTGGAGATAGCCTTCATTTTAATCTTATACAGGAGGCTATTAGTTGATACCATGAAACTAAACATGTCCTGAGAGATTTGCTCCTAGTTATTATAATTTATAATATGTTCAATAATTATACCTATATATATATAAATGGAACAGTTATTTTGAATGTATCACTATAAAGTATAAATTTTGAAATCTCCTTGTAAGTCTTGGGGTAGGTTCTAGATGATCAAATCTCTCCAGATATTCAGAGATATTTTACATGGGTTTGGGAAAAGGCCTGTCTGTTCACTCCAAAGGTGTTTTACTTAGTGGTCAAATGTCTTATATATATAGAGAGAGAAGATTTGTATCCATTTAATCCAATAGCTGTAACTGGGAAATGTCTTACATATAAAACACAGGTAAATTCCAAAGTGTGTAGCTCCTAGGGGCAGAAATAATCATTACTTTGAGTTAACTACTCTCTTTGAGGATCAAGAATCCTATTGTGGTTTATCAATCTTAGCATACATGGCCATTTATTTATTAGTGAGCAGGTTATGAAAAAATTTGCCTCAAATTTCAAAGGGTGTTAACCAATAAGTAGGGAGCGGGCTTACATGGTTGGTAGTGCATTGAAATGATGATGTGTCTTTGTGATTCCATCATTCGGTGTATCATACTGCTGAGTTGATATGTTTCTCTGTCCATTTTTTGTCCAGTTGACCATCTATTGGATAGAGTGGGGTATTAAAGTTCCCTGCTACTAGTGTGCTAGAGTGAATCTGTGCCTTAAAGTCCTGAAGAATTGTGTTTATAAAATTTGGTGCACCTGAATTTCATGTGTATAAAATTAAGGATTATGATAATCCTTTGTTCCTTTGATAATGCTGTAATGAGCTTCTTCATCATGATGAGTTTCTTGCAGACAACAAGGGTTTTGTTTCTTCATCCATTCTACCAGTCTATGTCTCTTGATTGGAGAATTCAGTCCATTAATATTTAGAGTTTTTGATGAGAGAATATATTAGTTTGAGTCATTTTAATTTCTGGTGCATTTTTTTCCTATGTTTATATTTCCATAGTATTAGTATCATTTATTTTCTGGTGCTGGTTAATTATAGTCATCTGTACCTTCGACTCATTGTATTGCATTGAATATTCTCTGAAGGGATGGCTTGTGGACAAGAATTCTTTCAACTTATTTATGTCATGGAATGTTTTCCTCTCTCCTTCAATTATAATAGACATTTTTGCTGGATATTGTATTCTGGGTTGACATCTATAGTCCTTTAGAACTGGGACTACTTTAGACCAAGCTCTTCTGACTTTCTTTGTTTGCACTGAATAATCAGCTGGAATTCTAATAGGTTTTCCCTTATAAGTAACTTCTTGTTTTTCTTTTGCCACCTCAGTATCTTCTCTTTGCTTTGAATATCTAGTGTCTTGACTATGATATGGAGTTGGGAATCTCTTTTCTAGCTCTATCTACTTGGTATTCTATATGCATCCTGTATTAGTACAGGTAGTTCTTTAAGTTGGGAAAGTTTTCCTCTACAATTCTGTTGAAAATCTGGGTAGTACCACTATCCTGTGAATTTTCTTCCTCTTCTATCCCTATGATTCACAAATTTGGCCTTTTTATGGTGTCCCAAAGTTCCTGGTTATTCCATTCTTATGTTTTTTTAAAATTTTTCATAATCTTTACTTGATCTATCCAGTTCTTCCATATTGTCTTCTAATATTGATATTCTATTTTCTACTTCATCCATTCTGTTGAGAGTTTCTCCCATTCTTTCCATGTGGTTTGTGGATTGTTGCATTTCTATTTTCAACTTGAATTTTTTCAGTGTTTCTATATCTTTTGTAATTTCATTCCACAGTTTATCATTGTCCTCTTTTAATTTGTTCCTATCTTCTTTTAAGTCCCTGACTTCTTTATTTATGTGATCTTTAAATTCCTTCAACTTCTTATTTCTTTAATCATGTTTATAATTTGTGATGGTTAATCCTGGGTGTCAACTTGACTGGATTAGGGATGAACAAATATGGGAAAGAGATCTTCAGATTGGACTACCTCAAGCCAGATGGCCCACCCTAAATGTAGGCGTTACCTTCTGCCGGCAGGCAGTATAGGCAGGCAGTATAAAAGGCCATGGCAGAGGGAGCTGGTCCCTTTTTTCCTGTGGCTTGCCTTCTCTCTCACTGGTGAGTTTGTCTTGCTGCTGTGATCAACTCTTTGGATCCCAGCAGTGACTGAGACGGGCAATCTCCCGGAATCCATCAGGCCTCCAGCACTGGATTGGGACTACTGAGACATCCAGCCTCGTGGACTGAGCAGTTCCCTGGATTCTCAGCCTCTCCCATGCAGCATGGCTACTGTTGGACTCCCAGACTCTATCCCATGAGCAAATCAATAAATCTGTATATCTCTCTTTTTCGATAGATAGATAGATAGATAGATAGATAGATAGATAGATAGATATTCGTTCTATTGATTCTGTTTCTTTAGAGAACCCTGACTAATACATAATTATTCCTTTAAGATCTTTATCCTGAATTATATCTAAGGGTTCTTTAATAGGGTTACTACTATTTGTTGGGGATTCATTAGACTTTTTTATGTTATTTCTCCTTTGAGCTAAAGGCATCTGGGTAGTCTTTGTTGGGTGTGGTTCTAACATAAAGCTTAGGTGTTTGTTGAGCTAAGACTGGTCTTGGTTATTTATATTCTTCAGGTGTACAGGTGTAGATAGTTTAAGCTCCAAAATCTGACCTCTATCTTAACACTGTACAGAGCAGCACCCTCATTCAACCAGTAAACAGCTCACCCAATGGCGGAAGACTTGAAACACCTAAGCGGGCCCAAACCACCAAGGCCTGTAGAACCCACACCTCGAGGGCCCCAGGCACTCCCAGTGTTGTGGGCTGGAAGGTCACAACACCTCTGCTGCCATGCAGCTGAAGTCCCCCACACCAAAGTGGGGTGAGCCCCAATCACCCACCCGGTGAGATGTTCTCAGAGAACCACTGCAAGCCACCCATGGTCTGCCCACAGGTCCCCCAGGGCCAGCTGTCAAGGTCTGTACCTGGGTCAGGAGGGAGGCTCAGTCGACATCAGGGTTATCCCTACTGTCTCCCGACGCCCTTGGGTGACATCTGTAGCACTGAATCACAGTCACTAAGGATCCAGGTGTCCTCAGACCTCCGATGCTTCCCAACGCTCTTGGGGGCGCTAAGTCCCTCTCCCCAGCCTTGTTTTAGCTGCTCAGAATGCACCTGCCTCCCTGGGAGCCGCCATCTTGCTTTCTCCTCTGCTTAGTCTTTATATGACTTCTTTTAATCCTTAAAAACACATGGTGGCACATGTCTTTAATCCCAGCACTCTGGATGCAGAGGCAGGTGGATCTCTATGAGTTCAAGGCCAGCCTGGTCTAGATAGTGAGTTCCAGGACAGCTGAGGGCTATGGAGAAACCCTTTCTTGAAAAGAAAAATTTATATGGATTAAAATTATCCTACCCTTTTTGCCAGGAAACTGAGGCTTACCATCATTAAATAGCTTACTGTGTTAACCAGATTTAATTTGCTGTAACAAATGCCTAGATAAATCAACTAATATAAAGAAAGGTTTGTTTTGGATCAAAGACTTCCATCCGTAGCTGCTTGGCCCTGTTGCCTCTGAGCTCATGGTGAGGCAGCACATCCCAGTTTGATGAGCATGGCAGAAGGGACTCACAAAGACCCAGAAGCAAAGAGAGAGGGAAAAGCACTGGAGTCCCAGCCGCACTGGAGTCCCAGCCACACAGGAGTCCCAGCCTCTCCTTCCAGAGCATGCCCTCAGGGATGGAATACCCTCTACTATATCCTTTCTCCTAAAGGCTCCACCCTCTGCAAACAATGCCACAGACTGCAAACCAAGCCTTCAATACACTGGCCTTTAGGGGAAAACATCCACACACTGCTCCTACCCAGAGCTGTACACTGTGCTACAAGAAAAGCAAATAAAGGGCTGGGAAGCCAACTGCAGGGTAAAGCACTTGTCATGTAAATGGGAGGATCTGAGTTTGAATCCCTGGAACCCACATAAAAACTGTCCTGGTAGCAAGCACTTGTAGTCCCAATGTCCTATGGGGAGAGGGGACAAGGGGACAAGGGAACACTGGCCAGCTAGCCTGGGTACCCAGTAGAGAACAACAAAAAGACCCTGTCTCCAACATGGTAGAAGGCAAGAACTGACAGAAATTCTCCTATGACCTACACAGGTGCA
This sequence comes from Rhizomys pruinosus, assembly GCA_009823505.1. Lineage (NCBI taxonomy): Eukaryota > Metazoa > Chordata > Mammalia > Rodentia > Spalacidae > Rhizomys > Rhizomys pruinosus. The sequence continues at coordinate 975,833 of VZQC01014177.1, read as the reverse complement.
CCCCATTCACACACACCCAGAGACACACACAACACACACATAAGAAAGTAAAAATTGGGCATGGTGGCACATGCCTTTAATCCCAGCACTTAGGAGGCAGAGGCAGGCAGATCTCTGTGAGTTCAAGGCCAGCCTGATCTACATAGCGAGCTCCAGGCCAGCTGGGACTAAAGGGAGACCCTGTTTCAAAAAGACCCCCCCCAAAAAATAATCGGGGCTAGAGAGATGGCTCAATGGTTAAGAGCACCAACTGCTCTTGCAGAAGATCCAGGTTTGATCCCCAGCACTCACATGGTGGCTAATAACTTCAGTTCCTGGGGAATCTGACACCACCTTCTTACTCCACAGGCATTGTACAAAACAGGTACACTTACACATATGTAGCAATATACTGATACACATAAAATAAAAATAAAAAATAAAATATATTTTTTAATTTTTAAAAAGAATTTAAGGGGGCTTTGAAAAACATGCTACATATCAAAAAACATGAATTAGGACTGTATAAGAAAAGCAATAAGGATAGCTGGGCATGGTGGCACATGCCTTTAATCCTAGCACTTGGGAGGCAGAGGCAGGCGGATCTTTGTGAGTTCAAGGCCAGCCTGGTCTACAGAGTGAGTTCCAGGATGGCTGGGGCTACAGGGAGACCCTGTCTCAAAAGACCAAAAAAAAAAAAAAAGCAATAAGGAATAGAAGTAAATAGGGGCTGGAATTAACCCATTTCATGAAATGGTTGCTTGGACAGAGCTATGAATTTACTCTAAGCTTTCCAGCAGTCTTTGGAAAGAACCCAATGAGAAAACTGTGCCTATATTACAAGATAGAGCCATTTGGCCAAGTGAAGTGCAATATTCTTCATATAAATTAAGATTATGAAGACAGCCTCATAAGGATCTTCATAAACAGAACACGATGCAGTATAATGAAGCCCATTTCCAACAGCATCCTTACAGTAAATGGAACGATGAATTGACCCGGGCTGTTTCTTACTGATCTGCTGACACCAGCAAATGGGGCAATTTAGTTAAGTCACAGCGCAGTTAAAGCAATTGTCCAGGAGGCCACGATGATACAACAGACATACAAGGGCCATAAGGAAGACTGAAGGAAGTGAAGCCCAGAAAATGGCCTGGGAAATAGGAAGCTAGGCCAAAAACACATCATAAATTCACCATATAGTTTCCTCCTGCTGAAAATAATAACTGAATTTTGTCTGCAGTCATGACCTGGGTACAATATTTTTCAAGAAGTCAAAGTAATAAAGCATAGACTTGTACCTGAAGGGTTTATGTCTCAGTGATGGGTCTCTTTAAATGTCTGGTGGGTGTTAAGCAAACTCACCCTCTGATTTCCCCCATTTTCTTGTCTTTCTATCATTTGTGCTCACTTTTCAATTATGTCTTAATTTTTAGCCTATCTTGATCCAGTTCCATGACCTCCACAGAATGTTTCTGACCTCTGCTTACATTATGGAGTAGATCACATCATTTACTGTGTTTCCAGAGCTAGAGTCACAGAACTTGAGTCACGCAGGTTCGTATGTACCGAACATAGACTAGACACAGGCCCTTTATCTTAAATCTTTGCAACTTCCGATGGAGAAGATACTAGTATTGTTTCTACTTTACAAATGAAGGAATTTGGGCACTCAAGGTAAAAAAAATGTGCCTACAGAGAACGTGGCTCTCACAGACGTGCGGTCTGGTCCCAGAGCCCCAGAGACAGTTCATGCTGCACTCACTTCAGCAAAATACTCTACCAGCTATCACGTGGCCCATGATATTTAGTTGTTTATATTCTTTTTTTTTTAATTTTTATTTATTTGGGCTGGAGAGATAGCCTAGCGGTTAAGAGCGCCGACTGCTCTCTTGCAGAGGAACTGGGTTCGATCCCCAGCACCCACATGGTGGCTGCGAACCATCTGTAACTCCAATTCCAAGAGAACTCCAGTTCCAGGGGAATCCGAGACCCTCTTCTGACCTCTGTGGCATTGCATGTCACGGGTACACAAACCTACATGCAGAGCACAAACCTACATGCAGAGCACAAACCTACAGGCAGACAGTACATTCATACACATACAAAAATAAGTAAAATTAAAAAAATAAATAAAAATAAATTATTTATTTATTTTTTAAGAGTTGTTTATATTCTTTTTTTGGTCTTTTCGTAGCCGCAGTTGTCCTAGAACTCACTCTGTACACCAGGCTGGCCTTGAACTCACAAAGACCCGCTTGCCTCTGTCTCCTGAGTGCTAGGATTAAAGGCATGCGCCACCACGCCCAGCCTGAATTGTTTATATTCTTATCTCTTTCACTTCTCCACAGGTAGAACTTTCCTCCAGCCTTCTCCATCTCTTCATTTCCCACTCACTTGTGCTGGTTTGAATGAGAAACATCCCCAGTATCTGACACTTGGTCCCTAGTTGGTGGAGCTGTTTGTGGAGGTTATAGAACGTTTCGAGGTAGAGCCTTGCTAGAGGAAATACCACTGGGGTGGGCTTGAGGGTTTTTAGCCTTGGCCCACTTCCTGTTCTCCCTCTCTGCTTCCTGTATTCTGATGAATATCATCCTGCCCCTGTGGCTCTGCCTGCTGTCCCTGCCATGATGGGTTACATCCCTCTGATACGATAAGGCAAAACAAACTCTTTTATCCTTAAGTTGTTTTTGGTTGTGGTGGTATTTTAACACAGCAACAGAAAAGTACTACCATTGTTTTCCCACCTGGACCAACCCCGGCCCCCACCACACCATTGAGCAAGGTCATGGTAGTCACCTGACTCCTCTCTTCCTGCAGAACTTCCCTTGATGTTGACACGTGAGTTCTCTTTCTCTTTTTGCATCAGAGGCTGTTGTTCCTCCATCTCCTCTTAAACTTTAACCTTGGCCTACCTCTACTCACAGCTCAGTTACCAGAGTACTTCCCTCTTCCCCTGTGCCCTTTGTCTAGGAGACTCGGACATTCCTAGCCCTGTCTTTGTAGCCCAGATCTTTCTTTTGAGCGAAGCCCCTGTGTGGTTTGAGCACAGCCCCTCTTGTTCCCCAGCACACCTTCACCACATACAGCACTTCTTCATTTCCTTCCTCAGCACCTGGCATACAGCAGATGCTAAACAAATATTTTTTTTCATTAAATGGATTAGAGTAAATCAGCATGGAGGACATTTGGGTTAATTGGGTCAAACAGATGATACTATGAGACAAGCCTCAGGAGCCCGAGCACGTTGGCATTAGAGACTGATTCCGTGAGGCAGAGAGCAAGTCAAACATCTTTCAAACAAGCCAGGCATCTGTCACGGCCACTGGGTATAGTATGTGCAAGGAGAGGGAGAGCCTTTCTAGGTAATTATCAATATTTCCTTCTATTTGCTTTGTGCCACATATAGACAGTCACCTGTGTCAAACAGATCCTCAGGGGAAAGATATTCTTCTTAAACTAAGTTAACTGTACCAATTCCATGTGCCTACAAGCATGAGACAATCATTGGTGTAAGATCCCAGAAAGAATGATGTCTTCCCTAAGCCTTGAGTGACAATTCCACTAATTTACATGCACGAGAACCAAGACCCAGCTCTCTGTTACTCATATATCACAGGCACATGGCGAGTATGGATCTTCTCTTGGGGACTGTCCACTGCACTGTGTGCTCTGCCCTAAACGATGCTTGTTTTAGGGGTGAGGTTGTCAGCATGTGAAAAGGCTTGTTCAAGTTTCGGCAACAAAGAAAGTAGCTAACAGAAAATTTAAACCTGGATTAGTATAATCTCAAGAGCCAACTGTTAGGTCTGGCTCAGGGCAAAGCCAAGATGGTATAGACCAGAAAGACCCTCCTTTCTTTTCCAGTCAGGCCAGATTCCCATGAGACCTCTGAACCTAAGACCCACCTCCACATCTGAGCCCCTGGCCTGGTTTAATGGGGCAGATTCCAATAAGTTGTCATCTCCCCTCTCCCCATAACAGGTTCTCCCCACCTCTCAGAAGCGCGCTTTCCACGGCCCTCAGGATGGCTGGTGGCCTATGGATTCACCTGAGAGATGGCATTTCCTGGAATAAATGCCTACCTTTATATACTTTTTAATTCAGACTGATTCGGCCTTTTCTTAGTGTTGGTTATACTTCTCACCAACTAACTGCATTACTTATTTTTCTGGTGTTGTAATAAACCACCATGACAAGGCAACATAGAGAAGGAAAGGTTTATTTGGCTTATGGTTCCAGAAGGGTGCGAGTCCCTCATGGTGGGGAAGCGTGCTGGCAGAAGTGGCTGGAGGAGGAAGCTGAGCACTCATGTCTTCAAACAGCCACAGGAAATGGAGAGAGTGACACTGGAAACAGGGCAAGGTTTTCACCTCTCAAAGCCCTCCCCCAGTGGAATGGTCCCTCCAGCAAGGCTCTGGGACTTCCCACAAAGTGCCTCCAACTGACCAGGTATTCAACTACCTGGAGCATTTTTTTATTCCAACCACCGCAGTGCCCATCCATAAGATACTACATGAATTTCTTACATGTAATTAGTGCTAAGGGGCAGACTCCTCAAACAGCTGGTCCTAGCTTAGCCCAGGCAGGATCCTCTACCTGCCAGGAGACCAACCAATCGTGGGCTAAGTCACCCAGCCTACACCATGGAAAGTTACCCAAGCCCCTAGCCACCTATAATCTGCTGCTGGCTGCTGCTCTCTCTTTGATGCCAGCCAGAGCAGCTCTCCATCTAGTTTCCCAATAAACTGCTCTCGCCCATGGTATTCCCTTGCTTGAAGGTCTTTGCTGTGCCCTCTGTTCATACACTTAGATTTTCCAGAAAAGGAGATGGATATTATATAAATCAGATGGTAGAATGAGAAGACACAAGACTACCTCCCTGGGGGATATGGGGTCAGAGTTTAATTGGAAGACCGTTTGTCTTTTATGAATTATTTTATGTGACCACTCAATGCTGGGATGCTTTTATATCCAATTTTGGTACTTAATAGAATTCTTGGAATGCTATTGGACATTAAACACACATAGATGGAGCTGATTCTTCATGATGTGCCTGTGACTGTTATCATTACCTCTGTCTATTTGCTTCTTACAGGGAGTTTATCAGTTTTGACTAAAACCACTACTTCTTTCTTAGTGAGACTTTCCAAGCCCTAAATCAGGAGCCCTTGGGTGTGAGGAGAATTTAGAAGTCCTCTCCACAACTGCAGAACAAAGAGAAATGAAGATAGGCATACTTGGAGAAGATTCAGAAATTCTCCCAAAGACTTGAGGAGGACAAATATTCAGTATGAGATGTGGACACTAAGGTCAAGGGCAGGGAGGATGAGGTGACACTGAGAGGCATCAGATAAACACCAGCAGAGCAGGCTGCAGGGGACAGCAAGGTGAGGGGCAGGTTCTCAAACATCCCACTGTCTTCCTGAAGCTGAGGACTGGCTTGGCTCTAACAACTATGGAGAAGGTGTAGCTCGGTGAGAGTGTACTTGTCTGGAATGTGGGAGGCTCTGGGTTCGGCCCCCAGCTCTGAACAACAAAAGGGTTTGAGAAAAAGGCCTCAGAGGAAGAGGTGTGGCCCTGCCTGGATGTAAGAAGGGCTCTGAGCCATACTCAGCCTGCTTGCTCCTCCCTAGACAAACAGCCTGACTTCAGACAAGCCAGATGGCACCCCACAGGGACCCACACCCTGCCTGGTGAACAACTGCTGCAGGGAACCTCAGCCATAGCAGCCCAGTTGGCCCCAGACAAGGGCAGAGAATCTGAACAGGAGGGGCCGGTGACTTCCTCTTGATACTTTGTATTTCTCACACATCCTGGGTGACAAACCAGAAGAATAAAACAGTGAGGTCTAAAGATGAAGCATGAGAAGAAACAGTTTTATCCTTAACAGCAAAACCAGGGGGCCTTTTGGGTTGCTTCCTTTTTAAATGCTTTTCCCTTTTTTTGAACAAAGAGAAGGGAAAAGAGAAAGAGAAAGAGAAAGAGAGAGAGAGAGAGAGAGAGAGAGAGAGAGAGAAAGAGAGAAAGAGTTGTTTAATGTCCCCAATAGTTTCTTGAAACAAGCAGTTTGTCTCTTTTTCTAAGCATAAGGCCAAAAATAGGAACAATTTGGCCTTCTCTTCAGAGCCGAATCTGGGAATCTGGGTAAGCCTTGCCTGAGAATGCCCATTAGCCAAGGGAGCTGTCAGAAAGGAATTCTGAGAATCGTGATATGCATGTATACACAGAGTGTCCAAATGGGAAACAAAGCTTGACCTGGTTTTTTTCAGCCCTGACCACAATTCTTTTTCTTGGGAGCCAGGCATAATGGTTTACAGTGCTGGGTCTATAATCTCAGCACTGGGTAGGCTGAGACAGGAGGATCAGGAATTTGAGGAAGCCTGGGTTACATACGGAAACCCTTCCTCAAAGCAAAGCAAATAGATCCATGGGAGAAGACAGCTTTGGGTTCACATTGCTCCCAGCTCCTAAATGCTCTGGCAATTTGAGTCACCACAAAGGAGGTGGCCAGGTTTATGGATTAATGTGATCCCAGATGTTGAAGTAAAAACATCTTCTTTATTAAAAGGCTAAGCTAAGTACCCCAGGTAATCTAGGTTGTACTAGATGTGCACAAGGCCTTGGGTTTGATCCTCAGTGTTTCAGATGATGATGATGATGATGTTGATGATGATGATGAAAATAATGGGTGAAGCCCAGCCTGGTGGCGCATGCCTTTAATCCTAGCACTTGGGAGGCAGAGGCAGGCAGATCTTTGTGAGTTCAAGGCCAGCCTGGTCTACAGAGTGAGTTCCAGGACAGCTGGGGCTACAGGGAGACCCTGTCTCGAAAAGACCAAAAAAAAAAAAAAAAAAAAAAAGAAAAGAAAAGAATGGGTGATAATGGGTGAACTTTACCGTGTGCTTTCCATGGACCCAGCATGCCTGCTAAGCTCTCTGCATGTTCTCATTCAGTCTTCCCACCAATTCTATAAGGAAGTCCTGAGTACCCACATTCTAGGCTATAGACAGCTAAGCCGAAGAAATTGAATACTGTGGTTACACAGCAGAAGAAAGAAGCCCAATGTTAAACCCAGGCAGTGGGACTAAAACCAGTGCTCTTGGCCATCAGGCTCTGAGTTCACAAGTCATTCCTGCAGGCGGAATCGGAGCTTGCAGATGTACAAGTTAGTCAAATCAGTGGAACGAACCACTGCTCATATGGAGCACAGAAAAACGATGCTTTCAATGCAGCTGAGACCAGAGAGGAGGAGCCAGGACCCAGAGAGGGCCATACAGCAGCTCCTGTCATGTTTCACAAGCATTTGGAGTTATCTGCTTTGAAACCAGCCATCTGAACAAGCATGTGGTCCTGGAAGGTGTACATAGGAGGCCTGAGTCAGTTGGCTTGCAAGGGCTAACCATCATTTTTCTTCCCAGGAGCCTCCTAAGGAGGTTAGCAGCTGCCTGGGGTGTCTGTTCCCAGTGGACAATGCCTCTAAATAAACGTGACTGTTCACATGCCCTAATCTTGAACACAAAGACTAAAAAAATCTTCATCTACCCACAGCCCACATATGCTTAAAAGTTTTAAGCCTCCCCTAAAGCTTTTGGAGACCTTTCAGGAAATATTAATTTAGACTTAAAATTCAGAAGTCCCAGTATTCTGGTCTAATTTGAAACAGCCACCATACTATGAATACAACCAAACATTATTTAAACATCAATGCTTCTTATTTAAGCAAGACAGCAGCTGCTTAGAAGCAGACTTGAGAACAATAATTAAGAAAATGATGTATAAAAAAAAAAAGAAGAAAATGATGGATTTCACAGGAACCAAAATGAAAATGTCTTGTGAGATTGATATTTTCCAATAAGCCACAGAACTCCTTGCCCACACTGATGCTGACTTTATTTTTTTTTTAATTTTATTTATTTCCGTATGTGTATGAATGTATTGTCTGCATGCAAGTCTGTGCACCCATGTCGTGCAATGCCGCGGAGGTCAGAAGAGGGTGTCGGACTCCCCTGGAACTGGAGCTCTCCTGGAATTGGAGTTTCAGACGGCTCTCGGCCGCCATGTGGGTGCTGGGGATCGAACCCGGGTCCTCTGCAAGAGCGGTCGGCGCTCTTAACCGCTAGGCCATCTCTCCAGCCCACTAATGCTGACTTTAAAGGAGAGTCAAAATATGTATTTTTATTTTATACATACAAAAAGTGTTTTGTCTGCATGCATGTAAGTGTACTCTTGAGTCAGAAGAGAACATTGGATCCCCTGGAACTGGAGGTAAGGATGGTTGTGAGCTGCCATGTGGGTGCTGGGAACCCCATCTGGTTCCACTGCAAGAGCAGCCAGTGCTCTTAACCTCTGAGCCATCTCTCCAGCCTCTAAGAGTCCAATTATTGACATAAGGTAGAGCCTCCTTCCTGGCTCCCATATTGAATACAGGACTTAACTTCAGCTCTGCTGACCAGAGCAGAAGAAAGGAATTGTTTATCACTTAACCTTGACTGTTATGGTTACTCCAATGCAAGCTTCCTCTTTGTGTTAAGCCTATCTTCAGAAAATAGACTTGGAACAGAAGAAAAGGAAGTAGAGGGGACAACAATAGTACACAACAAAGATGGGGATCTGACGGGCGTTAGTACTCGACAGCGACAGCGAGGTGACCACCACCCATCTTCCTCATTCCTACTCCCTTCATGCAAATACACCATGATGTCAGAACTACAGGCCTCTTAAAATTGAGAAGAATTCCCTCATAGCTAAATTCCTGTCCATACCAATCATAGGCTTGCCTATTCTGTCACCACTGGCTACACTCTGTAAGCCACTAAAGTGACAAAAATGTTGGACTGCAGCACCATGGATGCATTTTGTAAAGGAGCCCCAAATATCCATGCACTATTTTCAGACACAGTATTTATGAAACTATTAAAAACTCATTACTCTTGTCATCTCTTTTATAAGTTCAAAAGGAAGTACCCATTATTTATATCATTACCCTAGGGACAGCAGTGATTTGGGTCTGGAAGACTTTTGCATTTAAGATGCATTGTGCAACTAACATAAGCTTATTGCTTTTTTAGCATCATGCTTATGCAGTCATCTTTTGGTAGCTATTTTTTTAGTTTTTTTTTTTTTTAATCTCTTGTTTTTGAGACAAGGTCTTACCGTATAACTCAGTCAGGCCTCCATTCCTAACCTCCCCCCCTTCATCCTCCCAAGTGCTGAGGTTATAGTTATTCACCACCCTGCCTGGTGCTCTGGTTATTTCTTTTAAAGAGCTGTGTAGAGAAAATAGATCATGTCTTTATTGGATTGATATTATCAAAGAATTTGCTGCCTTGAAGTGAAAGCAAGACAGTGTCTAGAAAAGGCTAAAAGGCATTTCCTGTCTCCACTAAACTGAGCCAGGAGGAAACAGAACCCCAGAAGAAAAATTATCCTGGACTTATTTTCTGGGGAAAAAGTCCTAGGCCTGGCCTCCTGCATGGAATAGATGGCAGACATGTCAAAACTAACACAAAAACCATGTCACAGAGACAAAGATCCTTGGGCATCAAAAGACCCTTGGATGTAAGCGCATCAGCATCTACTACATTGATTATATACATTCTGCTGTCTGTTAATTTCAAATGGACACATTCCTTCACCGTGTGTGCATGTGTGTGTGTGTGTGTGTGTGCATGTGCATGCATTGTTTTGCTTGACTCTTAATCCTCAAAACCAGATTCATAGATTACAAACTGAACCCATCACCATGGAACTCTTTGGAATTGTCTGTGTTATTATTTTGGTTTACTAAGTAGGTCATAATTGGGAACAACAGACTGACTCATAAATGGCAAAATTTATCTGCCTGTCATACCCAATTCATCTCCATCTCCTCTCAATTCTATTTAAGTGCATGTGGAGTCTGCCCTATAGGCACGGTCATTACCCTGGCTGACGTGTGTGTGTGTGTGTGTGTGTGTGTGTGTGTGTTTATCTGTGTGTGTGTCTGTGTATGTCAGAGCAGCAGGCACAGCTGTCATACCTGAATGGAAAGTATAACATTTCTTGGCTCCCAACAATGTTCAGGTGGAAGCTAAAGCAGCTGGCTGTGTCCAAAACCCTTTTCCCAGTCAGCCTCTTTCCAGTATCCCAGCCTCTTCCTGCCTGTCACCTACTGTCCCAGTCACCCTGCCCACCCATCCCTGAACTCCCCTTCTTTGTGGAACACTTGCATATCTGAATATGATGCACCCAGGGATGCTCCTCTTCCTGTCACAGTCAGCTTTAAGGCTGAAGGCTTCCCTGACACATGACCCCAGATTGGGCATGCATGTAGAACAATGGATAGCTAATAAAACCAGAGTCCTAGCTGGCAGAGCTACAAGAAAAACACACACCACCACCACCACTGGCTGAGCTGAAGGACATGGTATACTTTAAAACCAGTAGAAAAAGGAGAGTAAGCTGGGCATGGACATGCTGGTTCATGTGTTTTATCCCAGCACATGAGAGGCAGAGGAGGTAGATCTCTGTGAGTTTGAGGTCAGCCTGGTCTACATACCAAATTCCAGGACAGGCAGGGCTATACAGTGGGATCCTGTCTAAAATAAACAAACAAACAAATAAATAAATAAATAAATAAATAAACAGGAAGAAAAGGAGAAGGAAGAGGAGGAGGAGGAGGAGGAGGAGGAGGAGGAGGAGGAGGAGGAAGAGGAGGAGGAGGAGGAAAGTAATGTTTTCAAACAGGAACTTTTGACTGGAATTCTCACCTCAAGAATACTTTTTCTGCCCAAATGAATGATGCAAACTATTTTCATAATGTCTTTTAACATAGTCTTACTCTCTCCTCCTTTCTTTCTCTCTCTCTTCTCTGTCTTCTCTGTCTTCCTAATGACCATAGAATAAGAATGTATGAGAAAACTTAAATTATACCATCCTCAATCAAAAATCTGGGTTTTAAGCCTAGTGTGGCAGCAAAGGCCTTTAATCCCAGACTCTGGAGGCAGAGGCAGGTGGATCTCCATGAATTCAAGCTCAGCCTGGTCTACATAATGGGTTCCAGGACAGCTGGGGCTACAGGGAGACCCTGTCTCAAAAAGACAAAAAAATAAAATAAAATAAAATTCTGGGTTTAATGGGTATGATCCGGCACAGTCACAGCCTTATAGTCAAAATGAACTTCCTGCTGGACAGAGACATCGTCCCCCCAGCTATACAAGCACTTGACATCCACTAAGTGTACCAGAGCAGTGGGCACCAGCAAAGTGCGAGAAGCGCGTGGAACTGGGAAGCGGAGCGAGGAGCGCAGATAGACGCCCTGCCGTGCCGTTTTCATCCCTTGCCCTCACCCTGTCTCCTCCTCTGCCCTCACCCTGTCTCTCCGTTTAGACTGGAACAATGAGGAGATGGAAAGATCAAACAAACGGATCTTTGTGGAGCAACAAAGAGCAAACAAAGAGGTACAGTGGAGTTGGGGTAGGAGGAGGGTGGAGGCCTCTGGCTTGCAGTCCTGGCTCAGGGGGCAAGGGAGAAAGGAGGCACGTGCCGCAGCTCCTAGCTGATGCGGAAAGGCTGTACCTCCTCCTCGTATCCCCAGATTCCAGCCCATAGCTAGTCTTTAAATATTAGCTCTCCCTTTCAGTGTCTTCTACCAATATGCCGTGGTTGGGGGGACATTTAGGGAATAAAAGTGGTAGAAATGTGAGAAGCATTAAAAAGATTTCTTTTAAAACTTCCGGCTGAGCCAGACACGGTGGCCCATGTCTATACTCCTAGCCATTTGAGAAACTGAGGCAGGAGGATCACTTGAGTTTGAGAGTAGCCTGGGCTACATAATGAGAAACCCATCTCAAGTAAACTGGGTTGTGAGAGAAATGCAAATGGAGAAACGCTCTTATAACCGTAGAAAAGGCACCAACCACCTCACTGAGTGAAAACCTAGTCACATCTGAATAATCCCAGGCTGGACCTCTCCCAGAAGCACATTCACAGTTATTAAGAACATGCACCTGGAGACTGCTGATGTCGCTCAGAAGTGGAGCTCTCCCGAGGCTCTGGATTCAACCACCAGCACTGCAAAATGAACACACACACACACACACACACACACACACTGGAGCCAACCTGCCATCCTAGCTCCCCTTCCTCTATCTAGCAGCCCTGTGAGTCTAGAAGTTTCAGTGCCTCAATTTCCTTATCTTTAAAATAAAAGTCAAATCACACCAATCTCCCAGAATTCCTTTGAGGGTCATGTGAGTTAAGATAGCGCACCCCGAAGATAAAGTCTCAATAAGTGTTAGGTATTGCTAACTAAATTACTTAATTATTCTGTGCCTGGGTTTATTAATCTATAAAATTGAAAAAAAAATAATAGTCTTTAGAAAAATTAGGAAGATATTATGGAAAAGATTAGAAAATAAGACCAGCATGTCCACTTGGGAGATCTATTTAGAAAAATACCAGGCATAAAGCATTGAACAAATAAGAAGTCACCTTGTTCACACTTCTTTCAAATGTATCTCCCTAGAAATATCATTTGTTCTGTTTTAACCATCCACAGGCTGAAAAAAAAAAAANAATACAATGTTTAGTTTTTTTAAATTATTTATGATTTTTATTTTTATTTATGTGATGAATGCCTTGCCTGCATGTATGTAAGTGCACCCATGTTGAGCAATGCCTGAGGAGGCCAGAAGTGGATGTCAGATCACTTGGATTCCCTGGAACTGGAGTTACAGATGGTTTTTAGCTGCCATGTGGGTACTGGGAACCAAACCCAGGTCCTCTGCAAGAGCAGCCAGTGCTCTTAACTGCTGAGCCATCTTTTCAGTCCCATATTTATTTGAGACAGGGTCTTTCTGTAGCCCCAACTGGTCTGGAACTCACTATATAGACTAAGCCAACTCTTGATCTCACAGAATCTACCTGCCTCTGTTTCTGAGTGGGGAATTAAAGGCCCGTGCTGCCATTCCCAGCTTGGGAAATTGATTTCATTCCTTAAGTCCACGGTTCTGGTTCATGGATTATCACTGATAGCTAAAAATGAAAAAAAAAAAAAACTGAGAGAAAGATGCAGGACAGTTATGGCAGAATGCATGATCTGGGATGGGGTGGGGGTGGGGGGGGAGGGAAAGGGAAATAAGCCTGAACTGAATTGGAAAAAATGTATGAAATGCACAAAGCATCAATAAAAACTAATTTAAAAAAAAATATTATAAATAAATAAACATTGATTTCCCTACAATCTTCCAAATTCCCATGACAGCCAAATCCAGAAGCAAGACTGAGTTCATTCATGTTCATTAATGCTACTTTGGTTAACTGTCTGAAATTTTTCAAGGTCACAATTAGTTCAAACTTTTTCAATATATATTTTTATGCTTTTTGAAAGGAACCTTATGGGTAAGAACTATTATTATCCCATTTCATAGAGAAGTGCGAGATGTACAGGATAGAGGAAGTGGCCATTTGACCCTAGATTTAACTACTGCGTCTGTGCCATTTCCATACTAAATATCTGTCACTATGTAGTCATAACATTTTTATTGCTAATTTTTAAAGTTTTTTTCAATTGTTAAATCTGAATTATAAGACATGTTTCCATATTTACTATCCTTTCCAGAGAGAATTTGCCTTTCTGAAATGACATTTTTCCTACTTTCAGGTATTAAAATGTCCTTCAGACAAAATCATGGTATTGGTAGAGGGTATATGTTCTTTTCAAAGAGCAAAATAACAACAAAAATCTTTATGGATCTCACCAGTTATCCTTTAAATTGATGAATTATGGAGCCCAAGCATGTCAGGGCACTGCACCACACTTCAAATAATCTGCTAGCTATCATGAGGAAGTCTTCCTCTCCATTGTGGAGCCACTTCCCGCAGTTACAGGAACATGGCCTGCCATCTTGTTCAGTCATGGTTTGATTTAAACAAATAAAAAAGAAATTTCCAAAGCAATTAGAATTAAGTGGGGTCTGACTCATGATAGCAAGGAACTTATTGGGGTATGAGAATGATATTATTGTTCTTTTTTTTTCTTTTTTCTTCTGTATTTTTCTTTTTTATCTTTTTCTTGATCTTATTGTTCTTTTAATGTAAGGCTCATAAGTTTTGGTGAGAGATAATGGCATAAGCAGGAATTAAGTGGTATGTCTAGCCCTGGCTTTAAAAATTTCAGCAAGCTGGATGTGGAGGTGCACGCCTTTGATCCCAGCACTTGGGAGGCAGAGGCAGGTGGATCTCTGTGAGTTCAAGGCCAGCCTGCTCTACATAGTGAGTTCTAGGACAACTGGAGCTGCAGGGAGACCCTGTCTCAAAAAGTCCAAAAAAAATTTTTTTCAGCAAATCTCAAAGACTGAAAGTAAGAGAGAGAGAGATAAAGAAATATGTTAGTTTTTATATTTTGTTCTGAGTGATGGATAGAAATGGATATTCTTGAGATTTCTCATAATAAATACATGAACAGTCATATGTAATATTAAAAATCTGTTACCAAGTTCTAGTACATTTTCTCCTTATTCCCTGGGTAGATTAGAGCATTTTGCTCTTCTGTAAAATGAAGGTCTAATATTTGCATATCTTTGGGTAGATAAAATGAGATGTCTGGATTCAAAGAAGCATCCAGCCACTGCTAGATCCCTTCCCTCAGACTTTTCTCCCTTTTTATATCTTAAAACACATTTAGAGTTATAAGATGACGTGTGGATTTTAGCTACTCACGTTCGGTCAAGTGACTTTCTTTGGAGTCTTGAACAATTTTCTGAGGTAAAGCTATATGAGTCAATTTAGAGCAATAAAATACAAAGAATTATTTTCATAAACATTTGCACGAAACGAGAAATAATGGGAATTAGGGAATGACGATTCTTTGAAGTGTCTTTTAAAATGTTGTTCAGCAATTAATTTTTTCTAAGTTTTTCACCTTTTCAATGTTCTATTAGATTATTTTAATGAGTATATTTCATTAATTAATATGTTTATGCAACTACAATACAGCTTACATAGCACTATTAGAAGCTTCAGCCTATATCATAATCACAGTGCTTTAATTTCTGCTCAGTACAATTTTATGGAAATTTTTAAAATAAAAAATGATAACCTGGTATAGTGGCACATGCCTTTAATCCCAGCACTCGGGAGGCAGAGGCAGGTGGATCTCTGTGAGTTCAAGGCCAGCCAGGTCTACAGAGTGAGCTCCAGGCCAGCTAGGACTAATAGGAGACCCTGTCTCAAAAAGACCAAAGAAAAAAAAAATGATAGTGAAAATTCAGCAATTCTGTAGCTAATAAATTAGGTTTCTTTATAAGTAACAGCTTCTACAGGCACACACACTCTTTTTATTGGCATTATGACTGAGGGATCTTAATGAAATAACAAAGAATTATGTCTATCCTAGACAATCTTTCAAGAGTTTGATGAATCTCAGCTGTAAAGAACACTTTAAGAAGAACACTGACCGGGACATATTCTTCTCTCGCTCATTCCTGATTACCCCACTTTTGCTTATGGAAAATAAAGGTTGTACTGTAGATGGTATCTATGAAATTTTCTAAAAGAGCAAAAGTGTTTTCTGTGCTGTGTCACATGACAATTTTAAAATATCAATTAAGAAGGAACATTCATCATTTTTGCTAGCACAATCCTGTGCCCAAACCCTTATAAAGGGCAGTGGAACAATTTAATAAGTTAAATCCTGTCAAAAAAAAAAAAACCTATCAAGCAGATGAAAAAAGGAACCCCAGCTTTGAAGCTTGAAAAAAATTGCATTTCGCTGTGAAAAATTGTCTGTCTTTAAGATGTTTCATGTTCCTTCAAACGTTTCATGTCAACCTTTCCCTACAGCAAGATTTGAGATGAAGTTGTGTAATTTATTGTCATGCTTTAAACGTATTATATGTATTCCTCCCTTTGATAGTTTTTTTTTTTTCCTCTTAGGTCTTTGGAAACAGTGAGATGACTCTGAACTCACTCTGCTGTGGAGAAGTGGCAGATTTTGCAGAACAAGAGGACAAGGGAAAAGAGAGACTGGGAAGAGAAGAGACGGCTGCAAAAAGGCTTTTGCAAATTTGAAAAGCAGCCACTTAATGGATTTTAGTTCTGAGCACAAAAAACAGGAGGTCCGGCCACAGGAAATACTCCAGATATCAGCATTAGCTGTAAGAATAGCTAATACTAGGGGGCTGGAGAGATGGCCTAGCGGTTAAGAGCACCGACCGCTCTTACAGAGGACCCGGGTTCGATCCCCGGCACCCACATGGCGGCCGAGAGCCATCTGAGGCTCCAATTCCAGGAGAACTCCAGTTCCAGGGGAATCCTACACCCTCTTCTGACCTCCGCAGCATTGCACGACACGGGTGCACAAACTTGCATGCAAACAGTACATTCACACACATACAGAAATAAATAAAATTAATAAAAAACATTAAAAAAAAAGAATAGCTAATACTAGTTAGCTTTGCATCTAACAGAACTTCATCACATGCAATAGTCAGTTACATAGAGGAAGAGAAGTTATTATCAGGTGTCTTCATGGTGACATTAGTGTCAGGCAGACCCTTTCCAGGTTTCATCTCCTGTTGCCTTCATCACAGCTCCATGAATCTCTTTTTGGAAAGTACATCAGGAAACCGAGACTTGGGGAATTATGTAATCAGTCTTGAGTGGCCTTTGTGGTGGGGCCGAGCCCCAGTGAGTTCACTCTGGAATTCTACAGCCGAACAGCCGAAGCTATCTTGTTTCAATAGGCAACTACTGCTTCCTCTGTGCTCTTCCCCAGCCCCCAGGATGAACATCGATGCAATGTAAGATCGCACTGTCAATGGAAGTCTTTTAAGCCATAAATTAAGGAAAATCAATGAGGAAACACATCCAAATGGGACAGACACAGAAGTCAGGAACTTGGGTGAGGTGGTTTCAGATGCCTCCGTCAATCTGAAAAAATCCAGAGGTTTTTTTCCCCTCTGTGTAGCTGGTAAATTCTCTAAGACTTTGGTGATAACTCTGAAGCTGAATATTCACATAAACCTGCAGGGGACTAAAGGACCTCCCCTCTCCTTAAGGTTTTGGGTATTCTTAAACTCTACCCTATATTATTCAGTATTAAATGCATCTAAACATGAAAATATTCACGTGTATCAGTGAAGGCCTCTCAAATGTCTTTATGTACTTGATGAACACAAATATTGCCCCAACGCTTGACTGTTGTGATGGTTCAACTTTTTTTTTTTTTTTTGGTCTTTTTGAGACAGAGTCTCCCTGTAGCCCCAGCTGTCCTGGAACTCACTCTGTAGACCAGGCTGGCCTTGAACTCACAAAGATCCGCCTGCCNAAAAAAAAAAAAAAAAAAAAAAAAAAAGAGGCAAAACAAAACAAAACAAAACAAAAACAAAAATGTTGAGATGTAAAACCTGTGACATTGTCCCATTCCTGAGTTCTGGGTAATGAATGTAAAGTTAGCTGTCGATCTTATTTTCACCCATCAAGTGAAACTGTATCCTGTACCAGCCAGGACATGGGGTTTGGTCTTACAGAAGTGAGCCTTTCGTCCACAGATCAGCCTCTTTCTAAAAGGGAAGGAAGTTGTGAGGGGAATAGGAACCTACTGCCCACCATGAACTCTCTTCCCTCAAACAATGAGAAGCTTTGAGAAAAGCACAAGAGGAAAGTGAAGCAGCTAATGACACAACAGAACCACCAAGAGAGTTGACAGAGGCCGCCTGTGGATAGAACAGGAACTGTGGATAAAAGGAGGTGCCAACAAATATGAAGGGGGTGCTTTTGTAAACAAAAGAGATACCTATTACCCAGGTAATGTGCCACTCAGGAGACAGAGGCAGGTGGATCTCTGTGAGATCAAGGTGAGCCTGGTCTACATAGTGAGTTTAGGCTAGCTATGACAACAGGGAGACCCTGTCTCAAAAAAAAACCCAAAAGAATATGTGGGGGATATCTATGGATAAAAGGGGTGCCTATGAATAATGCAAGGTACTTTAGCCAGCTGAGTAGGCATTATGCACATCCTTAGGTTAGGAAATCTAGCCAAAAATCAAACGAACAAAAAGGCATAGAAGCACAGCACTTTAAAGCAATGACACTGGTGATAAATTAGCTTACTCTTGTCCATTGTTATTGCTTCCTTTCTATTTTTTTCATATATAGTGTTTATTAGTGTTACAGACCCAGCAAGGTAATTTCTATCATGAGATCTATTACCAATTTGCTCAGAAATTCAAGTACTCTCAGGGACTTAATGAGACTTTCCCAGTTCTTCTAATAGTCTAAAAGACTGTAAGGCACAGAAAATACATATGAAAAATTAACCGGTGGTACCACAAAATAAAAAATAGGAAATTTCTGCACCAAATACCATAAGAATTACTCTTCATCTCTTCCAGGCTGAAGTAAGGGAACTCCTACACTAAACCTGAAAGGCTTAAGACGTGGACACATAGGGACCAATCACCCAAGAAGGTGGGTTATTCACAGCACGTAGACTAGGTCTTTACACGTTGGAGCCTCCGTGCCCCTCTGCCACTTGCAAAAGCTAGGCTGCTCTTCCACAGGCCGCTCCTTGGAATTGCTTTGGACCTCAGAATGGTTTGTTAACCACCGGGGGTGAGAGGTGGCTCAGTGCTTAGCATGGGGAGGGAACCCTGAGTCAAAGCTCTAGCACCAAAACAATGCACATGCATGCTCCATAACCATGTCAAACTTGGGCCTCTTTATTTCCTTTAGGTACTTTTTAAAAGTGGGGCATAGTGGTGTACACCTTTAATCCTAGCACTTGGGAGGCAGAGGCAGGTGGATCTTTGTGAGTTCAAGGCCAGCCTGGTCTACATAGCGAGTTCCAGGACAGCCAGAGCTACAGAGAGACTCTGTCTCAAAAAAAAAAAAAAAAATAGGCAACCTTATTGAGCCAGTTTATACCAAGATATGAGTTATTAACAACCCTTGTTTATCTTAA
The DNA here is from genome assembly GCA_009823505.1 of Rhizomys pruinosus. Taxonomy (NCBI): domain Eukaryota; kingdom Metazoa; phylum Chordata; class Mammalia; order Rodentia; family Spalacidae; genus Rhizomys; species Rhizomys pruinosus. The sequence continues at coordinate 956,908 of VZQC01014177.1, read as the reverse complement.
AAATCTTTACATTGTAAATAACATCTTCCTGAGAGAGAGAGAGAGACATCTCCTGCGAGAGATGCGAGAGACGAGAGAGAGCGATGAGATGACGAGGGAGGGAGAGAGAGGAGAGAGAGAGAGAAGGAGAGCACTAAGAGAGACAGAGGCGAGAGAGAGAGAGAGAGAGAGAGAGGAAGATCTCAGCATTTTTGATGCACTAGTAGAAAAGGAAGATGGTTGCAGCAAAATGAAATTTTCAAGGAAGTAAGCTTTTAGTTTGAGAGATATCTGAGCACCCCTAGAGATCAAGTCCATGAAGGCAAATTCCTGTGTCTGTTTTGCACAATATTTTCTTTCTTCCTTTTCTGAATATAGAGAAACTCAAGATGTTCTTTATGTCCCCTTCCCTCCAGGAAGACAGCTTTTCTGGAAATAGCTGAGACTGGGGAAGTTGAGATAAGGATAAACATTTGTAATTGTCTGCTATTTATAAGTCAGGAGCTGTTTATTTCTAAAATTCCACCACTTCAATTGTGACAGATAACTCAAAAATCAAATCAAGAAATGGAAAACATCCTTTTTTTAAAAGCTATTTTATTCTTTGGTTGTTTTTGCACTTCTGAAAAAGTCAGGAGGACAGAATCCGAATGACGCCAGGAGTACTGAGTACTGAGGGTAGGACCAGGGCCTTGGGTGTGCTAGACAGATGCTCGGCCACTGAGCTTCATCCTACATCCTTAGCCCTGAAAGAGATTTTTTTTTGGGGGGGGGTCTTTTTTGAGACAGGGTCTCCCTGTAGCCCCAGCTGTCCTGGAACTCACTCTGTAGACCAGGCTGGCCTTGAACTCACAGATATCTGCCTGTCTCTGCCTAACCCAGTGCTAGGATTAAAGGCCTGAACCAACATGCCCAGTGAAAGAGATTCTTAATATCTGCCTACTCAAGGGTTCATAAGCATATAATTTGGAAGGTCGTTAATATTTTAATATCTCTGGTCCCTTGAATTTTATGAAACTAATTGGACAATAATGAAAACAAGGTCTAAAAGCATTCAGTATCTATGTATGTAGATACATGAACATATGGGAACATTCGTGTAACTTATTTATAATCATGCACATATATGTACCTATGTGTGTATATATGTACATATGCACACATGTACATAGTTGGATTTTGTCTAAATCTATATGCTTTATCATTCAATTGACACAAATATTGACATTTTAAATTTTTTATTACATTTCATATATATATATATATATATATTGTGTGTGTGTGTGTGTGTGTGTGTTGGAAGCACAAGTGCCAGGGAACATGTAGAGGTCTGAAAACAACTTGCAAGAGTTGATTCTCACTTCCTGCCATGTGGATGGCAGAAATCAAACTTGGGCCGTCAGGCTTGGCAGTGAGGGCCTTTACTGGCTAAGTCATCTTATTGACTCAAAAAGATAACTTTTAAATCTCCCACATTAGAATATTAACATTTTGCTATTGGACACAGGTGATCAAACATACCAAATATGTTTAGCACTGCAGAAGCTGGAAGCTAGAACTTTCTTCGTGTGGCATACATCTCTCTGTACCCCACAACTTTACCCTTTTTAACTGGTCAAAGAAGGAATGCATGCAGGTTCTCATGGCCTGATTTCATATTTCAGTTAATCAGTGGCTTAACAAAGCTTGTTTCAATTAGAGGCCATAGCAGCAATACTTAAATGTGTAACTCATACTCTTCCAAATATCTAGAATCATACTAATATAAACTGTGAATGATTTCTTCTCTACTGATGGGAGAAAGGTCAGGTTTATAATGGAAAATACCCTTCTTTGATTATGGATCTTTGATGACATGGGCTGGATGACCATTTAGTGAGCACGTGGTCTTGTCTCCATCAGAAGTGTATGCCCTGAAGCTTGCTGTCAGGGTGAGGAAGACATGTTTGCTCTGTACAACGCAGCTACAGGTTGAACCAATGGGTGAAGAGCCTGAAGTCAATAGTTCCAACCCCTAGTTTTGCCACTCACTATATATATATATATGTTTGTGCATCATATGCATGTATTTTTGTAGGGCTCAACCCTGAGTCTCACACATTCATATATATATACATATATATATGTTATAACATATATATATAATATATATATGTTTTATATATTTTATATATATATAATATATATATATATACGTACATGAATGGAGTAACAGACTATGGAGCCTGAACTTTTACCTAATAAGTTAACATCTTTAAATATGAGCAAAATGACTTGAGAAGGATATGGAATTTGGTCCCTCTCATTATAAAACTAAATTTTAAGCCACATTCCTCCAGTTACTAGCTAGGTGACTGAGGTGATTTGAATACCCCCCTTCGAAATTCATGTTGAGGGGCTGGAGAGATGGCTCAGCAGTTAAAAGCACTAACTGCTCTTGCAGAGGACCCGGGTTCTATTCCCAGCACCCACATGGCAGCTAAGGACCATCTTTAACTCCAGTTCCAAGGGAATCTGACACCCTCTCCTGACCTCTGCGGCATTGCACAACAGGGGTGCACCAACCTACATGCAGACAGTACATTCATACACATAAAAAAATAATTCATGTTGAAGTTTGTTGTCATGGTATTTAGGAGTATGACTTTTTTTCCCACAAACTACATGATTTTATTTATAAAATTTAGCATACAGCTTAATATTGCCCATGCCCATTTAAACAGTATTCAGTTACAGGTCTCAACCTGCAAAATAATAATTTTTGAAATGTATTTAGATAAAGTATTACTAAACACTTTATAACCGAGAATTAACAGTACGGAAAAGGTTAATGTAAAACAACACTACCGACAAATGTATCCATATTATCTTCTATCCACTGGTGGAAAAATATGGGACACTTCACGAATTTGCATGTCATCCTTGCACAGGGGCCATGCTAATCTTCTCTGTATCATTCCAATTTTAGTATATGTGCTGCTGAAGCGAGCACAGGAGGATGGCTTCTAAGAGGCATTAGGTCATGAGGGTTTGATGATGGGTCAACTGGACAAAAACCCAGACAGATGTTGGCAGAATACGTCTATGATGTCAAATTTGTCTCAGCTAAGGACTTTCCTCCATCAGACTTACCTATGGCCATACCTGTGGCATTTTATTGAGTGCTAACTGATGGAGCAGGGCCCAGGCCTCTGTGGGTGGTACCACCCCTGGGCAGGTGGGCCTGGGCTGTATTTGAAAGTGGGCTGAGCAAGCCAGGGGAAACAGGCCAGTAAGCAACACTCCTCTGTGATCTCTGCTTCAGTTCCTGCCTCCAGGTTCCTGCCTTGAGTTCCTGCCCCGACTTCCCTAAAGATGGACTGTGACCTATAACCCCTTTCCTCTTCAAGTTGTTTTGATCCTGGTGTTTATCACAGCAACACAAAGCAAACAAAAGCACTCATTCTCACGAGGGTGGGTTACTTATCACAGAAGTGATTCTACTGTGAAGTTCTTTCTCTTTCTCTCTTTTCCCTCTCTCCTCCCCCACTTCCTTCCCTCCTCGGGGTGATCTATTCATTTATCATGTTATGATTCAGCACTAACCCCCTTTACCAGATGTCAGCACCTTGATATTAGACTTCCCAGCCTCTAAGACAGTCAGAAATAAATATCTTTTCTTTATAAACTATCCAGTCTATGGCATTCTCTTATAGCAATATAAAATGGAGTAGGTTTAAGATTAAGTTCACTTATGTTTTGAAACTTCAGTTTTCCTCAAATATTAATACCCTGATTATCTTTCAGGCTAATTATGAACATTGAAATATGATAATGAATATAAAGAGCTATGTAAACTATACAGTTCTAAACAAACAAACATGCTTATACTTATAAAAATTGAAGTCGTTCTGGGCTGGAGAGCTGGCGCAGCCATTAAAGGCTCAGGCTCACAACCAAAAATTGAAGTTGTTCAACAGTAATGTTTGAACCTTGCTGTAAAATTGCTTTCCTGTCACCAAATTTAATACAAGGTAGATCTTCCTCAGAGCTCGACAATGCCAATTTGCATAATGAGATATCTCCTCAACCTCATTTTAAGGGAATGTGGAAAGCCCATTATCCAGGGAGAGGCCAAGTCTCCTGTTTACCATGCCTTGAGACAGAAATCTTTTTCATATTTACACTTTAATTCATACAATCCCAACAATGAACTCACTGAACAGGATTGTTGGTTAAAATGGTTGCCTCTTTCCAAAAGCTTTTATTTTCTTGTTTCAAAAACATGTCTGAATCTCCCTTCTCAGAAATAACCATTATCAACATTTTAGGTTACAAACTTCCTGGTTGTTTTTTTTTTAAACCAGGTGTAGTGACCACTCTCTGTAAGATCGGGGCCAGTCTGGTCTACACAGTGAATTCCAGGTCAGATGGAGCTATGGGAATACTGTCAAACAAAAACCCCACCACATTTCCTGTCTTTTAAAATATGTCAATAGAGAGCTAGAGAAATGGCTCAGCAATGAAGTGCTCTGGCAGCTTGCAGAGGACCCAGCACCCACATGGCAGCTAACAACCATCCTTACATCGGCCTCTAGGGTATCAAACTCTCACTTATGGCCTTCACTAGCACTCCATGACACAGGTGCACTTACATGCATCCAGGCAAAGCATTCATATACACAAATGTTTTTAAAATAAAAAATTAATAAAAATGTCAATATAGGGCTGAGGAGATGGCTCAGTAGATAAAATTCCTGCTGAGGAAATATGAGGAACTGGGTTCAGATCACCAGCTCCCAAGTAAAACCTAGCATAGGAGTGCATGTCTATAACCTGAGCACTAAGCAGGCAGAGAGAGAAAGAGAGAGATCCCAAGCTCTTTGGCCAGGTAGTCTAGGCAACTGGCGAGCTACAGGTTCTGTGAGAGGTAAGGTCTCAAAAAAATAAGGTAGAGAATGATAAAGGAAGACACCTATGGCTCCTATGCACGCATATGTGTACACACACACACACACACACCCCACACACAAATAATAATAATAATAATAATAATAATAATAATAATAACTCAGAATATACCTAGAAACATAGACATCAACTACAGAGGTTACCAAAAAGCTATCTTAACTCTATTTCATAACGCATCTTTTTACTTAATAATACATCTTAGATATTTCCTCTCATCCCAATAGCAATAATTTAATGACTATGCAATATTACTTTGAACACGCTTCCCACTGCTTAGTCTATCGAGCCTGTACTGAGAGATACTGTTGTCTGCTCTCTTTCTGTTTTGAACAATGTCAAGAACATTCTTGTTGTTACATGCATCTATGTACCTCTGCTGATTGCCCTAGAATAAACTGCTTATCAGTCAAGGCAATAAAGCTTATGATAATGAAGGCTGAATCTCCCTTCAGCAAGTACGTCAGCTGACCACTGCTAGAATACTTATCTGTTCCATGGCCTACACTACTCTTACATATTTTTATTATTGCATATTTATTAAAGAATGCTTTAGAAACATAAGCATACTGAAAAAAAGCCAAATTCCCATTACCTCATTATCTGATTAATCAACATTTTGTTATGTATCTTTATAGAATGCTTACTGCGTTTGAATGTGTGTATACATATATACATATGTACATTGGTTGTCTATGTTATCAGTTTCTAAATTTGGGGTTTTTTAAATTTTTTTATTATTTTTTAAATTTTTTATTTATTTTTAAATTTTTTTTAAATTTCTGTATGTGTATGAATGTACTGTTTGCATGTAGGTCTGTGCACCCGTGTCATGCAATGCCGAGGAGGACAGAAGAGGGTGTCAGGTTCCCCTGGAACTGGAGTTCTCCTGGAATTGGAGTTAGAGACAGTTCTTAGCTGCCATGTGGGTGCTGGGGATTGAACCCGGGTCCTCTGTAAGAGTGGTCGGCACTCTTAACCGCTAGGCCATCTCTCCAGCCCTTTTATTTATTTTTTATGTGTATGAATGTACTATCTGCATGTAGGTTTGTGAAACCCTGCATCGCAATGTGACGGAGGTCAGAAGAGGGTGTCAGATTCCCCTGGAACTAGAGTTAAAGACGGTTTTCAGCTGCCATGTAGGTGCTGGGGATTGAACCTGGGTTCTCTGCAAGAGCAGTCGGCACTCTTAACCGATAGGCCATCTCTCCAGTCCCTAAATTTTGTTTTATGAAATACACATCACAAACATTCTACTGTATATTTTAATTTTTCACTTAATGTAGGCACTAGGAATCCAACCCAAACTACCTATATTTTCATTTGCTGAAGTTTTTTCAGACTGCATTTTGACATCTGTAAAATTTTTATCTCCATTGCTCAAATTTATCTTTTCAAAACTTCCACTTTCTATGTCCTGCTTGAACAAGGCTTCGTGGCCTTTGTTATTTTCTCTTCTGCACATCTCTCCTTCACCTGGAATCAATTTGGCATCTAGCAAGAGGTTGATGCTCTTTTTTCATTCCTCAAACCGCTAAACAATTTCCATGACACACTGATTTTTTTTTAAGAAAATTATCCTTTCCTGCTTGATGCATGCTCTTCCTGGTCCTTGGGGTCTCCTGTAGCCTCAGCCTCTTGCGTTTCTCGCTCTCTGGCTAAGAATGTTCTCTTGTCACACTGAGTACATTACTTTGGCTCCATTGGAAAAATCTTCCTTGTTAGTCCTTGGGAATTTTTCTTCACTTCTCTAAAATATTTGTATCAAATAAATAAATAAATACATAAATAAATAAATAAAATGACAATATGTTTAAACCTTGCTTGGTTTGTGCTAAATGAAACCTTAGGACTGGAGAAATGGCTCAGTGGTTAAGAGCACTTGCTATTCTTGCAGAGGACCTGAGTTTGGTTCCCAAACCCCAATTCAAGTGGCTCACAATTCTGCTTCAAAGGGTCCAATGCCCTCTTCTGGCCTCTATGGGCACTTCATGTACCTTCATGTATATATGTATGTATGTATATTCCTACATACATACACACATAGATATATATGTATGTAGGTACATACACACATACACATAAATAAATATAAAATTGCTTTTTAAAAGGAAGTCTTGTTTATAATTAGAAGTATACAGTTGCTCCTACCCTTGTCCTGTCCTGTCCTGTGTCCTCTGAGTCACCTTATAGAGCATCAAAGACCATTTCCTACAGCCTGTGTCTCTGTCAGCCTGCCTCTCTTCAGGACAGGGATTTTGTTTTGTTTCTTACCATGATTTGTCTGCCACTTGGCACTTCTCATGTTCTAGGTATTCAAAAGATATTTCAGGGGCAGAGATGGATTAGGAAATAAGAGCACTTGCTGTACAAGTATGATGATCTAAGTTCAAATCCCCAGCACCCAAGCAAAAAGTCATGTACACACCTTGACCCTGGCACTACAGAACACAGAGACAGGAAGAGTGCCAGGGCTTGCTGGCCACGAGCCTTGCTCCAGATTCAAATAAAGCAGATAATGAGAGAATGGGACACCTGATACCTTCCTTCCTTTGGTCTCCAAGTGTACAGAGCATGGATACACACACACACACACACACACACACACACTCACACACATTTCAAAACTTGTTGAATAAGCAAAATAGTGTTTAATTATTATACATCATTTTAAATATTTAATAACTTTAATAATTTAAGAGATCTTCTCTTAATATTGTTTCTATTTGTTTAATATTTCAACAAATACTGTTTCTATTAAAACAATGTACCAGTAAGAAACTAAAAGAATTTCCACTTTCAGAGAAATCAGCTGTGTGTGAAAAATGCGGCAAATTTCTATAGTTTCTAGGCTTATTGACAGCATGCACTTTCATCAAAAAAGTCAGGGTGAGGCCTGGAGAGATGGCCTAGCGGTTAAGAGCGCCAACTGCTCTTGCAGAGGACCAGGGTTCAATCCCCAGCACCCACATGGCCGCTGAGAACCGTCTGTAACTCCAATTCTAGGAGAACTCCAGTTCCAGGGGAATCTGACACCCTCTTCTGACCTCCTTGGCATTGCACGACACGGGTGCACAAACCTACATGAAGACAGTACATTCATACACATACAAAAAAAGTCAGGGTGAAGCCCTTATTCCTCTGAGGAGCTGTGGATGGCAAGCTGATTTTGTCTACTCTGTCCAGGTGTGTCCTGATGACCTGACGACACACAGGCTGACTTGTGTTGGCACACAGGGTCTGCTACTATTTGACTTGCAGGCTTCTTATGCTTCCTTGGTTATTCTTATGATTTCTGGTAACTTTAATTTTGGAAAATTATTTTAAAGTTAAATTTATTTAAAATTATTTAAAAAGTTAAATGTATTTAAAATTATTTAAAGTTCTAACCATTCCTATGAGATTTCTCTAGCCCCAAGTTTTCACAGCACAAACCAAGCAAGGTTTAAACATATTGTCATTCTATTATTTATTTATTTATTTACTTACTTACTTACTTACCTACTCATTTACTTACTTTCTTTGGTGATACAAGTATTTTAGAAAAGTGAAGAAAAATTCCCAAAAAGGAGTAACAAGGAAGAATTTCCTAATGAAGCCAAAGTAATGTATTCAGTCTGCCAAGAGAGCATTTCTAGACAGAGAGCTAGAAACGCAAGAAGCTGAGGTTGTGAAAGACCCCAAAGGAACTCACCTGCTTACCAAGGTGAGCCCTGTCTTAGTTTCTGTTCCTGTAGCTATGATAAAATACTCTGACAAAGGCAACTTAAGGAAGAAAAAGCTTACTCTGGCTCCCAGTTCAAGGGCTCGGTCCATCCGCACAGTAAAGTGAAGACAGCAGGAGTGAGTCAGCCTCACCTCTGTGGCTGTGATAAAACATCCTGACCAACAGCAGCACCAGGGAGAAAGGCAAAGTTTCCTGCACCAACATTACAAGTACCTGAACAACAACAGCAAAAACCTGACTCTTAAATCCAGTTTTAAAGAGTAGGCCTGAACTCAGAGGATACTCATTCTCTCCAGATATCCCTTGAAATCATCTGTCTCCTGGAACTGCGCCACTGAGTCAAGCCTCAGCCATGGTTTTATTCAAAATGGCTTCTCCAGCTTCAATTAGAGAAGTACAAGTTTAGCTCCACCCTTATTTTAACAGAACACCCTGCTTTTTATCCCTAGTTCTAGAATATCTCATTTATCCAAGGTCAACCCTCCTTCCCAGTCTTAAATGTGTACAGTGAAGATGGTTGAAGATGCCTTTCAGTGCTTTAATATGTTAATTCTTTTCCTTTTTCTTTTTTTTTGTCTTTATAAGACAGGGTTTCCCTGTAGCTCCAGCTGTCCTGGAACTCACTATGTAGACCGGGCTGGCCTTGAACTCAGAGATCCGCCTGCCTCTGCCTCCCAAGTACAAGGATTAAAGGCATGTGCCACCATGCCTGGCCAATATGTTAATTCTTAAGCATACCTACATTCATTTATTGTTTTGGGGGGCAGAATACCAAATTGAGGTTGTCAAGGAAATGAGATCAGGTGACCAGGTTACAATTCACAAGAGCACATGATTTTGCTGGGGTTAATTAAAAGTCATTAGTCCCTGGGGCTGGAGAGATGGCTCGGTGGTTTAGAGCACTAGCTGCTCTTGCAGAGGACCCGGGTTGGATTCCTAACACCCACAATGGCAGCTAAAATCTATCCATAACTACAGTTCCAAGGGATCCAACACCCTCTTTTGACCTCTTCTAGCATTGCAGGATACGAGTACACTTATATACATGGAAGAAATATATAAAATAAAAATAATAAAGCCAGACATGGTGGAGCACACCTTTAATCCCAGGACTCAGGAGGCAGAGGCAGGTGGATCTCTCTGAGTGCACGACTAGCCTGGTATGCATAGTGAGTTTCAGACCAGCTGGAGTTACAGGGAGACCTTATCTCAAAGAAAAAAAGGACCAAAACAAATAAATAAAAATAATAAAATATTGTAAAAAGTCATTAGTCCAGTGTATAAAAGTTAGTCCCACAGAAAGGGTTTGTTTGGCTACAATTCCAGGTTACAGTCATTGATTGCAATGAAGTCAAGGCAGTAACTGGAAGCAGCACAATCAAGAGCAGACACAGAATAGATGTATGTGTGCTAGTGTGTGGCTTGCTCTTTCCACTCTTGTACATTTTAGGCCTCAGCCCATGAAATAGTGACACCAAAGTTCAGGGTGGGTCTTCCCACCTCCATTGACTGAGTTAAGAAAATCTCTCAAAGGCATGCCCACAAGGCCAAATTGATATAAGCAATCCCTCACTGAGACTTCTTCCTTCAGTGACTCCACACTGTATCAAGTTGACAGTTAAAAGCAGCCATCTCAAGGAGCTTGAAGCAGCTGGTCACATCACACCCACAAGCAGGAACATAGAGTAGAATGCATGCTGTTCAGCTTTCTTTCTCCATGTATACAGTCCGGGATCCCAGCTGGGGCATGGGGCTGCCACGGTGGGTAGATCTTCCCACAGAAGAGGCCATCTCCCTGGCAATTCTAGATCCTGTCAAGTTCACAGTTAACATTAACTGACACAGGTATCAAAGAAAAATAGCACAAATACCAAGCATTTCATTTCCTTTGATGACTAATCAGTATATACCTATTTCCAATGCAGATTAGAAAATTATATTATTTGAATTATGCAGTTTATGCAAATAATACATTCATAGCTGAAAAGTCATTAAAACAAATAAGATAATATTAACAAAAATTACTTGGTTTCAACAGTTGGAAAAATTTTACAAATCTTCAGTATTTTGATTTCTGTGTTTGAAATACACTGCTATACATAAAAACAACATTATATACAGCTTACCATATGCCAGGGGAAGTTGTCAGAACTTTTCTCACTTGATCATCAAGAAAATCGCAAAGACTGAACCCTGCAATTTATTACTATTATCACCTCTCTCTTACTAAACTAGGAAAATGAAGCACAGAGAGTTAACCCATCTGTCTTGCAGGCACACAATTACTGAGCTAGGCAGTTGGAGTTCAAGATCCAGGCACTCAGTGTTATACTGCACACTGGATCCGACCTTAATTTTAGAGACCACGAAAAGAGCAAATTTTATTTCAAGTTATTGATGTGTGGGCTTAAAGACCAGTTAGCAATGAAATATGACCAATACATTTTATTTTATAGCTTACAGCTGTTTTAACTTTTATGAATCTGTTTTAGTTTATTCTTGCTTCTGGAGCAAAACACCTGAGAATGAGCGATCTACAAAGAAGATGAAAATTTTCCTCAAAAGGTCTGGAGCTAGGAAGCCCAAGTTTGATTGTCTGGTGAGAGCTACTCTCTGCTTCCAAAGTGGTACAGCATTAGTCAGCTGTCTAGCGATAACTATCTGAGATTAATCAGTCTATAAAGATAAAAGGTTTATTTAGCTCCCCAATTTGGAAGCTTCTGTCAGTCCTCAGCTGGCCCCTTGCTTTTGGGGCTGTGGTGAAGCAGTCCTAGCATGGGGCAGAGCAAAGCTGCTCAACACCCAGCCGTGAAGCAAAAAGAAACCGTCATCCACAGTCCCTTTCCAGGACAAACTCCCAATGACCTTTTACTAACTTGGCCTCTTAAAGTGCTAAGCCTGGGGTAGGGGGGTGTGCTGGATAGCTTTGGTGTCAACTTGACACACCTGGGTTGAGGGAGCCTCGGTTGGGGAATTGGCTCCATTGGATTGGCCTGTGGCCACATCTGTGGTGTATTGTCTTGATTGTTGAGCAGTGACAGTATAAGAAGGCAGGCTGGGCATGAGCCAGAGAGCAAGCCAGTAGAGAGCAAGCCAGCATTCCTCCATGGCCTGTGCTTCAGCTCCTGCCTCCAGGTTCCTGCCCTGAGTTCCTGCCTTGTACTGAGTGATGAACTGTGAACCAGGACATGTAAGCTGAATAAACCCTTTCCTCCCCAAGTTGGTGTCAGAGTGTTTTGTCGCAGCAATGGAAAGACAAACTACGACAGGGGGCAAGACTTTAACACTCTACAGCAGAAGCCTTGTTATCACATCTGCAGGAAGAAGCACAGTGTCCTCTCACAGTGAAGGGCAGGAGGATGAGTATACCAAATCACACACACACATAGGAAGCATTTCTTAAGGCATCAGTTCTACTGACAAGGAAAGGGGCCTTCAAGTGCTACTCACTACCCCTCCCCCTTAAAGCCCTGGCTTCTGATTGCCATCACCTGGGCCATTAAATTTCAACACCTGAAATTCAGAAGAGACAACACAATGAATATAAGTATAGATTACAGATTTGTATGGAATTAAGAAAATGAGAGGGAATAAACAGATGCTCTCCAACTTATGATGGAATCACAACCTGATGATCCCATTGAGAATACTGTAAGATGAAAATGCATTGAAATCACCTACTCTGTGGGGCATCATAGCTTAGCCCCACCCACCTTAAACCCAGGACACATGAGCCTACTCTTGGGCAAAATCGCAAAGCACAAAATTTACTTTATAATAATAACGTATTGGCTGTTTTATGTAATTTGTCAAAACCTGTATCCAGAAAGCAGCAAACTACACCATAGAGTTGTTTCTGTGCATGACTACACAGTTAATGGAAAGACGTGGCCAACTACTGTAGCCAGGATCTTTTTTTTTTTTTTTTTTTTAGATAGTTCTCAGCCACCATGTGGGTGCTGGGGATGGAACCCGGGTCTTCTGCAAGAGCAGTCAGCGCTCTTAACCACTGGGCTATCTCTCCAGCCCTGTAGCCAGGATCTTAAGAGAATTATATGTCTATCACTAGTCCCAGTGATCAAAATTCACAGTGCAACTTCTACTGAATGTACATCACTTTCACAGCATCTTAAAGTCAAAAAATCATACCACTAAGCATTATAAGTAGAGGACTGTCTGTATCCACTTAATTGTGTACAAAGTAGGGCTGTGGGCTCACTGGGTGAAGGCACTTGCTGCCAAAGCTGATGACCTGAGTTTGATCCCTGAGGCCCACATGGTGAAAGGAGAGAAAGGAATCCGGCAATAGTCTAAGCAGCTATGGGAGCAAATGGTCTGTGAAAAGCACACTGAGGATGAGCCGCATCGCACAGGAAGTCCTCATGGGAAATGCAGTAAGAACCAGTGTGTATAACGCCTTCTGATCTCCAGATACAAGAGCTCTCTCTCTCTCTCTCTCTCTCTCTCTCTCTCTCTCTCTCTCTCTCTCTCTCTCACACACACACACACACACAGACACACCAAATGTAATAAAGTTTTGAATGGATAAAGTTATGAAATAAGACATAAATGATAAAGACAGAGACGTTGTAGGGCACTGTTAATGAACTTGATGTTGCCAGGTTTGTTCAAGGAAATGTGATGCAACAGTGTTGGAGGAATGAAAGGGCAGCTGTTGGTCTATATGCTACCCGCCCAGAACATTCCAAGCTGCAGTCCGTACATAAAGTACAGCCCTTTCAGCTCATCACAGTGCGGCTGGATGGTGATGCTTGAGTCTTCCATGGTAAATCAGACTGGATTTGAATTACAACAGATGGCCAGCCTAATGAATGCAACACACCAACAGGAAGGGAACATCTCAAGAGCTCAGTGTAAGGAAGAAGAGCCAAGAATTTTAAATAAACATTGTCAGGAATATATTTGGATTTCATATTCATAACAACAAGGATTTCTGAGGGTGGTTTTAAAACTTCAAAATGCTCCCCAGGCTACCAATTCCATATAAACAGTACTGATCCAACTGCAAAGAAATTACCAAGTCTTTAAGACGGATGTGGAAGGTATGTAAAAAAAAAAATCTCATCTATGCCAGGTGTGATGGCGCACACCTGTAACCCCAGTCCTTGGGAGGCAGAGGCAGGCAGATCTTTGTGAGTTCAATGCCAGCCTGGCCTACAGAGTGAGTTCCAGGACAGCTGGGACTACAGGGAGACCCTGTCTTGAAAGGACCAAAAAAGAAAAAAGCCATCTACTGTAGAAAAGCCACATTGGCTGCTACCTTTTATCAGCTGTGGCTAAAGTTTCTGAAGATTACTAATGTGGGGCTGGACCAGAGTTCACATTCCCAGCACTCACATTAAAAGCTGGGCCTGTCATGGCTATAGAAAACTGTAACCTCAGTACTAGGAAGCAGACACAGGAAAATCCCTCAGGGTTAGCTAACCAATCAGGTCAGCTCCAGGTTGAATGAGAGACCCTGTCTCAAAAAATAAGGTAACTGGAGATGAGCTCAGCAGTTAAGAGCACTGACTGCTCTTGTACAGAACCCAGGTTCAATTTCCAGCATTCCCATGGCAGCTAATAACCAACCATAACTCCAGTTTGAGGAAACCAGATACTGTCTTCTGACCTCCACAGGCATTGTGTGCACAACATACACTTACATACATGCAGGCAGTATGCTCATACACATGAAATAAATTTATTTTTTTTTAATTTTATTTTTATTTTATGTGTATAAGTGGTAGGTATGCCAGGCATAATGGTCCACACCTTTAATCCCAGCATTGGGAGGCAGATATATGCAGATCTCTGTAAATCAAAAGCCAGCGTGATTTACATAACAAGTTCCAGGCTAGCTGGGACTACAAGGAAACCCTGTCTCAACACCTTCCCTCACCAAGTAATAAGATAGAGGCACTGGGGAAAAGGTGTGGTGGGTAAAATCACTTAACATACAAGAGTGAGAACTTAAGTTCAAATCCTAAGAATCCACATAAAAAGTCCCGACATGGGAGCCAGAGAGATGGCTCAATGGTTGAGTGTGCTTGCTATTCTTCCAAAGGTCCAGAGTTCAGTTCCCAACACCCACATAGGGTAAGTTACAACCACCTGTAACTCCAGCTCCAGGGTATCCAACACCCTCTTCTGGCCTCCAAGCATCCCAACATACACATGGCATATACTCACAGAGACACAGACACTTACACACAGATTAAAATAATAAGTAAATAAACCAGACATGTAGTATAATTATCTGTAATCTCAGCACTCCTACAGGGAGATGAGAGACAGACACAGGAGAAACCAGGAAGCTTCTGGGCTAGCTGGCCTGCCACAAAAAAAACAGGAGAAACAACAAGGAGATCTAGCCTCGAGCTGCACGTGCTCACAATGCCATGTGTACTTACACACACACTAAATAAATAAGTCAACAAATGGGTGTGATAGAGGAAGATACCGAACATCCACCTCTAGCCTACACACACACACACACTCTGAGAACTCAGACCACTCTTCACACAGGTGCACTATGATTCAGCAATTTGCTGAGCACACCCTTCTAAGTTCAGACTTACTCTTGGTTTTCAACTCTTTATTATGTTCTAAATGTCATAGAAATTCTTTCTAAAGATATTTAGGGCTGGGGGGATAGTGCAGCCTTTAAAAGCTGAGGCTAAGAACCACAATAAATAAAAAAAGATATTTAAAGTGAAATTAATGATATTTTCCTTATGTTTAAAAACTAAAGCAGTATTTTGTGGTTTATTATACAAAAGAACTAATGGGGGGGGGTGTTTTTGGTCTCCCTGTAGCCCCAGATGTCCTGGAACTTACTTATGTAGACCAGGTTGGCCTTGAAATCACAAAGATCCACCTGCCTCTGCCTCCTGAGTGTGAGATTAAAGGGGTGTGCCACCATGCCTTGCGTAAAGGAACTAATTATTTTAAAAGCATTTGTAGCAGAACATCAACAATAACAAAATAATCTTGAAAATTTACAAAATTAAAAAAAAACTTTTCTTCAAGAGAAAGAAAAAGTCTAAGAAAAATAGATAATAGTCATTCACACAAAATATTTTCTTTACTTCATAAAATGAATGGAATAATATTGCTGGTAGCAGCCAAGAACCACATACCAGAATTTAAGTATTTTTAGAGAATAATACAGTACTGCAAAATGGATGCTGGGCTTACAATTTATTGTGGTCTCTGTCTAAAGTGTTCCCCCCAAATTCCTGTACTGCAGGCTTGGTCCCAATGCCTTGGTCACCAGTGTTCACAGCTGGGGCCCAGGGGCATGACTGGATCATGTGATTTCTAACCTCCTTCCTCAGTGGATTAATCCATTATTGATTTATATTTTAGGGGGCCACTGTAAAGTGGAAGAAATGTTAGGAGATGAGGTCTAATTAGTTGAGGCAGATCACTGAATGTGTGGCTTTGAAGGATCTGTTTTGTCCTCCCTCCCTCTGCCCCCCCCATTCTCCCTCCCCACAGATCCATAAACAATGGTATCAGGTGGTCACACACTGCAACCTTGAGCCAAAGTAAGCCATTCCTCCATTAAGTGGATCTTCTTGAATATTTGGTCACAGTGATGAAACGTTGATTAACACACTCTTTAAATGGGACAAGCAGCGTGTAGTAAGCATCACACATGTGTGCTAGTTTTATAAGTATGAAGTAAATGTGATCCTAGAACAACTTCAGTTACACAAAGACACTGAAAACAATTCCTCTACTGTCAATTTCATCTTCAGTCACATGAGCCCAAGTGACACATCTGTTATTGAACATGACCTTTCTAGTGATGCTTTTATGCCTGTTAAGAGCCCTTTATTCATCGCTTTGATTTGGCCAATCATAAAATCAAGTGCTCTGCAGGCTGTTTTGTGTGCTTTTTTTTTTTTAACTAAAATCTGTTTAAAAGCATCCTGGTAAGTCAAAGAACTGAAAGCTACTGTCTAAAACAGGAATGGATATAAAATGTCCATGTATTTAGGTAACAGCAGCCAGCCAGCCTAGAAATGCCCATAGCCATGAGCCAGAGGGGGTTTGAAAGCTGTCCCCACGATGTCCACTTCACCATAGGCCCATCCAGGGAAGTGATATGGTTAGGCTGTCATTTTAGAAAAAGCACTCCAGGGGGCTGGAGAGATAGCCTAGCGGTTAAGAGCACCGACGCTCTTGCAGAGGACCCGGGTTCGATCCCCAGCACCCACATGGCGGCTAAGAACCGTCTGTAACTCCAATTCCAGGAGAACTCCAGTTCCAGGGGAATCCGAGACCCTCTTCTGACCTCCGCGGCATTGCACGACATGGGTGCACAGACCTGCATGCAGACAGTACATTCATACACATACAGAAATAAATAAAATTAAAAAAAAAAAAAGAAAGAAAGAAAAAGCACTCCAGTAGCATTCTAGAGAGTGGATTGTGGGAAATAAAACTAGAAGCAAATAGACAAATAAAGGGACTTTAGAAGGGCTGGCAGGACAGCTCAGTGGGTAAAGGTGTTTTGAAACCTGCCAAACAAGCCTGATGATCTGAATGCGATCCCTGGACCCATATAAAGGACAGATACCACAAAGCTGTTCCCTGACCTCTACCGTGCATGTGGAATGCACACTACACACCCCTTCTCTCTCTCTCTCTCTCTCTCTCTCTCTCTCTCTCTCACACACACACACACACACACACACACTAATGATAAATTGAATTCAGTAAAATTTAAAAAAAAGAAAGAACGAATTATAAGAGAATGAAATTTAAAAGTTTAAAATTTAAATGTTTAAAAGATGTGGAACTCTTAGGACCTGTTAGACACTGGAGTGGAGATTTAAGCTAAAGAAAAAAATGATTTCTGAGTTTTTACTTGTTGCAATAAAACATCCATAAAAATGATGGCTTTGGTCATTCTAGATGAATGGCATTCTGTTATATTTAAAGAGAGAAAACATTATTTATGTGTTTACTTGTTTGTTTGGGGCATTTGGGAATAAAGTTCCACTATGTAATCCAGGCTGGAGCTCAAAACCCTCCTGCCTCCCCCTCTGATCTGCTAAGATCTGCTAAGATCACAGACATATGACACCACGCCACATGAGACACCAATTGTCATCAGTTCCTCAAGATTGATAATTTGCAAAGGGGGGTGAAGTCTACCTACCTGTTCATTAGAAAGAAGAGATGACCTATATGTCTACCTGTTCATTAGAAAGAAGGAAAAGGGGAATATGTCTAAACTGAACTAAGAAATGATGTCTGAAATACACAAAACATCAATAAAAGCATTATTTTAAAAAAAGGAAAGAAGAGATGACCTATAAGTCTCCCATTTGGAAATGGTGGGGGGAAAAAGTCCCGGGTGCTGCACAACCGCCCCTGGGGACTCTAGCAGCCTGGAACTACTAACCTAAAACCTAGTGAGATTTTCCTGGAAAATATTTTTTTCATGCCTTCAGATGCCATATTCATTTTTTTTTCTTTTTTTCAGGGGAGAGCACGAACGCAGTCCCCCACTACCACAAATTATGCAGTCGAGTTTCCCACATTTGGGGAAATCGCAGGGGTCAGCACATCCGGAGTGCAATGGATAAGCCTCGCCCTGGGAAAACCACCTTCATGATCATGGTATCTCCCCTGCCAGGTAAGTAATCATAAGAGACTCAAGGACTACAGGTTTCTAGTCAGCCATCTGCTCTGAGCTCCAGCCCGATATACAACTGCTACACAGACATCTTGGGAATCTCAAAGACATTAAAAAGTCAGCATGCCTCAGTCCAAATTTACGCCCTTTCCCCCAAACTTGACTCCATTATTTCTAGTTCAACAATTAGTATCATCCACCAAGAAAGCAAGCCAATACCCTATTGCTTACCTAACATCCTATTAACTACCTGGAATCTTACTGCCTATCTAGTGAATGTATCCAAATCTCTCTATCCCAACATCTAATGTCTACACTGGACATCTCCACAACCCATCAGAGCTACAGGGAGACCCTGTCTCAAAAAGACCAAAAACGAAAAACAAAAACAAAAAGACCAAAAAGTAAGTAAGTAAATAAATAAATAAATAAACAAATCGCTGAAGTCCTTAACATGTTCTAGGTCAGGATACAGCATGTGTGAAGCCCTAAGTTCAATTCTCAGCATCACCCAGAAAAGAAAAAGCCACACCCCACTTACATTGTTTCCCCCAAGATGTTTTAAGATGTCTTCTGGGAACCCATCATGCCCCTTCCTCTCCCCAGGTTTGCTCCTGACTAGTTAATCACTTCCTATCTATATCAGCCAGCAGACACTGCAACACTCAGTTTCTTAAAAGCAAGAGACAATGATTACCACTTATAGTCTATGGTCAGCTGGATGGTCAGGCTGGGCTGCTCTGGGGTGGGCTTGTTCACTTGGCAGATTAACTGTGGCCTGACTGGTGTCTGGGGGTTATATGGCTGTGGGGGGGGGGGAGCAATTGACCTATGTGTCTCTTATCACCCAGCAGCCTAGCCCAACTTGTTTATAGAAAGGGAGTGACTCAGCAAAACCTGTTAAAGCCTTAATTAAGCACTGACTCAGTATTACTTCTTCCACAGTCTATTGAGTAAAGTAAGTCATAAAGTCACCCCAGGCAGAAAGGGGCATGAAATAGATTTTTCTGATGGGAGCTGCCACTTGACCTTCTAAAGAGGTAGAAGTAATTGGGACAATTTTTTCCAATCTATTATATTTGGTTCAAGATAAGATTCTTCAGGGAAGCCTGAATGAGCTTCCTGCCTAGATCAAATCACTCTGTTGCAGGCTTGCCCTATGAACCTCCCCTGCTTAGCATTTGTCACAGCTGGAATTCCTCAGGTATTCGTGTGATTATTTGTTTCTGGTCTATTGCTCCCCCTGATTACACCGGTTGCCGGGAGAAGGAAAAGCCAAATATCTCTTTGTGTTCACTGGGTATGCCTAGCTCCCTGCATAGAGTCAGACTTCAGTAAATGTTTAATGAATGATTTCACTTCTCATTGTGTTATTTTCAGAAGATACTGTGTCTCCTAATAAACCACTTTTTAAAAATCATCTTTGGGGCTGGTGATATAGCTCAGTGCTGCAGCACTTACATTTCATATGTGAAATCCTGGGTTCCATTCATATCAGCACCCCGCCCCCCTTCCCCTAACTGGGGAAGATCATGAGAGAATATTGCACTCTTTCCAGGGTACAGCCCACGGGTGATTGCAATCATCACCTATTTGGGATCTGGGACAGAGAAAGGACTGAATGGGGGGTAGAAAGTAATTTGATATTTAAAATTTAGAGACTCACGTTCATCTTTCTCATCAACTGAGAGAGAAACACACAGACACAGAAAGAGAGAGAGAGAGAAAGAGAGAGAAAGAGAGCAGGAGGTTATCAGAAAAGGAAAATAAATTGAATTGTAGATTTGTTGATTCTGAGATCCCCAGACAACATCCTTGTTGCTTGGGAGAAAACTCAAGACTGGTTTGGGAGTTACGAGTGGGCGCAGTAGCAGTCATCCTTGCATTAGATGAGAAAGACCGAAGATGAAAGGCCGGAAGAATAAGAGAGTGGAGCCGCACGGATGCTAATGAAAGAAGGTAAAGGAGGAAAGTTTCATGAAGGAGGAAGTAGCCAGCAGCACCACGGGAGAGCAGCAAGATAAGGCACCGGAAAGGCTAGTTTCAGAATAAACTGTGCCCTTGATATTGTGAATTCCTTTTCTTAAAAAGGTTGGCGTGCAAATTCAAAAATTCTTATGTTTAACATTTCCTAAGTTGCAAGATGTTAATTTGCAAGCACTGCAATCTACAAAGGGTTATTCTGTAAATGAACTTCCGGTGTGAGTGCTTAAGGAAGGAAGACCTAACCAAACCCTGTTCCCTTCATACGGTGCTGTATGGCCTCTCATTTACATGCGTATGTAAAATTTACATGCATATTTCATTAGTCGTCACTGCCACGCATGTCAGTAAAAGCTACTAGAATCACTGGATATGGTGGTATATGCCTGGAATTCCAGTTCATGAGGCAGAAGGATGGAGGATCTTTTTTTTTTTTTTTTTTTTTTTTTTTTTAGCGTGTATGACTGTATTGTCTGCACGTAGGTTTGTGCACCCGTGTCGTTCAATGCGGCAGAGGTCAGAAGAGGGTGTCGGATTCGGTTCTCAGCCGCCATGTGGGTGCTGGGGATGGAACCCGGGTCCTCTGCAAGTGCAGTAGGCGCTCTTAACCGCTAGGTCATCTCTCCAGCCCCAAGGATGGAGGATTTCAAGCAGGCTAGGCTACATAGCAAGACCCTGTCTCAAAAGTAAGCAAGAGGTGCAGGGCGTGGTGGCGCACGCCTTTAATCCTAGCTCTCAGGAGGCAGAGGCAGGTGGATCTTTGTGAGTTCAAGGCCAGCCTGGTCTACGGAGTGAGTTCCAGGACAGCTGGGGCTACACGGAGACCTTGTCTTGAAAAGACCAGAGAGAGAGAGAGAGAGATGAGAGAGAAAAGAAAAAAGTAAGCAAGAGCTGAAAATGTTACCGAGTGATAGAGCAGGTGAAAGGCACTGAGTTTTTTTCTCAGTACCACTCAAAACGAAACAAGTTTACCTTGAACATAATGTATCTCCATACTCCACCTAACCTTAACAAAATATGGTATCAGAGTATTTCCAATAAACATGTGTTTTTAAAAACCCAAACTATCAAATGAAGCAAACAGGTCAGGTGACATCCCTAGCACAAATTCATTCATTTGTTAAACAAGTGGTCACTATTGAACTCTGATTGCCTGAAATGTGCATAACATTTCCTCTAAATTCTATCTTTTCAGAGAATTATAGCACACAAAAATAAAAGTGAGGTGGATGGAGGTCAGGGGAATAAGCCAGAAACACTAATTGTGCTTCAGCCTGCCTGGCTTTTCCTTTAGGATGGTTTCCTAAACATAGCCACGATGGAACACCAGTTGCTGGGTTTTAATTTTTTTATAAAGTTTTTAGAAAGATTATTTTATTAAAAAAAACTTCAGATCTAAAGATTTCAGTATATTTGCTTTTTTTGTTTTTTTGTTTTTTGTTTTTTTGGTCTTTTTGAGACAGGGTCTCCCTGTAGCCCCAGCTGTCCTGGAACTCACTCTGTAGACCAGGCTGGCCTTGAACTCACAAAGATCCACCTGCCACCTGCCTCTGCCTCCCAAGTGCTAGGATTAAAGGTGTGCTCCTAACACGCCCAGTGGAATTCTATATATATATAGATATATTATATATATATTTTTTTTTTTTTTTTTTAGAGCAGGTCTACCTTTAGTCCCAGCTGGCCTGGAGCTCACTATGTAGACCAGGTGGGCCTTGAAATCACAAAGATCCACCTGCTTCTGCCTCCCAAGTGCTAGGATTAAAGGCGTGCACCATCACGCCCAGCATGAGTTTTTCTAATAATTTCCAATAATTGACTCTACCTAAAACTTGGGTTTGTTTTTTCTTTGCCACAGATGTATTCTTGTAAAGAGAGTCCATAATTTACTGCCAAAATACAGTAAAGAGATATTGTTCTTAACACTATCATTAAAAAGAAACTGAACTAAGCACCAACCACTCTTACAGAGGACCCGGGTTCGATCCACAGCACCCACATGGCGGCCGAGAACTGTCTGAAACTCCAATTCCAGGAGAACTCCAGTTCCAGGGGAATCCGACACCCTCTTCTGACCTCTGCAGCATTGCACGACATGGGTGCACACACTTGCATGTAGACAGTACATTCATACACATACGGAAATAAATAAGAAATAAAAAAAAAGAAACTGAACTTAGTTTTGTATCTTATATAAAAAAAAAGGAAAAAAAAAGAAAAAGAAACTGAACATTCAAAAGATTAAATGATTTGCCTAAAATTACTGACCAGACCATAAGTTTCCATCCTATTTCCAGACCCTACCACAGATGTATATACAGTAATAGATAAGTAAAGTTTAATAAATTGAATGTTATTTAATCTAACAGGATTTTTATTATCTAAGAAAGAGCACTATTTAAACAAAAATTATAATACTAACACTTTCTGTATTTCATTTTGAAGTTGTTATGAAGTTGGCACAACAGTAAAAGATTACGTTGTATTTATATTTCAGAGGGGCTTATTAGAAGACAACTCAAGTGGCTGGGGAGGTGGCTCAGCAGTTAAGAGCACTGGCTGTTCTTGCAGAGGACTTGGGTTCCTAGCAAATACATGGAAGCTAACAACTTATATGCTTATAAGCTAACAAATATATGCCCAAATATATTTTGGGCAATATACATACATATGAAAATAAATAAATAAGAATTAATAGATAATTCAATAATTATATTTTATTTATTTTGTGTGCGTGTTCGTATGTGTATGTGTGTAGGCAGATGTGGCACAGCGGTATGTGGAGATCATGAAAGTCTTCATGAGTTGGTTCTCTCCTTCCACTATGGGTCCAGAGATCAAACTGAAGTTGTCAGGTTTGGCATCAAGTGGCTGAGCAGTCTCATCAACCCTGCAATGTTCATCTTTTAGGTGATGGATTGATGGTACAAACAGCCATAAATCCACCTCCTCCCTGCATCCACAATCTTGTAAAGTACATTACAGTTTATACCGTAGAAAGGTAGGTTTATTTCTTCACTTGAAATCTGGATTTAGTCATGTGACTTGCTTTGGCCAATGAGACATTAGTAAACATGACACAAGTAGAGCCTTGAAAGCCATTTATGCATAAACACTTGCCAACTCCTCCACCACCAAAGGGGAGAGAGCCGAAGAGATGTGCTTCTAGCTGAGCAATGAGCTGTCCCGGTGGAGCCCCAACACTAACTAGCTGCAGTGCTTCGCTCAGACCCCTGCATGAATCCAATCAAGGCCAACAAAACTGCCCAGCTGAGTTCAGTCCAAAGTGTCTGGCCATAGACTCATGAGCTAAAGAAATCGTTGCTTTTTGAAGTCACTAAGTTGAAGGATGACTTGTTACACGGCAGAAGTTAACTGATATAAAAAGAAAGAATAGCAGGATGTGGTGGCGCACGCCTTTAATCCTAGCACTTGGGAGCCAGAAGCAGATGGATCTCTGTGAGGTTCAAGGCCCGCCTGGTCTACATAGTGAGCTCCAGGCCAGCTGGAGGGAGACCCTGTCTCAAAAAGACAAAAAAAAAAAATCTTACTGGCGAAAGAAAGAATAAAAGCCTTTCAGAGGTATATTGCTAGTGTTTGGTAAAGAAGGTCAAATTATAAAGAAAAGAACATTATCTTATTTAATATATGAAGCTCAAGCATGGTGAAACCTTCTAAGTTTCATAAAAGTCATACTTGGAATGAACATTTTAGACAAATAACTAAACTAGCAGGTTTGCTTTAATTATTATTCTTTAACTGCTATAGACAACCTGAAACATCATATTTCAGTTTGATTACTACAACCTGACTTGGATTTTGATTCACTAATTCCTATTATCTCTAAAAATTATAAATAATATGGGCTATACATGGTTGGGTTAAGAGTCAAATGGGCCGGGCATGGTGGCACACACCTTTAATCCCAGCACTCAGGAGGCAGAGGCAGGTGGATCTCTGTAAGTTCAAGGTCAGCCTGGTCTACAAAGTGAGCTCCAAGCCAGCTGGGACTAAAGGGAGACCCTGTCTCAAAAAAACTAAAAAAAAAAAAAAAGTCAAATGGAGTCCTTACTTAGTTGAGAGAAGATATGGTTCTACATTTAGAATGTTGAACTATATTATTGTTGTTTTTAAATTAAGATAATTTTTCCCTACTGTTTTTTTAAATTAATTAATTATTTATTTATTATTTTTTATCTGTATGAGTGTACTGTCTACATGTAGGTTTGTGCACCCGTGTCATGCAATGCCGCAGAGGTCAGAAAAGGGCGTTGGATTCCCCTGGTACTGGAGTTAAAGACGGTTCTTAGCCACCATGTGGGTGCTGGGAATCGAACCCAGGTCCTCTGCAAGAGCAGTCGGTGCTCTTAACTGCTAAGCCATCTCTCTAGCCCTTCCTACTGATTTTTTGACTGACTTACAATTGCTATACAGATGCTTCCAAACTTATAGTGGCTAGACTTAAGCTTTTTTGTTTGGTGGTGTGATGGTTTGAATGAGTGTCCCCCATAGGCTTTAAGTATTCAGACATTTGTCTCCAGTTGGTGGCACTGTTCTTGGAGGTCTTAGAAGGTGTGGCCGTGCTAGAGGAAGTATGTCACTGGGGGCAGGCTTAGTGAGTTTAACAAGCCTTGTGGTCTCCAGTCGCTCTCTCTGCTTCCTGTGCTCATTGCGAGATGTGACCCTCGGTTTGCCCCTCCAGATCCAGCCGCCATGCCTCCCACCACAATGGACTCTAATTCCCTGGAACCGTCAATCGTAAGCTCAAATAAACTCTTCCTTTTCTTTTCTTTTTTTTTTTTTTTTTATAATTTTTAATTTAATTTTATTTATTTTTGTATGTGTATGAGTGTACTGTCTGCATGTAGGTTTGTGCACCCGTGTCGTGCAATGCCGCGGAGGTCAGAAGAGGGTGTCGGATTCCCCTGGAACTGGAGTTCTCCTGGAATTGGAGTTTCAGACGGTTCTCAGCCGCCATGTGGGTGCTGGGGATCGAACCCGGGTCCTCTGTAAGAGCGGTCAGCGCTCTCAACCTCTAGGCCATCTCTCCAGCCCCACTCTTCCTTTTCTAAGTTCCTTTGGTCATGGTGTTTTATCACAGCAACAGAAAAGTGACTAATACAAGTGGGTTGAAGGTTTTGCCTTCACAATGATGCAGAAAAATGATATTCAGTGGCAATCATTATTCCTGATTTGAATTTTGATCTTTTCCTGATTGAGTCATAGATGATTTGATACCCTCTCTCTCATAGTACTAAGTCACCTCTGCAGGCTGTGGGAGCAAATAAGCCATCCTCTACAGTGCACTGTTTGCTAACTATACTGCATTAAGTGCAGTCATGACTTCAGTGTTTTCAACTTTTGATGAGTTTATTGAGACACCATTCCACTGTAAGTCAAGCAGCATCAGAAGACTCCATAGAAGTATACAGTCCAGGGGCTGGAGAGATGGCTCAGTGGTTAAAAGCACCGATTGCTCTTGCAGAGGACCCAGGTTCGAGTCCCAGCACCCACATGGCAGCTAAGAACCATCTTTAACTCCAGTTGTAGGGGAATCCAATGCCCTCTTCTGACCTCCACAGCATTGCATGACACAGGTGCACCAACCTACACACAGACAATACACTCATACACATAAAAAATAATAAATAAATAAAAATGTAAAAAAAAATAAAAGTATACAGTCAAGTGACCATCAGAATCTTGTCACTGCTTCTCACTTGTTTCAAATAGAGTAAACATGATCGAGAAATTAACAGTGGAAGGTGGCAAAACTTAACTGTAGGTGATATCTGTAGCAATCATACCTAGTATTAAAATGATTTTGCATATTGAATCCTCATCCTATATCACAGAGGACTATATATCTGTTGCATAATGCTGAAACTCTGCGATTTAGTAAAGTAGTTGTTTTATTCTTTTTAAAACATTTATTTATTTATTATTTATGTATGTTGTGTGTGTAATGCCACAGGGTGTATGTGGAGGTCAAGGGTCAACTTCCAGAGTCAGTCCTCTCCTTCCATCATGTGGGTCCTTACAAGGACCAAGCTCAGGTTGTCAGGCTTGGCACCAAGAATCATCAAGAAGTATCAAGAATCGGGGCTGGAGAGATGGCCTAGTGGTTAAGAGCACCGACTGCTCTTATAGAGGACCCAGGTTCGATCCCCAGCACCCATATGGCGGCTGAGAACCGTCTGTAACTCCAATTCCAGGAGAACTCCAGTCCCAAGAGAATCTGACACCCTCTTCTGACCTCTGCGGCATTGCACGACACGGGTGCACAGACCTGCATGCAGACAGTACATTCATACACATAGAGAAAAATTAATTTAAAAAAATTAAAAAAAAAGAAGTATCAAGAATCATCACTTAGCTGAACAAGCTGATTTCATGGTATTCCACTCTCCAAGCTGACAAAAAACATCCACATTCATAATAAAATGTTTAAGGCATGGCAGTCTTATACAAGTGTCTAGAATATTCAACATAGCCATAAAATGTATTGGTATAGGCAGAGACCCCTGGGCGAATGTTAGCTTTGAGGTTGAGTTGATTTCCCCCTTCCCCTGTAGAGTGCTATATTCCCAAGCAGCAAACATTACAGGGTCCACTAGATAAGAAGACGGTTGTATCTGGGAGGTGTGGCTCCAGAGTGAAGCAAGCTCAATGGAAATGAGCACACGGAGCAGATGGGAATCAGAGAAGCTCTTCCTTTGTCTTCTCGTTCCAGTTAGCAATGGACATGTGTATTCACATTCAGATTAGGAGAGAGAATCTGTGCATTTGTCCTGAGATTAAAGTATCAGCCAAGATATGTGCTTAAACTCAAGCAGAGCTGGAAAACCCCACACCATGAATCAAGCTTTTGGTGCCCTTTGTGTGACATCCTCCCACCCCTTCCCAGAATCACCAGAGGTAAGCCCTGACAGCTAGAGCTGGCCTCTCCAGGGGACCATGAATCAGATGCAAAGGGAAGAATTGAGTGTAACCCATACTGCAAATACATTTCTTTGGCCAAATCCAGTCATAAATCAGATAGTGATGGAGTCTCCTGATAGAATCCCTGTGGATCAGCCTCCCAGAGAAAAACAGTGACTAAGAGAGGATGAGGACAGAGTAAATGGAACTGTCTGCATCAAAGACATGGTTTAAAATACTAATAATGACATCATAAGAATAGAGATCATTTCCAAATTTGAGCAATAACAACCAAGAGGACAAAACATATTCTTTTTTCAAAGTTTTATTTATATTTTGTGTGTTATGAGTGTTTTGTCTGCACATATGTAAGTGTACCCCACATGTGTGCAATGCCAATAGAGGCCAGAAGAGGGCATCAGATTCCCTGGAACTGAAGTTAGAAATGGTTATTCCATCCATTGTTATTCCATTGTTAGCCACTATGTATGTGAATGCTGGGAACCAAACCCTGTCCTCTGCAAGAACAGCCAGTCTCTCCAGACCCCCCCCCAAAATACCACATATCTGATCTGACGCTATGGTAGACTGTAATGGCAGTGAATCTCTCCTTACATCCCATATATACAACTCTGCACATGGTATGTTGGTGTTCCTCCCTTTAAGTGGTAGAGTTCCCTTTTCAGCCCTACACTCAGGCCATTTGGTAGCTTGCTTTGACTCACTCAATGATGCACAAAATAGGCCACGAACCTTTGAAATTTTGGCACAAGATGCTTCTTACCTTTCCCTTTCAAGCCCTTGAAGCACTGTGGTAGGTGAAGGGGCCTGGGCTAGGCCCCTTGAGTATAAGAGACTATGTGGAGAGAGAGGCCCACTGGAAGGCCAACATTAACAGCCAGATTCAGGAGCGAGGGTCCAAGTGAGCTGCCCGCTGTATATATCTGCCTAGAACCAGAGGAAGAAACCCCACCTTGAGCCCAGAGTGCCAACCCACTGAATCAGTAATCAAGAAAAGGTTGGTTGTCATAGCAATGAAGTTTGGGACAGGCAGTAAAACATAGCTAATGAATAAAACAGAAGTATGTGTGAGTGGCAGGCAAAAAGCAAATCCAATGCTTCTGTTTGCAAAAGTTACAGAAAAGCACAATGTCTGCATAGTTTGAAGATAAAGGGCTAATGGGCTGGAGAGATGGCTCAGTGGTTAAGAGCACTGGTTGTTCTTACAGAAGAACCAGGTTCAAATCCCGGCACCCACATGGCAGCTAACAACTGCCTGTAACTTCATTTCCAGGGGATCTAGCACCCTCTCTGTCCTCAGGCATTGCATGATACACATGAAATAAAATAAATAAATAAATAAAAATTAAAAAAAAAAAAAGAAGATAAAGGGCTAAAAAATAAAATGCTTACCACAAAGCAATATTAAGAATGGATGGGCTGGGCATGGCACACTTTTAATCCTAGCACTTGGGAGGCAGAGGCAGGTGGATCTTTGTGAGTTCAAGACCAACCCGGTCTACATAGCAAGTTCCAGGACAGCAGGAGCTACAAGGAGACCCTGTCTCAAAAAGACAAAAAAAAAAAGAATGGACAGAGCTGGCGAGATGGATGTTGCTGAGGATGAAGCCATGTGTTACCAAGGCTGATGACCTGAGTTGGATCTGAGGCCTACATGATAGATAGATAGATAGATAGATAGATAGATAGATAGATAGATAGATAGATAGAGTGGTGGTTTGAATGAGAGTGTCCCCCACAGGCTTTCAATATCCAGACATTTTGTCTCCAGTTGGTGGCACTGTTCTTGGAGGTCTTAGAAGGTGTGGCCGTGGCCATGCTGGAGGAAGTATGTCACTGGGGGCGGGCTTAGTGAGTTTAACAAGCCTTGTGGTCTCCAGTCTCTCTCTCTCTCTTGCCGGTGCTCATTGCAAGATGTGAACCTTGGCTTGCTGCTCCAGCCCTGGCCACCATGCCTCCCGCCACAATGGACTCTGATACCCTGGAACTGTCAATCGTCAATTGTAAGCTCAAATAAACTCTTCCTTTCATAAGTTCCCTTGGTCATGGTGGTTTATCACAGCAACAGAAAAGTGACTAATACAGATAGACAGATTAGATAGATAGATAGATAGATAGATAGATAGATAGATAGATAGATAGATAGATGATAGAGAACCAACTCCCACAAGGTGTCCTTGGGCATACAAACGTGTACCATGGTGCATGTTCCTCCTCCACCACAAATAAATAAATAAATGTAAAAAATAATAATATGAAAAATAGGGGCTGGGACAATGCTTTAGTTGGTGACATGTTTGCAGCACAAGCATGAGGACCTGAGGTCAATCCCAGCACCCTCACACCCACATAAGAAGCTGGGCATGTGGCTTGCACTGGGGGACTTGGGACATGAGCCACAGCTCTGGGGAGGTGGAGGTGAGCAGATCACTGGTGTTTGCTGACCAGTCAGCTTAGCCTAATGAGAGATGCTGTCTCGAAAGAACAATGTGCACAGTTCCTAAGAAAAAACAATATAACACATTTGTACAGGTATGCCCATACACTCATACGCAGAGAATAGGAAAGATAGAAAAGATAAAAAAAAGTTTAAATAAAAAAAGATATTTAAAATTATTAAAATGTAAGTGAACTTTTTTTTTTTTTGGTCTTTTTGAGACAGGGTCTCCCTGTAGGCCCAGCTGTCCTGGAACTCACTCTGTAGACCAGGCTGGCCTTGAACTCAAAAAGATCCGCCTGCCTCTGCCTCCCAAGTGCTAGGATTAAAGGCATGCGCCACGACACCCAGCATAAGTGAACTTTAAATACCTAATGATGTAACTACAAAACAATGGACATTAAAAAGAAATTAATAGAATAGCTTAGGCATAAAATGTATCTAAAAATAATGAAAATAGAGAATTAAATTATATAATTGAGCCAGGCCTAATGGCAAAAGCCTGTGGTTCCAGCTACTCAAAAGGTTGAGGCAGGAGGATCACAAGTTCAAGGACTGCTTGAGCTACAGAGTGAATTCAAGCCCAACCCTGGGGCAACTTAGTGAGATCCTATCTTAAAATAGAACATATAAACAGGGGGGGGGGAGCTGGGAAATAGCTCAGTGGTAGTATGCCTGCCTAGCAGGAGGTTCAGTCCCCAGCCCCATACATAAAAAGCAACAAACACTTCTCCTTCTAGACCCTCCCAACACAAAACAAAAGTTGCACAGCTAATAAACTTAATAAAGAGATTATGTATTGAGCAAATCTGTGCCAAACATATGGGGAAATGCATTAAATATTCTTCCTGAGCTTAATTTTTATGCATGATTTCCAACATAAGCACAGAGGATAGTACACCATTATGTACCTGGCACCAGGATGTTCTAAAGGTTAACTGCTCTGTATATTTGTTTACATCATTTTGTTTTTAAGCAGTAAAATGCTACAGCTATAGTAACCCTTTATTTTCCCATTTACTTCTGTCCTTCTCTGGAGAGCATAGGTATTCTTATTAAAATAGCAAATTTTGGGCTGGAGAGATGGCCTAGTGGTTAAGAGCGCCGACTACGCTTACAGAGGACCCGGGTTCGATCCCAGCACCCACATGGCGGCTGAGAACCGTCTGAAACTCCAATTGCAGGAGAACTCCAGTTCCAGGGGAATACGACACCCTCTTCTGACCTCTGCAGCATTGCATGACACGGGTACACAGACCTGCATGCAGACAGTACATTCATGCACATACAGAAATAAATAAAATAAAATAAATTTTAAAAAAAATAGCAAATTTTGTCTGGGAGTATAGTTGAATGATCAAGTACTTGCCTAGCACACACAAGGCCCTGGTTCACTCAGCAACAAATACACACACCAGAGAGAGAGAATGCCACACCCTGCTTTTATACTTTTATTATACATATGTTTCCATAAGTTATAGGTAGGTATGAGATGTGTGTATTAGACTTACTAATGTAATGTAGGGAAGAAAAGTATTAATACCTTTTCCTCTGATGACATGTGAGATACACAGTGGGAAAAACTCAGTGATGGGTAGTTCAAGGAAACAGAACTAGAGACTCATAATAGTCTCTTTACAAATAGATTTAAACAGAAGCAGAAGACAAAGGAAATGGGGTCTAGGTTCTTAGGGGAAGGTAAATGGATACTAATGGGAGTTAAATGCTAGTTACTGGTTATTCTGCAGACCACTGAAGCCTAGTGATAACCCTTCTGATACAGAGGGGAGACGTTGTAACTAATGGGAAATGACAGCCTGCTTTTAGGCAGAAGTGGTGAGACAGTCTCTTTACTGCCCTTATAGGTCCTTATAGCCGGGCGTGGTGGTGCATGCCTTTAATCCCAGCATTTGGGAGGCAGAGGCAGGTGGATCTCTGTGAGTTCAAGGCCCGCCTGGTCTACAAAGTGAGCTCCAGGCCAGCTGGGACTAAAGGGAGACCCTGTCTCAAAAAGATTAAAAAAAAAAAAAGGGTCCTTATGCCAACATACCATATTTGGAGTTAGCATCCTTTATAGCATGAACATTTTTAATTCATTGACATGAATCTTCCTGTAATATTTGTAATCCAAATTAAAATAGCCAAGCTGGGTTCATTGACCTATGTGAAACCAAGCACATTTGTTTTAGCAAGTGTGAAGTATTTGATTTAACATTCTCTATTGATGAAATAAGTAACATTTAATTTTTTGCCATTATGGTAATTCTGTAGTTCGAGTCTTTTATGTACTTTCATTGATGGTTTTTGAGGTATCTTCTGGGGAGGTGAGATGCCAGCTAATGGGTACCACATCTGCACTACATATTGCCGAACTGCCGGAAGTTGTACTGAAAGCTCTAATTTTTCTATATCATGACCACCACTTTGTAGATTAGACTCTTAAATTCTGTCAATTGACCAGATGTGCTGCAGTATACAAAGTTCAGAATACTACCTTAGGTGGGCAGTTAATTTCCTATTGCTATCTGGTATTTAATAATGCAAATGAAATTATCAATTGAAATACCATTCATTCTAATGACTGATTTCTCTTTTAAAATATGTTTTAAATATGACATTACATAGTTTACCATAATGCTATTTTTAATTTTTTTTTAATTTTTTTAAATTTTATTTATTTTTGCATGTATATGAATGCACTGTCTGCATGCAGGTCTGTGCACCTGTGTTGTGCAATGCTGCGGAGGTCAGAAGAGGGTCTCGGACTCCCCTGGAACTGGAGCTCTCCTGGAATTGGAGTTACAGACGGCTCTTAGCCGCCATGTGGGTGCTGGGGATCGAACTCAGGTCCTCTGCAAGATCAGTCGGTGCTCTTAACTGCCAGGCTATCTCTCCAGCCCCTTAATTTTTATTTATTCATTTATTTGTTTATTTTATTTTGGAGACAGGCTCTCATGTTGCCTAGGCTGCCTTCAAACTCTTGATTTTTCCTGTTTAAACCTCCTCAGTACTGGGATTACTTTACACCTGCTTAGGTGTTGATTTTTCATTCTATCTGTCCAAGACTAGATATCCTTATTAAATTACAGTCTTCATAATTTTCTGGAAAATTTCTCAATCATTGTCTATTAAAATACTGAATGTCTATTTCTAGCAATTTAGTAAATCAGATATGCCCATTCAAATATAGGGCCGTTTCTGGTTTGGTTGGTTGGTTGGTTGGCTGCTTGCTTTTGATTTTGTTTTTGTTTTTGCTTTTCACTCTTTTGAAAGGTTGTTTCTAAGGCCTCTAGAGAGTAAAACACTCAGAGACTTGCCAGCCTGGAAAGCCCAAGTGCCAAGCACTCAAGCCAGCATTTAATCTGATGGCCCAGAATTGGAGAGGCAAGCAGATGGTTAGATGGAGACTGCCCACAAGAGCCAAGAACTGCCATTACTCATGCCCAAGTAGTCTAGAGAAGGTGTGCCATTGCTCTGAGCACACAGAGACCATCCTGAGGGCTAGGATCTGGTTCAGTTGGTAGACACTTGCCGAGCATGCACGAAGCCCTGGATTTGATCCCAGCATCATACAAACTGGGCATAGTGGCACATGCTTTTAGTTACAGCACTCAGGAGGCAGAAGCAGGTGTATCTCTATGAGTTTGACATGAGACTATTACATACATACCAAGTTCCAGGCAAACCAAGGCTAAAAAGTGGGACCCTATCTCAAAACAATAACAAAAAATACTTATTCTAAAACCACAGATTTTTCTTTTACAGACATACACACAGACAGACACACACACACACACACACACATACAAATGGAAAAAAAAATCACTGTGCTGGAAAATAGAGAACAAGACTTGAAAACTTACCATAAAAGCTGCAATAATCAAGAATGTCATTTGCAAACATATAGACATTTAGATCTATGGCACCTAGTCCACACAAATAAGAGAACTGATGTTTGACAAGGAACAAAAATGGTTCAACAGAATGATAATCTTTTAAAAAGAATGGTGCTGCTATAATTCATATGCAGAAAGAATAAAGAATGTAGGAGAGAAAGAGAGAGAGAGAGAGGATGTAAACTCCTTTCATACAAATGAACTTGGAGTAACCGTAGACTAAATCTACAACACAAAACCACAGAACAGCTACAAGAAAACCTACCAGCCCCTGGGTTTGGAGGTGAGGTTTTAGATATACTACAAAGCAAAAGCAAGTACACGAGATTTCATCAAAATTTTAAACATCTACTATCTGAGACACTGCTAAAGGGTAGAAAGACACAGCACTGGCAAGGCAAAGATATTTGTGGAACGTATCCCTGATAAGAGACTTGTATCCAAAATAAACAAAGAACTCTAAAACTTCAACCATAAGAGAACAAACATCCCAATTTAAAAATGATCAAAATATCTCAATGATAGCTTTGCAGATATGATAGAAAGGAGAGACTGGTTTTTCCTTTGAAGTTCAGGATCTTGGAAAGGGAAGAAGAGACTGGGTTATCCCCATGTCACCACTGGGGACTTGATAAGAGGAAGAAGAAATCATCACCAGAGAAGGCATGTGCTGGTAGAGACAGAAAGATAAAGTGTGTGAAGATGAAAGCAGAGATCAGAGTTAGGGGGGCTCTAAAACCCTAAAACATAGACAATGGAATTGCTGGTCAAAATGCAGAGAGAGAGAGAGAGAGAGAGAGAGAGAGAGAGAGCATTTAATGGCTACAAAAGACTAGGAATCCAGCAATCCAGCTTTCCCTTGAGGCCGTAGAGGGGAGCAGCTCTGCTAGGGCTTAGAATTTAGCCCAGACCCCTGACTTCCAGAACTAGGAAAAAAATCAACTTCAGTTGTTTTAAGCTAAAATAATTTGTTACAGACCCCAAATCCTATGCTAAGGTCTCCAGGAGGGACCCTTCACTGGGCCTAATATGAGAGAAAAGTGACCCCACCCGACAAACCACAGTGTTCTCCTAAATTTGCTGCAATTGGTTACAGCTGGAATGAGACACCAACCACTTACCTCTGTACATGGCGAGCGTCTTTTATCAGGCAGATGGGCAGGACAGGCTTTGGAGGTCAAGCTTCATGATCTCACACAGTTCTTGCTCACACTGTGCCAGCCCAAGGCCATTACTGATGGGCTTTAGAGTCTTAGCCCACCGTCCCTCTAGCCTTTCCATGCCAGCTAACCCCAATGGACAAGCCTGCCATTCTTACATCTTTACTTTTGCCCTTTAGAGATTTCTTTAAAAAAAAAAAAAGTTATTTGTTAAAAATATTTTATATTTTGTCCTTCATTTTTCAAGTAACCAAAGATTCAAAATGAAATTACAGACCACTTTGTAAAGGGCAAAAATGAAACATGCAATGAGACACAGAAGCAGTATTTAAAGAAACATTTACAGACTTAAAAATAAATACCTCAAACATCATTCAGCTTAAAAATCTGGAAAAAGAATAAAGTAACCTGGAAAATGAAGAAATATTAAAAGTAAAATTGAACATACAGGAAAGAATACCAAAAGAATTAATTTAACCAATAAAAATTTCTTTTCAAGGGGCTGGAGAGAGGGCTTAGCAGTTAAGAGCACAGGCTATTTTTGCAGAAGGTCCGAGTTCAAATCCCAGCACCCACATGGTGGCTAACAACCATTGGTAACTACATTTCCAGGAAGTTAGAATATATAAAGAATAGCAGGAATTAAATACCACAAAATCTGCCAGTCAATAACTGGGCAATTGACGGAACAGTTCTCAAAGAAGAAATACAAATGTTCAAGATATATATATATATATATATATATATATATATTTTTTTTTTTTTTTTTTTTTTTTTTTTGATGGGGTCTTCCAGTAGCCCCAGCTGGCTGGAACTCACTATGTAGACCAGGCTGGCCTTGAATTTATAGTGCTGGGATTAAAGTTATGTGCCACCACGCCCAGTGACCAGTAAATATTTTTTACAAGTGTTTAACATCCCTAGTCATTGGAAAATATAAATTGAAGCTACTTTGGGATTCCATCTTAGCCCAATCACAATGGTAGTGTCAAGAAAACAAATGAAGCTGTGGTAGTGGTGCACACCTTTAATTCCAGCAATCAGGAGGCAAAGGCAGACAGATCTGTGCAAGTTGGAGGTTGACCTGGTATACAATGTAACTTTCAGATCAGAGCTACATAGGAAGACCCTGTCTCAGGAAGAAAAGGAAAAGGAGAGAAACAAATGGCAACAAATGCTGTCCTGGATGTGGGCAGGAGTATAAGCCAGGGTGTAGCATAGCTCAAAGGGAGGGTGCTTCAATGTGCAGGAGGGAAACAAACCAACAACAAAAACGTGCCTAAACTTTGCCACCACAAGACTATAAATGGTTCGTTGAGCTTTTGAAGGCAGCCTAGATAAACAGCACCTATGTACCAGGAATCATCAGTTTGCTGGGAAGAGCCGCCTAGGTCATGTGCTCTGTGTCACAGCTGTTTAGCATCTCCATGGTGGACAGAAAGCAGCCATGCACAATTCCTAAACAAATGAGTGTGGCCAGTTCCCACAGCAGTTTATTTACAAACCCAGGGTGGGCTGTTCCATGGACCTGTGGAGCAGTTAAAAAGTTCAGGGTTGAGGAAATAATAGTTCAGTGGAGAGAGATGGACTAGCATGGGTAGAGCCAGTTTCCAGGACTGCAAAAAATTAGAATATAAAATATGTTTTCAAAATG
This sequence comes from Rhizomys pruinosus, assembly GCA_009823505.1. Taxonomy (NCBI): domain Eukaryota; kingdom Metazoa; phylum Chordata; class Mammalia; order Rodentia; family Spalacidae; genus Rhizomys; species Rhizomys pruinosus. The sequence continues at coordinate 920,531 of VZQC01014177.1, read as the reverse complement.
TAATGTCCTCCTATAGACACTAGTGTGCTGGGTCATATTTCAGAGCATGAGACCACAACTTGCCTTTCTCACCAAATCCTATGTTGGAGCTTTGCCCTTGCAGAGTCTGCCTGGAGTTCTCTTCCCACAGGTACCTGCGGTGGCCTGCTAGCTTCCTCCGTCAAGCTGTTCTTCCAGTGTCTCCTTCCCCCCTTGTTTTCTGTTTCTCCTGAAGCCTCTGTGTAAACAGGAGCTTTAGTCTGTCTAGCACCTAGCAGGTATGCAATAAACACTCGTTGAATTAATTAACTTGCTTAATCAGGTACCATTTACTGAGCATATACTATGTGCCAGGCTCCATTGGAAGTGCTTTGTGAGTATTAGTCATTACAGTCCTCACAGCCATCCACACAGGGTCGGTCCACCAGTCTCCCTGCTAGCTGTGCCTAGGCTGTGGCAATACTGACACCTGCTACCACAAAGAAAGGACAAAGAGAAAATGTTCTTGGCTTTTCCTTCCCAAATACATCCTTGCAGCCTATAGTGAAGTGATAGCTTTTGTTTTTGTTTTGAGACAGGGTCTCACTATGTAGATCAGGCTGGCCTTGAACTCATGGTTATCTACTTGCCTTTGCCTCCCAAGTGCTGGGATTAAAGGTATTCCATCCCATGTCTGGCAATGTAATAGTCTTGAATGATAAGGTTTCCTTACAAGATATAGCTAAAATTTTTTTTTTAATTACTATTATTGGGGGTGGCCATGTTCACATGGAGGCCAGGGACAACTTTTGGATTCAGTTTTCCTTCTCTACCTTTATGTGGGCTTTGGGGGTGGAATTCAAGTCCACAGACTTATGCAGCAAGTACATTTACCTGCTGACCTACCACACCAATCCCACATCATAAGGTTTTAAAGTAGTCATTGAGAAAGGGTTTCAATATGGCCAACTGTCCAGTACTCAAAGATCTCGAGCCTAGAGCTTATTCATGCATTGATAGCTTAGGAATACTTGTCTGGTCCACTGTGCCTTCTAGAAGGAGAGAGGAAAATGTTATTGGTATAGTTGAGAAGTTCCTGTAAAGAAAACTGGCAGAATGGGCCCTGGTGTGAACCAAGGCATACATAATGCAGGAGGCTTACACTCAGTATGAGGACTGGCCACACAGCCAGAAGGCTTCCGGGAGAAGACCCAGACAGGACCAGACATGCAAGAATACTGATGAGCTGAGGACACAGCGAAGGGCCTGGGTGCAGCCCCAAAACCTTGATGCTCTCAGGCAGCCAGAGGTGGCTGAGGAGACAGGTTTCTCTGAGGAGAGCTAGAAAACTGAGATAAGACATTCCTCATACCCTAGGCTTGAACGGCTGAGGTGGTGCGATGGAGGTCATCTAAGCAGATGCAGGACTTGAACCAACAGCCACCCGTGTGGTCTCCTTTCCAAAGCCAGAGCACATAAATCTCGATCCCCATCTTTGTCACTCCAAGGGAGAAGGGAATCTCAGTTTCATCTAGAAAAGCTTCTATCAAGGTCTCTGCTATTGAGCAAACAGCCAAGCTAAGAGTTAAACGATTTCAGGAGGAGTGAAGGAAATGACAGAAACTGCATGCATGACTCTGTGATAATGAGACCAGTCCCGTTACCCCACTATGGAGAGATCTCCAAGGCACAGTGTTAGGTAGAAAGGAAGCAAGTCTTGAACAATATGTCCAGTACATTACTATTTATATAATAAGCAAATGTGTAAGTGCTTGGACATATATGTGCATTGAAATGACCTCAGAGGGGTGCACCCAGATATTAAGGGCTGGGGAATAAAGCAGAAATGGGGGCAAGAGAGTGGGAAGTGGGGGAAAGGGACTTTCCCTCTTTAGTCCATTCCTTCACTTCCTCCTTGCTTGCTTGTTTGACAGGAATGTATTTAACCAGCTTAGTACAATGCAACAATGGAGTAACCAAATGCCATTGCACTTACGAGCCACCCCTCAGGTCCTCCTTCTTTAGCATCTGGCTCTACCTCTGAAGTTCTGCTATGGTGTGCACCAAATAGCACTGGAAACACCGGGCTTTCCTGTCTATTTTCCCCACTGAGCTAAGACCCCCTCAAGAGCCAGGAATATATCCCATTCACATTTGTGCTGAGAACCTTCTAGAGTCTCAATGCATATTTGATGAATGAATGATGAAAAGAGATAACAGACCTATTTCTGACTTCAGATAAGTCCCAGAATTCTATTTTCCTGAGTTTTAAAATACAAGTACAATGACCTACTTAAATTCTGATTTTAAAAGCTAAAACGGAAAAGGCCTCAATGAAAAGAGGAAAAACAAATCCTTCACTGAAAGTTAGTTTTGACATCTACCAACTCTCCAAGGAAGACGGATGGCATATTTAAGATGACAGCGGGAAGGACAGGAATAACACGAATAACCAATAACCCAGCCTCCTTAAAATTCAGACCGAGAGTTTTATGTAACAGTGACATCCTCTATAGCTTCCTAGTCATATTCTATACCACTTGAACGTTAACTGGAATGAAAAATGTTCAAGAATTGAAAGGTGTTCTCCTGATGTTCTAAAACCTATGAAACCCAACTCTGTCTAATTCTATAAGACTTGAAAAGTTACCATGGCATATCTGAGACACCAAGATCAAGCTATTAATAGAAAGCAGCTAGCAGTTTATTCTGGACACTTAAATCCCAAGCTTAAAACACTGGGGCAGAATTTTGAGGTCTTTGTACAGATGACAGAGACATCTCAGTGTATTTCTAGACTCTGATCCACCTACCAGGGGCAAAGGCGGTGGTCGCTCCAAGCTTGGGAGTGTAAGCATGGGAAATGGGTGGGTCTGGGGTGCTGTGACAGACAGCCTGTACTCTCTACTGATGGCTCCCGAGCTACTTCTCCTTCTTCGGGAGGCCATAGTGACTTTCAGGAACTGAGAGCTTCGAAGAGGAAGTGGAAACAGCCTGGGTAGCAGCGGGACAGCTTGGGGACCCCAGGTTCCTCTTGGTGCACAGAAACTGCCTGGGGTTAACCAACTCAGACCCTTGGTATGATGAGGACAGGAAGACCTTTGTCCTTTACTGACTTCTCAGCTAATGCTTTGAATCTTCCATTTGATTCTGCAGGCCATGGGTACCACAGGGAGCACCCTCCTCTGGCTTACACCCAGCATTGAGGAGATGGCAGATGATTTTCCTTGTGTTGCTTTGGGTAAATTTCAAATATACACATCAATTGCTTTTCTAGATTTTCCTTCCTCCCCTTCCTCCCTCCTGTTCCTTCCCTCTGTTCTTCATTTTTTTCAGAGACAGAATCTCAAGTACACACACACACACACACACACACACACACACACACACACATTCTAAGATGGCCTTAAACTCACAATCCTACATCAGCCTCCCAAGTGCTGTGATTACCAGTGTATTGCACTTCACCTGGGCCTCAGATTTTCTTTAACGAAGTATGCTCTTTATTTAGAATTGAAAAAAAAAAAAACCAAAAAACTCCATTAAAGGTGACTTTATGGGAAATTTCACCTTTGCTGCCTTCTTGTGAAGGCACTTACTTGCCTGAGGGCCTCCTGGTTGCTGGAATTATTCCTCTGAATCCCCGTAGGGAGCCAGGTCAGCCTTGCAGTTTTACCACCCCCATCACCACTTTAAGGCACTCTGCCCTGGTAAACAAGTTTGCCCTCTTCCACCTTATCAGATTTCTGGAATAGTTCTCTAGTTTGACATCTAGGTCTCTTTAATCTATTCCTCACTTTAGAGCCTGAGATCTTTTAATAAACAAATCCTCTAATTCCCAAGCTCTGGCTGAACTTAGACTAACATCTGCATTCACTGATGAGATCTTCTTGGTCAGTGGCCTAGCCCCTCCCCCCTAGGGCCTGGTTCTCCTCCTTTGGATCTTGGCAGGAGTGCTCACAATGACTGGTCCTCACTTCCGGTGCACTCTACATAGCCGACTACTTTTCTTTTAGACTTCTTTACTTTGGAGAGGTTTTTCTCTGAAGCAACCTCCCTCCTCCCCCACTTTAGGCTGCCTTGAAACTTGTGGTCTTCCTGCCCCCATCTCCTACGTAATGGATAGATCCCACGCAGGCACCACCACAACGCCTCTGCTCATTTTCCTCTAATACCCAGGATTTATTACCTCCAGAACCCTCATCAGAGCAGTAATTATATGATTGTTTACCTGGTTTAATTCACTTTTTAGGTGGTAAACAACAAGAAAAGAAATTGGATGTAATACTTAGTATGTTATTTGCCACACAATAGGTCCAATCAATAAATCAGTGTTAATGCATTATTGTTAAATGCAAATTTAAAACAGCTAAGGAAAATACCAACTGCCTTAATAGTAATCAGACTTGGGGCTGGAGAGATAGCCTAGCAGTTAAGAGCGCCAACTGCTCTTGCAGAGGATCCGGGTTCGATCCCCAGCACCCACATGGCCGCTGAGAACCGTCTGTAACTCCAATTCCAAGAGAACTCCAGTTCCAGGGGAATCCGACGCCCTCTTCTGACCTCCACGGCATTGCACGACACGGGTGCACAAACCTGCATGCAGACAGTACATTCATACACATAGAAAATAAATAAAATAAAAAAAAATAGTAATCAGACCTCATTCCAGTTATGATGAATGGGACAAAGTCATAGCATCTTGGGAGATGGCCTCTCTTTTCAACCTGGTGCTGGGCTGGTGGCCAAGCCCTGGCAAGCTCTCGTATCTGCCTCCCCACAGTGCTGGGGTTCCAGATGTGTGTGTGGTCCCACTCAGCTTTTTACATGGATGGGATTTAAACCTAGGTCCTCATACTTGCCCAGCAAGCATTCTCATCCACTGCGCAGCTCCAGGTTCAACAAGAGACCCTGTCTCAAGGGACCAAGGCAGAAGTGATGCAGCAGAACACCCAATGTTCTAAGGTTTGGACAAGTCCACACACAGGGGCACACATATACACCTATACATCCCCCCAAATAAAGTAACAAAAATTATGTCCTTTTGGGGGGGGTCTTTTTGAAACAAGATCTCCCTATAGCCCCAGATGGCCTGAAACTTGCTATGTAAACCAGGGTGGCTTTAAACTTACAGAGATCTGCCTGTCTCTGCCTCCTGAGTGCTGGGGATTAAAGGCATGTACCACCATGCCCAGTAAGAATTATGTCTTTTAAAAGAAAATAGGTGTACCTCAGTAATACAGAACTTGTTCAGCAGACACAAGACCTTGAGTTGATTTATAGGATTTATAGCAGCGCAAAAATAAAACAAAAATACTACCTTAAGTGTTAGGCCAGAGGGTCAGGACAGAAACAAAGATGGCCTTTTCTCTTCTGATCAGGAGCCCTGGCAAACCATGGGAGGAAGCCAACACCTAGTTCTGGATTCCAAAGAGACCACCAGATCTGAGACCCACCCCCCAGGTCCCTGACCTGGCCTAATTGGCCATATTCCAATACCTGATTAACAAGTCACCATCTCCCCTCCCCTGCCCTATAAAAGTCCCTATCCCAGCCTAAACATGCGCTTTCCTCTTAGTCTTTCACTCAAGAGGCCATCAGATTCCCCTGGGAGTGCATTTTCCTGGAACAAAGCCTGCCTTTGTTTACTTTCAAAGTAAACTGATTCGGCCTTTTTCTCTCATTGGGAACCTTTCATTAATTTCTAGATATTCCTGTTTTGTTTTTGAGACAGCACCTCACTATGTACTCCCAGTGGGCCTGGAACTTGCTTTGTACACCAAACTGGTCTTTAACTCACAGAGATCAGCCTGCTTCTCCCTTCCGAGTTCCTGAGATTAAAGATGTGCAGTACCATGCCCAGTTTAGGCACTCTCTTAATATATGAAAATACATTCATAGACTTTATTTAACATAACATTTTTGTTGTATTAGGAATGGTTTTTATAATTCTGCTCATAGATTTTTTTAGGTATGATTAATTTTTGATTGGCTATCTTTTTAAAAATTTTTATTTATTATTTTATGTTTATGAATGTACTGTCTGCAGGTAAGTAGGTGCGCCCATATTGTGCAATGCTGTGGAAGTCAGAAGAAGGTGACGGATTCCCCTGGAACTAGAGTTAAAGATCAAACCTGTGTTTTCTGCAAGATCAGTCAGTGCTCTTAACCACTGAGCCATCTCTCCAGCCCCAGCTATTTATCTTTTTGTCAATCACCATACACAACTGTACAATAGGAAAAATTAGCTAGGCATGGTGATGAATGCCTTTAATCCCAGCACTTGGGGGGTGGAGGAGAAGGCAGGCAAATCTCTGTGAGTTTAAGGCCAACCTGGTCTACATAATGAGTTGCAGGGGAGCTTGGCCTACAAAAAGAGCCTGTCTCAAAAAGACCAAAGAGGTAAAAAAAAAAAAAAAGAGAGAAAGAGAGAGAGAAAAAAGAAATGCTAATTCACAAATTGCCTGTAAATAATTCCTATTCCAAATTTACATTTCCTAAATGCAACACTGTGCTCAACACTGGTATTTTTTGTTGCTGTTTATTTGGTTGGTTGGTTGGGTTTTTTTTTTAGAGACACTGTCTCGGGGTAGCCCCACCTGGCCTGGAACTCACATAGATTAATCAAGCATTTATTACTAGTATCAATTTAGCAATTCTCTTTTGGGTCAATATTTTGTTACATTTAAAAAATTTTTCCAGGTCCCTAAAAAGCCCACAGCCCCCCCCCCCCATGCATGGGGATGCTCAATAGTAAGCCAATGTTCCCATATCTGCAGTTGTCCATTCTCTTAAAGACTTTCAGCAAGCTCAGGGGAAGTTCCTGTTCTTCCTACATATGGGAAGATGGCCTGATCTTCTATAGACTTAGTTCACCACAGCCGAAATCACAGAATAAAAATAGTAGTAGCAAAGAGTGGCTGAAAAGTCTCTCTCTCTTGTGTCCACCTTCTTTGAGACAGGATCTCTGATGTTCACTGTCGCTGCTGCTGTGTACACCAAGCTAACTGGCTTAGAAGAATCTGGGGAATTCTGTCTCTACTTCCTATCATCCTGTAGGATTTAAAGACTTGTGCTACTATGCCTGGCTTTTATGTGGTGTGCTGGATAGCTTTAGTGTCAACTTGACACACCTGGGTTGAGGGAGCCTCAATTGGGGAATTGGCTCCATTGGATTGGCCCGTGGCTACATCTGTGGAGTATTGTCTTGATGGTCAAGCAGTGTGGGAGGGCCCAGCCCACAATGAGTAGTGCCACCCTTGGCAGGTTGTTGTGTATGGTATAAGAAGGCAGGCTGGGCATGAGCCAGGGGAGCAAGCCAGTGAACAGCATTCCTCCAGAACTTGTGCTTCAGCTCCTGCCTCTAGGTTCCTGCCCTGAGTTCCTGCCTTGGGCTCCCTAAGTGATGAACTGTGACTCGGGAGATGTAAGCTGAATAAACCCTTTCCTCCCCAAGGTGGTGTCGGTCAGAGTGTTTTGTCACAGCAATGGAAGACAAACTAGGACATGTGGCTTCTGGGGGCTTGAACTCAGGTCCTCACATTTGTGCAGCAAGCACTTTTTCCACTGAGCCATCTCCTCAGCTCCTGAAAGGTTGTATTGTAAAGTTTTGGAATATAAAGATTTCTCTCACAGAACTGGATTGATGTGCTAAATGGCATCACTATGTTACTCATTCAATTGGAGAAGATGGTTACATTTGATATTTATTATTTATTTATTTACAGGATCTCAGTATGTAGCCCTGGCTGGCCTCGAACTCTCAGAGATTCATTGGCCTTTGCCTCCTGAGTGCTGGCACTAAAGGCAGGCACCATCATTCCTTGCTTGGTGGCTACATTTGAAAAAAATATATAAAAAAAATGTGACCTATGGAAAGTGTATTTTAAAAATCATATGTAATCCAAACTGGTAACACTGCCAACACTGCAATGTGTTTCTTGTGTTTTATGTTTATACCCACACATCAAAATAAAAAAATAAGTTGCACCTTATGTTTTTACTTGTATTAACATTGATGATGATTAATTAATAATGATTATACCATTAAATTTTCTATGAAAATATTGGGTCTGTTTGGCTGGTTGCTTGTTTGGTTCTTTGGTGGTTTTGGTGCTGGGGATTTTAGCTCAGGGATTCATGCATGCTAAGCATATACCCTAACTGAGCCACACATCCTAGTCTGAAACTACCATTTATTTTTTGTTTGTCTGTTTGTTTGTTTTGAGACAGGGTTTCCCTATAGCCCCAGCTGGCCTGGAACTCACTCTGTAGATGGCTGGCCTTGAACTCACAGAGATCTGCCTTCCGGGATTAAAGGGGTGTACCACCACACCCGGCTGACAGTACCATTTTTATTAGATCCATTAGGTTCTGCCACATGAATCTACTGAAATCCACTTAATTAGTCTCCCAATGTTGGAACTTTGTGTTTCTGTTTTAAAGATCTATATGATAAAGACTCAGTGACTGGGGACTTGATTCCTGTTTGTCGAAGCTTCCTGTCTTCCTAGGCTCTGGCTTAAATTCACCTGCTCTGTATGGAGACTGAAGAAGAGAAGACAGGCTGGGAGATAATTAGCCTGTGTGTCCTTTGTACCCCATCCTATTCAAGTCCAGTCTCCCCACATCAGGCTAAATAAATTGGTACCAACTGAGTGGTAGATTTATGGAATTGCTGCTGCTACTATCCAGGAAGTCCCAGCCAGTTACAGAAGCCAGAGGATCACCATGAATATTTAGATTGGAGTGAAAAGTCCCAACCAGCTGGTGCCAAACCCCAGCCAGCCAAGGAGGGCTTTGGAGACCAAATCCAGACCCTGGGGACTTGCAGATAATAAGCTCTACTGCATCATATCAGTATCTCCCTTCAGAAAGTGATGCACATGCCACAGTTGAATTGGCTGCAACTACATAACTACTAAGTTTAACTGCTTTTCCACTTTAATCAAAGTCTTGTAAATGTTGTAAATGGCAAGGTTCTAGATGACACTACATAGGGCTGAATGGACCCACCCTACACCTTGCTCTGACTTCTATATAAAGCAATGAAAAGGGGCTATGGATGCAGCTCTGTTGGTAGAGTGCTTGCCTACCATGCACGAAGCCCTGAGTGACATCTTAGACACCATCCAAATTGGGTACAATGGATACATAATGTTATCCCAGCACTCGGGAGGAGGAGGCAGAAGGACCAAGAGTTCAAAGTTATCCTCAGGTACATAGCAAATTTGAGGCTGGCCTGGGATAATGAGATTCTGTTTCTTTTAAAAATATTTTATTGAGGCTGGAGAGATGGCTCAGAGGTTACGAGCACGGACTGCTCTTGCAGAGGACCTGGGTTCGATTCCCAGCACCCACACGGCAGCTAAGAACCATCTTTAAGCCAGGCGTGGTGGCACACCTTTAATCCTAGCACTGGGGAGGCAGAGGCCGGAGGATCTCTGTGAGTTCAAGGCCTGGTTTACAGAGTGAATTTCAGGCCAGCTGGGGCTATAGGGAGACCCTGTCCTAAAAAGACAAAAAAATATTTTTATTTTATGGGTGTGAGTGCATTGGCTGGATGTGTGTTGTGCAATGCCTGTAGAGTCAGAAGAAGGTGCTGCATTTCTCTGGAAGTGGAGTTACAGCTGTTAAGCAGCCATGTGGATGCTGGGAATTGAACCTGGGTCCTCTGCAAGAGTAGCTAGTGCTTTTAAACACTGAGCTATCTCTCCAGCCCTGAGATTCCATGTAAAATAATAAAAAGCAGTGAAAAACAAACAAAAGCATCCAAATAGTACCAAATCAAGTAATCTGCTAATTTCTCCTCTTATTGAAGAGTCATTCAACTGAAGAAGTATTTTTTTAATGTAAAGGGTAATATTGAAAAAAAAAAATCTCAGCATCCATTGCATTTCACCTTGGTTTCTTTGGGCACCTTAGTCATCATAACACCTTCAGCACACTGTTCCTTGTTTTGATGAAGGGATTCATCCTGTTTTAAGTGAGTGAATCAAGTTGATTATAGTAAGAAACACATAAACAAAATAACAGCTGCAAGAATCATAAACAGCTTAGAACTGGAAGCATCTTACACTCTTTTTTTGTCTTTTTGAGACAGGGCCTCCCTTTAGTCCCAGCTGATCTGGAGTTCACTCTGTAGACCAGGCTGGCCTTGAACTCACAGAGATCTGCCTCCCTCTTTCTCCTGAGTGCTGGGATTAAAGGTGTCTGCCACCATGCCCGGCCATTTTACACTTCTTAGTGAACTTGGCTGCTGAAGCATTTCTTGCAACTAGGGTGACTATCAATTTTATTTTTACTTATTTATTTTAGAGACAGGATCTCAGTATGTAGCCCTGTTGGCCTGGAACTCTCTATGTAGACCAGGCTGAGTGGACACTTCAATAGTCCAAATGCAAATGAATGTGACTCCTTAGAGTGACAGAGGGAGCAGCATCTCCTTTATGCAACCATGTGTCCTTCCTAAGCTCTCTGTCCCCTCCTCTTCCTCCTTTGGCCATGACTCTTCAAGGCCCTTTGGTGATTGCAGTACTTTGGGTTTTCCCACCCTTGATAATGGAGCAGCCTGCGGTAGGTGCAGGAGCAGTACGCATCCCAGAGGAAAACTGTTCCACCAGCTAGGGCCCTAAATCCAGGAGTATTCGGCTCAAGTTAAAACATTATGTCTAATCTTAATTATATACCAATTGTTTAAAAGGGAACTTTGCACAAACTTTCCTGGGTGTGGATACTTTACCTGTAAGTTTATTATGGCAGATGAAACATTCTTTATATTAACCAAAACCTTACCCGAGATGCTTTGGAAAAGGGAGAACCTTATATTCATGGGGTGGGTCTAGAAGGCGATAAGCTTTTTGGCCTTACCTCTGAAAAAGTTCTTGGGCCAGGAACATAACTCAGGGGTAGAACACTTGTATAACATTCATGAAGCCTTAACTCCCCTCCTCCCCAGAACTCCCTCCCCCCCCCAACTTAAAGAAAAAACATTCTTATCTCCAAAGTCAGGAAATCACATGTATTTCTCTATAATTAAGTTTTTATTTAATATAGACACTTTGGTGTCTATATTAAATAAAATAAAACACTTTGGGGGCTGGAGGGATGGCTCAGCCGTTAAGAGTGCTGACTGCTCTTGCAGAGGACGTGGGTTTGATTCCCAGCACCTACATGGCAGCTAAGAACTGTCTTAGGCTGGGCATGTTGGTACATGCCTTTAATCCCAGCACGAGGGAGGCAGAGGCAGGTGGATCTCTGTGAGTTCAAGGCCAGCCTGTCTACAGAGCGAGTTCCAGGTAAGCTGGAGCTACAGGGAGACCCTGTCTCAAAAAAAAAGACCAAAAAAAAAAAATAGACACTTTGAGAACTGGATAACATACTTTGAGGTCATTTCTCTGATTCTAAAACAACTACATCATAAAAACTTCCCAGAGAGTACAAAGACATGAAAAATCATTGGCAAAATCATTTAATAATGGTATCTGTGGTTTGAAAGGCCATTCAAAACAAGTTAAATGACCTAAAAACCCTTCTTGAAAAGTGACAAGTATCCTTACCATCTGTAGATGCCAGGTGCATTTTCCTACCCGTGCTCCCAGGGAAGACAGACCTCTGCTCCTTTGGCCTGTGAGGGCTTGCTTCACAATGCCCACAGGTATCCATTTCCTCTTCCTGTAGGCTCATTCAGCACTTTGCCAGCACTGAATTCAGTTTTTCAGCATTTGCAGCGAGCCCATTGTCTTGCATTATTAATATATAATTAAGTACATTACAGCTATTATGGAACAAATAAAGTGCTATAGAAGCACTGAAGTGGAAGGATTAATTTCAACTAAATCAGGAGAAAGAGGTAATATTTGAGCATAATTGTTTTCAAGGGCAAGGTCTGGTATGGGTTTCTGTGGAGTGGTGATGAAGAGCAATAATCGATGATAATGCTAAGCTCTTCAGGCCGAGTCAATGGAAATTTGTTAAATAAATGAACTTCTCACGGGGTTAACAATGATATGAATGCCATTTCCAATACAGCACAAGGAATAAAGCAACGTGTGGAACACTGGAGAGGCTCAACTTGATTTTGGCGCTTTTGCAAAGGTTCCTGTGGACAGATGATGTGGCCCGTTCAGAAGTCAGGGGAGGCCCTTCTGTGGAGTCAGGGGAGAAGACTGCCGCAGCAGCAAGTCAAGTACTCTGCATTCCATACTTTTACTTTTAGAAAGGGTCTCTCATGTATATGAGGCTGGGCCCAACCTAACTACGAAGTAACTACATACATAGCCTAGGATAATCTTGAGTTTCTGGTCCTCCATCTCCGAAATGCAGGGTTACAGGCTTGCATCATCATGCAGTATTATCTACTGATGATTTTGATTCTAACAAGCATCCTATAGAATAGTCCCTAAAAGTGACATCTTTATCGGATGATACCTATTAACACAAAGAACTTCAGGCTCCGGTTAAAGGCTTTGAACAACTAAGCCCAGGGACTGTATGTCAAACCCGTGACCTCTTGGTACCAATTTAGGCTGTTTTTGTTTTTGTTAGTGCCCTCTCCCTACACTAATGGTGGTGATGGCTGACCTGGGGGAGCAGATATCATTTGGAGTCAGTATGAAAGATGTTAGACCTAGCCGGGGTATCTTGGGTCAATGTCTGTGTTTAAAGGTCAAAGGAAGAAGAGGAGCAAAGGAAAGGTCATCAATGACCCCCTCCCTGCTCCCCCCCATCCTTTGTCTTTCTGAAAGAGAGAGAGAGAGAGAGAGAGAGAGAGAGAGAGAGAGAGAGAGAGAAACACAGAGATACAGATTTCAGATTTCCAAGTAAGAATGAGACAGAAGAGTGTCCGGGACAGGGAAAGGAAGGGGTGGATGGATTCCAAGAAGAAGGTGTAGTTCGAAGCACAATTCTCCTGTTTAAAGCTTTCTATAAGGAGTCCAAGGGTAAACTGGAAATGACAGATGACAGTCCGGTGTATCAGGTGACCAGCAGTACGGGAAGGCCTGACCAGAATCCAAAAGGCACAAGGGGGTTCGGAAGTTTAAGGCAGGACACTTGGCAGGCCTCTGAGAAGGGGCAGCTAAGGTTCTCTCCCTCGGTGTCAGGAAAGACTTGGCCCCTGAGCAGCGCTCCAGGTCCCACGAACTTCTGGTCTCTGGCCCCGGCAAGTCGTGGTGGTTCTGGGACACGTCCGCCCGCTCCTGGCCACGCATCTGGGGGCTCCCGCCTCGGAGATGTCCACGCTCCGCATCCTGTCCTCTCCTCCCCCGATGGAGGGAGAGATGCTCACGGGAGTCCCGCCGCGCGCTCACCCCGCGGCCTCGGAAAAGGGCGAACCGCGGCCGCCCGGGGCTCGCCTGGAGCTGGAACCCCGGCGCAGGGCGCAGCCTAACGGTCCCGCAGCCGCCCCCGCCCGGCGCCGCCGAGGCCCGCCCGCCCCCTGCGTCATGACGCCAGCGCCCAACGCGGAAGCCGCTCGCTGCGCGCTTGGTCCAGCCGCGGGCTGCGCGCGGAGCCGCGGCGGGCGCCGGAGCCGGGCGGGGGCGCGAGGCGAGCGCAGCTGCAGCCCCGGCGGCCGAGCGCGCGGAGCGGACCGAGCGGGGCTGGAGCAGGCGCTGGGCTGTGGCCGCCCCGGGGGATGCGGGTGCGGCTGCCTCCCCGGGCCCGAGTGTAGGGAGGGCGGGTCCCTGGGCTCGGCTGCGCGGCGGTGGAGGGGACAGAGGCGGCGGCCATGGCGACCCCCGGCAACCTGGGGTCCTCGGTCCTGGCGAGCAAGACCAAGACCAAGAAGAAGCACTTCGTGGCTCAGAAAGTGAAGCTGTTTCGGGCCAGCGATCCGCTGCTCAGCGTCCTGATGTGGGGGGTCAACCACTCGGTAAGGGCTCGGCTGCGGTCCCCTTCCTCCTCCTGGCACTGCAGCGGTGGCAGGGCGGGGACCTCCTGCCGCTCTGCTCGGCGGGTCCCGGGCCCTCCGGATGCTCGCCTCCGGGGTGCCCCTAGCCCTACCCTGTGCGTCTGTCCCCTGGGCACCCCCACCTCGGGACTTGCCATCTGCGCCCCCTTTGGAGCCTCGGGCTACGTTCACGATCTGAGGGGTTCGCTGAGCACCCGAGCCTCGCGCCCGTCGCGGGTGCTTCCCCGCTGCGGGAAGTAGGAAGTTTGTGCGGGGCCCGGCTCAGCCTCAGCTGTCACCTCGGAGGGGTCTGCTCGGAGCCCAGTCTGCGCGATCGCGCCTCTTGCGTGGGGCCGGTGACGCCGGGTGTCCTCGGCTGGCGGGACAGGTGTACCTGTCTCCACCTGGGAGCATTCGGGGCTTCCCGCGGGAGAATTGGGGTGAACCAGATTTGGGCGGCAGCTTAAGTGCTTAGCTCGTTTTTTTCCCCTTTAAAGGCAATATTGTCCGACCCAAGGAGTTTTTTTTTTTTTTCTTGTTTGTTTTTTTTCCCCCAAAGGAAAAGCTAATGTAAATTCGCCCTGCTATGGCGTGTCCTCTCTCCTCTCCCTCATCGCTGGGGTGTTGTGCCTGCTGGAGAGCTCCTGACCTGGAGTCTTCATCCCCAAACCAACCCCCCTCCTTAGGGAGCCAAGGCAGAAGTCACCAACTGCGGAAGGGTGACCAGGGTGGGGGACGACCAGAGGGGTTCCCGGCGGGCTCGGGGTCAAGGTGGTCTTCAGTTGATTACATCCGTTTTGGGGGTTTGTTTGAAAGGCCGACTGGGAGTGTGTTGGAGAGGTTAGCTTTGCGCACAGCCAGGGTGGAGGAGGATGCGCTGCTGCGGGCTATGCGGACTGCGGTTTGGGGGGCCGAAATAGCCTCCTGCTGCTGTGACAGCGAGAAAACTCTTGCAGCTTTAATCTACTTAGATGGGATCAGGAAACATGATAGGCGCTGCTGGCTGAGCCATGAAAGTTTCAGTGAGCTCGTGCGTTTTGACCGTGACCTTACCCACTGCAGTCAGCCAGCTCAGGAGGCAGTCTCTGTAAGCCTGCTGTCCCAGCATTTGATTTCCGTGGATGCCCGGGTGTCCTTTTCAGCCTAATGGAAGTGACAGACAGCCACAGTGGGTTTTTTTTCCACCCTCAAATTAACGAAGTTGTTAAAAATGGCTCAGAATATTTATTTCTTCCCCATGCTAAGCCAGGGGGAAAAGGCGAAGTAGTATCAGGCTGATTGTATTTGTCCGGAGTGACTTAAAAAGTGGAGAGATGCTTATTTTCTGATCCATAGAAGTTCACTTTAACTTCCTGAATGCCAGCTGTTAAAACAGCAGACTCTACTGTACTAAAAACTCCCCCAAATTTTATTACAGAAAATGAAATCAAAACTTTCCATTGTAATAAACCTATAATTTAGTTGTGTCTAATTTTGTTAAGTTCATTTGTTTTTTATATTATTTGCAGGTCCCCGGTTACTGCAATAGGACCTTTGTAGTACAAGCAGGCGGCCTGCATTGGAACCTACTCCTGTTTATGGGTCCTTTTATCTCCTTCTGAGTTCTGGTTAGGAGTGTTTGCATCTCCGGATTTAATCTAGTAAAGTGGTGTCAACACGCTGTTGAAAACAAGAAAAGTGTTCTGTCTTGGGAATTAGTCTGAATTGCAGTCCATGTAATTGGGCTTGCCTTATGGTGACCTTTGGGTTGCTACCTTGTGTTTATAAATTGCTACATTTGTTTACCAGCTGCTTTATATCTGGAAACTACTTAATGTTTCTAAACTAATGTATGATTAGATGGTAGATATTTAGTGTTGCTTTCTTTTGTGTTCAAGAAAAGTTGCTAATTCTAAGCATATCCACAGCTAGACGAGTGACATTTCCATGGTGTGTAATGTAAGCATGTTATTAGTTCAATATATATCAGGCATATTGGGTGGGAAAAGTTGCTGAAATGCCCCTTATCTTCGTCCTTATATCTTTGTTTTGAAGGATATGGGTTGACACAGGAAAATTCTGTTTCAGTCTTCATTTTCAAACATATTTTCTTTTTTTTTTTAATTTTATTTATTTCTGTATGTGTATGAATGTACTGTCTGCATGCAGGTGTGTGCACCCGTGTCGTGCAGTGCCGTGGAGGTCAGAAGAGGGTGTTGGATTCCCCTGGAACTGGAGTTCTCCTGGAATGTGAGTTTCAGACAGTTCTTGGCCGCCATGTGGGTGCTGAGGATTGAACCCCGGTCCTCTGTAAGAGCAGTCGGCGCTCTTAACCATCTTCATTTTCAAATAATTCACTTTTTTTTTTTTTTTTTTTGTCTTTTTGAGACAGGGTCTCCCTGTACCCCCAGCTGTCCTGGAACTCACTCTGTAGACCAGGCTGGCCTTGAACTCACAGAGATCCGCTTGCCTCTGCCTCCCAAGTGCTGGGATTAAAGGTGTGCGCCACCATGCCCGGCATGAATTCTTTTCTTTACTTCTAATTGTTCACCTCGGCATATCAACCATTTTTTTTTTTTCTTTTCCCTGTCAATGTTTGTTGTTTGTATCTGGAAAGTGACGTTATTGAACTGGATGAGTTGCAAGTTTTTTCTGTTTTTTTTTTTTTTTAACTTGAAGATTTAACTACTTTTACTGTCTGATAGGTGGATAGCATCATGTTACAAGCCCTAGAATAGTTGTTAATGTACAAACCTTAAGGGCTTTTTCAAAGCCTGGATTGGAGACGTTTGGTGATTTTTTTTTTTAAGCCTGGATTGGTGATTTTAGACTACATTAAGTTTTTGAGATTGATTGTAGTTAAATTGTATTGCCATCTATTAAGTCAGAGCCAATTTGATTGAAATGTAAAAACTTGAAATTAAGGCAAATGCTTTGTGGTTCATTGTAGTGGTAATGAATATCTTGATTTGGGCCACGCTCAGCGTGTGGAGTGTAAGCCTGCGATTGTGCAGTTATTTTGATATGTTACTGCTTTCTAACTTCAAATCTCCATCAGTGAATGGATTGGTGCCAATTTTTATTTTAAGCAATTTAAGCAGAGGATATAATTGAATACATGAAGGAAAAGATGACTTAAGAAGGCAGTTTTATCTTGTTATGTTTGAAATTAAACTAAAAATAATCAGGCAGTTAGCTTCTTAAAATGATATTTTAATAGTATGGGGAACATGTTGAATGATAGGAGCCAAGACTTGTTTTAAATAGATATTCTAAAAGATTTTTATATACTGTGAAATATGAGCCTTTTAGAAATTAGTATTTCAAACCTTGTTTCAATATCTGAAGGAAGATACAGCATTATCTTTGTAGAGAAACTTGTATAAGATAAAAACAGATTATTGATGGTAGAGCTTTAAGCCATAGACATACAAACAAATAGTTACAGGAAAATTTTGTTGTTTTTTTTTTTTGGCTTTTGAGACAGGGTTTCCCTCTAGCCCCAGCTGGCCCAGAACTCACTACATAGAAGAGGTTGGCCTTGAACTCTCAGAGATCCACCTGACTCTGCCTCCGAGT
The DNA here is from genome assembly GCA_009823505.1 of Rhizomys pruinosus. NCBI lineage: Eukaryota > Metazoa > Chordata > Mammalia > Rodentia > Spalacidae > Rhizomys > Rhizomys pruinosus. The sequence continues at coordinate 903,124 of VZQC01014177.1, read as the reverse complement.
ACTGGGATTAAAGGCTGGTACAACCACAACTGGTGAAAATTCTTGTGTGTTAGCAGAATGTTGGGTATTGTCACAGTAGAAGGAAGAACCAGGAACCAGATCATGATTCGAACCCAGCACTCTGATGCTGTCAGACTTTCCTGTCCATTTTTGGCTTTATTCTTTTTCATAGCTGGCCAGGAAGCTCCATGGGCCTGGCAACTAATGGGGCCTGAATTTCATCCGTCATTTCTGCTTTCCCAGAGGAATTTCTGTCTCCCATTTCACTCCTACAAATCCCACCAAAGGATCCTGACTGGTCTGGACTCAATAAATTGTTGCTTCTCCCTGGACTCAGCAGTTAGAAAAATGTGAAGAAGAAATTTTTTTTTAAAGGGGAGGGAGTGCCAGAGAGATGGCTCAGTGATTAAGAATATTGGTTGCTCTTGGAGAGGACTTGGGTTCAGTTCCCAGCACCTACATGGTGGCTAATAACCATCCATAATTCTAGTTCCAGGGGGATACAATTTCCTCTTCTGACCTCTGTGGGTATTGGAAGACACAGGTGTACTTACACACCAAACATTCATGAACATAAAATAAATTTAAAAAGAAAAAAAAAAATATGGCAGAAGAGGCCCCCCAAAGAAGAGCAGGGGCTGGGGGACAGTGTCGGGCAGATACTTACCCTTGATGTGGAGCTGGGCATTGATTTTGTAGTCTGCTGGCCTTGCCTGAGGGGATTGTGCAGGCCAGCCTTACAGCGGTGTGCCTTGTTATGTGTGGATTAGAGAATCTGCAGCTTTCTGTGCGGAGCCTCTGAAAGTAGCACTGTATTCTCAGCAAGGTGGAGGTTAGAAATAGAGCCGGGCGTGGTGGTGCACGCCTTTAATCCTAGCACTTCGGAGGCAGAGGCAGGTGGATCTTTGTGAGTTCAAGGCCAGCCTGGTCTACAGAGTGAGTTCCAGGATACCTCGGGCTACAGGGAGACCCTGTCTCAAAAGACAAAAAAAAAAAAAAAAAAAAAAAAAAAGAAATAGATAAGACTGTGTTCTGGAAGTGTGATTTCTCTTAGATTGTGGGTTTGCCTTGGAGCACTAAGGAAAAAGACAAAAGAAGGAGACTAGATTTTAAAAAAAATGTGAATTACTATGGAATAATGACTGAAAATAACATAATGAAGCAAATAAATGAAGACATAAAGTAGCTGGATATTAGATGAGACTCATTGAATGGAGTCCAACCAATCATGCATTCCAGAACTTGTCTCGCACTATTTTTCTCTTTTCAGAAGAAAAGAAATAGTCAATATGTGAGTTTTATTATTAAGGCAGTCATTTAATGTAATCCTTAAAGGATGGGATTATGATTTTCTCTTTCATTTATCAAACACCTTAGCATGAACTCTAGTGTATTAAAATGCTTCTGCCAAGCAGGATGATTTGCTATGCCTTTAAAAGATGGTCAGCAAGAATTGCAGTAAGCCAACAAAATCTACCTGAAGTTGATAGAAAATGCTATCGATGGAGTAGCTGATTCTGCCAGCATGCACTTGAGATGCATGAATTGACATTGACTGGAGTTATTGGCAGGGTGGTTTGTGGTCAGACTGATCAGGTTCAGATCCTGGCTTCATTGTCTGTGGGTCTTCAAGCTGCTGGAGCTTCAACGTATGCATCCTTAACATTCTTATAATGGTGATTACCTCATGGAGTTATTTTGGGGGTTAAATGAGACAGTGTATTTAAAGCCTCCTGGTATATAACAAAGATTCAGTAAATGATGCCTAAAAATGACCAATTTTGGATGCAGTTAAATTAGTGGAATATTAGTAAGCACTAGATCACAGGTCCTCCAAATATAATGTTCATATGAATCACATAAATCACTCAGGGAACTTTTAACATTGGAGATGCTGATTCAGCAGGTCTGGTGGGGGTGAGGCCTGAGGCTCTGCATTCTAGCATGTTCTCAGGTGACCCTGATGCTGGATGCTGTGAGCCTCCGGGCTACACTTGGAGAAGCAAGGACATGGAAGGAATGGCTTTACATCCTAGGAAAAAGATTTAGAATTTCTTCCCCAACTGTATGCAAAAAGTCCTTAGCAGCATGGCTACCCTGTGATAGAGTTAGAAAAGTTAGGGGAGGGAATTGTGTGTTGGAAAAGGCTTTGAAAATGTTATGAAATGGTGACCGGCAGGTGATGATGGGTGGACGGTCCGGTTGTAGTACAGTGTGGTATGTTGGAGAGGTGGGGTTAGAGTTCAAGAGCAAGAGTAGGACTGGGGTAGAGAATTGAGAATCCTCCAGAGAGTTGGTAATTTCCATCAGGGAATAGGTTATTTTTCATGTTGCTGTGACAAATACCTGGCAGAAGCGACTGAAGAGAGGGTATATGCATATTTTGGCTCACAGTTTGGTAGTATCATCCATCATGTTGGGGAAGACATGGTAGCAATATTGAGGGGAGGGTAATATTGCATCCACAGTCAAGGAAGGTGGGAGGTAAGTGCTGGTGCAGAGCTCATTTTCTCCATTTTTTAAGTCTGAGACTTCAGCCCATAGGCTGCTGCTGCCCACGTTCATGTATCTACCCTCTGAAAACAAACCTCATAGACACAACCAAAAGTATGTTTCCATGGTGATTCAAAAATCCCATCAGGCCAGGTGTGGTGGCACATACCTTTAATCCCAGCATAGGAGGGAGAGGCAGGTGGGTCTCTGTGAAGTCAAGGCCAGCCTGGTCTGTATAGCAAGTTCCAGGCCAGCTGGGGCTCCAGGGAGACTCTGTCTCAAAAACAAAAACAAAACCCAAACCTCCCAAATCCCATGAGTTTGACAATGAAGATTAATCATTATAGGGGTAAACGAGATCTCCAAAGAAGGTGGACCAGTGGGGGGCTGTTGGCTCTGAGGGAAGGACAGAGGAAGAAGAAAGAGGGAGCGGGAAGCAACTGTTAGAGGACGCTCCCAAGACCTCAGTGTGTGAATGTACTCTTTGAGTGGTTTCATGCGTTGTGTGTAGGGGGATAAATGAATTTAAGGGGTAAATGAGTGAAATAATTTTTCTCTTTGGAAGACTAGGAGTGGAAGGTCAGATGTCCCACCCAGTTTCAGCATCCCTGCGTTCTCCTTCACTCCATCATCTCCTGGCATTTTGGTCTGGATTCATCCTACTCAGCTTTACCTCTCTCTTTCCTAGACTGTTATTAAAATCTTCTAGCCACAGTCTGTGTACATACTTTTAAAAAATATTTATCATTTTTATCTTATGTGTATGAGTGTATTGCCTGCAGGTAGGTAGGTGCACCCGTGTCGTGCACTCCCCAGGGAGGTCAGAAGAGGGCTTCAAAGTCCCTGGAACTGCAGTTACAAATAAAGATGTTAGCCACTACGTGGGTGCTGGGAATCGAACCCCGGTCCTCTCTGCAAGAGCAACTAGTGCTCTTAACCACTGAGCCATCTCTCAGGCCCTGTGTATGTACTTTTATTCCCTTTCCTTTCCTTGTTTGCTCCTTGAGTTTTATGGCAGTGTGGTAAAGATCCTGGTTCCATTTTCAGAATAATGTTCCTAAATTAGTGAGAATTCAGAGGATGCATCCTGCCAGGTTTAGTTTCCTTGAATTCTGTCTTTGGAGGCTCAAGAATCCCAGTGAATAATCCTTTTGAGAATAAGATGAGGATGATGTGGGGTGGGAGTTGGGGCAGGCAGGCAGGACTGGCAGAGTACTTAGGAGAGAACAAGAGAATAAGATGAGGATGATGTGGGGTGGAGTTGGGGTAGGCAGGCAGGACTGGCAGAGTACTTAGGAGAGAACAAGAGAATAAGATGAGGATGATGTGGGGTGGAGTTGGGGCAGGCAGGCAGGACTGGCAGAGTACTTAGGAGAGAACAAGAGAATAAGATGAGGATGATGTGGGGCGGAGTTGGGGCAGGCAGGCAGGACTGGCGGAGTACTTGGCAAAGAACGTACAGAAGTTGAATTCATGCCTTGCTCTGTCCACTGCCTAGTATATGTAAGGTTTTTTGGGGAGTTTTGTTTTGATGTTTGAGACAGTGTTAGAACACATGTTCCTTTGCTTACAGTGAGGTTACATCCTGATAAACCCAGCCTAAATGGAAAATAGCCTGACTACATTTAATACACTTACCTTTCTAGACATCATAGCACAGCCGAGCCTCCCTTGAGTGTGTTGAGATGACTTAGCCTAGGTTTATGAAAGATTATGCAGCTTTTCCTGTTGCTGTGATAAAATACCCTGCCAAAAGCAACTGAAGGGAAGGAAGGATTTATTTCGGCTCACAGTTCCAGGTTCCAGGCTCTCATGTCAGGGAAGTCCTGGTGGCAAGAGTTTGAGGCAGCTGGTCACATCGTATCTGTAGTTAAAAAACAGGGGAAGGAAGGCTTGTGCTCAGTTCACTGTCTTCTTTTCGTACAGTCCGAGGTTCCAGCCACTTGATTAGCTAACCTAATCAAGATAATCTCCACAGGCATGCCCAAAGGCCATCTCCCCAGCGATTCTAGATCTCATCAAGTTGGCAATGACAGTCACATCATCTAAGACAAAGCCTACAGTATAATTGTTGAGTGTCATGCAATTTATTGAATACCATCTGGAAGTAAAACCTGCAACAAACATATGAATATGCCTTCTCTTTCACCGCTGTGAGCCAGAAACATTTTAATTCATCACCAGTACTTGGGGACAGCATGGTTGTAAAAGGCCTAAGTAGTTGCTGGTACACAGTAAGTTATTATTAGATATTAGCTGCCATTATCATTTTAAAGATTTATTTAAAAATTTTTTTTGTATTCATGTGTATGTGTATCTGTGTGAATGTATGTCATGTGAGTGCAGTGCTTCCAGAGGCCGGAAGAGGGCATGCGGTTCCCTGGAGCTGGAAGTACAGGCAGTTGTGAGATGCCTGTCAGGAGTTTCAGGAATCACTCAGGTCTTCTGGAAGAGCAGTAAGGGCTTTTCATTGCTGAACCACCTTTCCAGCCCTGCCCTAATCATTTTTGAATGTCATAAGTGCAATGACACAGTAAATTAATAGAGCATATGTTAAATTAATTGTTATGAGAAAATCCTTCCCAGGATGAAGTGGGTTACAGGCTGCATACATCAACCAGGAAACAACTAAAGTTCCTGTGGGATCAAAGTAGAATTTTGTAAGAACAAAATGGAGGCAGAAGAGAAAACCTGTGGTGGCTGTGAAGGTCCCAAGCCATATATGTCAAATTAGCATCTTCCGAGGGTCATGAATTAATTGTCAAGGGAAAGCACACACTAACATCAAGGACATTAAAAGCCATGCTGAGTGAGCCCGGTCAAGGTGCCGAAAAGAAAACCAGTGAGGTCAGTTTTAGAGAGAACCTCTCCCACGTGCTCTAAAACGTGTGTATTTTACCAACAAGGTCCATTACACTAACAGCTTCAAGGAGATTCCTGAATTTCCACTTGCACCTGAGATTGCTCTGAAACGTGTGATGGCAGCGAAACTTCTAGGTTGTTAAAATAAAGAAATTATAATAAACTGTTACTTTATTTACAATGGGTGTGGTGGAGCACACCTTTAATCTCAGCCCTTGGGAGATCAAGGCTAGCCTGGTCTACATAGTGAGTTCCAGGCAGGCTGGGACTAGGAAGACCCTGTCAAAACAAACAAACAAAAATTCTTATTTCATCCTGTCTCATAGTATAAGATTGCCATTGTATTTTGCATTCTTAGGTATCTGTGCACTGTGAATTATTATTTTAGAATTTTCCATTGCACTCACTTTGCTCTTTATCTATTTTGTTGTCATGTTCATTCTTGTATCTTTAACACCTCCACTAGTGACTAGGGTTGTTTGAGGTGTCAAAAATCTAATTCACATTCATTAGTTGTGAATTATGTAAGCTATTGAAATGATATTGCACCTTTTTTTTTTTTAAATAAAACATAAGAGACATTCCAGGATGCTTCAACTGTAAATTGAACATGTTACGGGGCCTACCTTCAAATTGTTCATAGCCTCTGGGGAAATAGACATAGGATAGAGACATATGCACCAGTAAGAATACCAAGGGTGGGCGATTGCGTAGGGTGAACAGAGCATAGGCTTCATTAAGAAAGTGACACCGAGCAAAGTCATGAAGGAGGTGAAGAGCATGGGTAGGAAGTAAGGTGTGAGAGGAGGGCTCCGTCAGAAGGACCGGCTGTGTGGAGCCCAGGATGGCTGGTGCTGTGGCCAAGGGAGAAAGATGAAAAATGGAAGGACGTCGGGGTTAAGCAGGAAACAGCGCCTGGGTCCTGAGACCTTCAGCTTGTGGCCGTGGAGAAGACTTCAGGGGAAGTGATGTTGATGGGGATCTTGATTAATTAGACTCTCCAGCTGCAGAAAAGGTCTACGTGGAGAAAGCCTGTAAGGCCAAGAGGTCTGAGAAAGCGAATAGGGCGGAGTGATCAGTCTGCTCTGGCTTTGGCCTGGTGCCTCACCAGCCATACTGGAGTTTGTGGACTCCTGACACCAGCCATCACCCAAGAAACTGTAGAATGCCCGGTCTTGGGCCTCCTGCAGCACGACGAGCCTTTTAACCACCAGGCACTTTGTGGGCATGCGCAGTTTGGAGAAGCACCAGCTAGGGCTTTCTGCTTTGAAATCAGCTCCGATCCACCCCCAGCCTCACCCAGAGCAGGTTGTTGATTTTTTTTTCTTTAATTGAGGCACTGAATAGAAAATATTTAGGGAATGGGGCTGGAGAGATGGCTCAGTGGTTAAGAGCACCGACTGCTCTTGCAGGGGACCTGGGTTCGATTCCCAGCACCCACATGGCAGCTAAGAACTGCCTAGGGCTGGAGAGATAGCCTAGCGGTTAAGAGCACCAGCTGCTCTTGTAGAGGACCCGGGTTCGATCCCCAGCACCCACGGCAGCTGAAAACCGTCTATAACTCCAATTCCAGGAGAACTCCAGTTCCAGGGGAATCCGAGACCCTCTTCTGACCTCCGCGGCATTGCACAACATGGGTGCACAAACCTACATGCAGACAGTACATTCATACACATACAGAAATAAATTTAAAAAATTAAAATGTAAAAACAACTGCCTAACTCCAGTTCCAGGGGAATCTGATGCCCTCTTCTGACCTCTGCGGCATTGCACAACATGGGTGCACAAACCTACATGCAAACAATACACTCATACACATAAAAAATAATAAATAGGCGCTGGAGAGATTGCCTAGTGGTTGAGAGCGCCGACTGCTCTTGCAGAGGACCCGGGTTCGATCCCCAGCACCCAATGGCGGCTAAGAACCGTCTGTAACTCCAATTCCAGGAGAACTGCAGTTCCAAGGGAATCTGAGACCCTCTTTGACCTCCCGGGTGCACAGACCTACATGCAGAGAGTACATTCATACACATACAAAAATAAATAAAATAAAAAAATAATAAATTTTTTAAAAAGGAAAATATTTAGGGAAAGAAAGATCTGCTGAGAAGATTGAAAACCTAAAAGGTGAATTGTGGAAAATGTTAGATGGCTGGAAAAATAGTTTGGTCTCTGATTAGAAGGTCTGAGAAACTGATGTGTGAGTTTTTGCCTGTATGCATGTATATGTACCATGCGAATGTCTGGTACCGGTGGAGGCCAGAAGAGGTTATTAGATCCCCTGGAACTGGATCATTAGTGCTGGGAACCTGGCCTAGGTCCTCTGCAAGAGCAAGTACTCTTAACTGCTGAGACTCTCTTTAGGCCTCCCAGCAGGATTCTTGATGTCTTTCCCCCATTCTTCTCTATTTCCCACATGCCCTAAACCAGTGTCTTCCCCATCTCTGTAAAGAGACTACTGCTTACCCCAGTATTCAGGCCCGATACCTAGGCACCAAGACTGAGTCTTACTGCCCTTACCATTCCTTGCTCACACCCATGCCTGAGTCTAGATCTACGTACTGCCGTGTGTATGTGCTGACGTACCAGCCAATCTCCCTCTGTTCTCCCATGACCTCTTCAGTGCAGATTCTCCCTAGCAGGGGCAAAATGAACATCTGATATGTACATAATAGCATGTCACTTCCTCAACTCTCTGTCCTGGTTAGCTTTCTATTGCTGTGATAAACCACTCCTTCCAAAACCAATTTGGAGAGGAAAGGGTTTATTTGGCTTACATCTCACAGGCTATCATCAAAGGAAGCCAAGCTAGGCACTTGAAGCAGGGCAGGACCCTGGAAGCAGGAACGGAAGCAGAGACAATGGAGGAATGATGCTCACCGGCTTGCTCCCCTGGCCTATTTTCTTACATAACCCAGGACTGCCTTCCCAGGGGTGACACCATCCCCAGTGGGCTGGGTCCTCCTTCATCACTCAACAATCAAGAAAATGGCTCACAGACATGCCCACAGGCCATTCTGATAGAGGAAGTTCCACAGTTGAGGTTCCCTCTGCCCAAGTGTGTCAGATTAGCAACTGAAGCTGTCTACCACACCTTCCAAAGGTGTTCTACTACATCTACAGTAAGATCTAGGCTCATCCAGTGCTTACTTTTCTCATCCTCTGACCAAATGTCTGACAAGAAGCAGCTTAAGGGAAGAAGAGGTTATTTTGGTGTCACTCTTCATTGTCTGGTTAAGATCATTCACAGTATTTGAGTTCTGTGGAGCTAGTTGTGCAGCGTGTTTGAGAGTGTAGCACTTGCTGCATGGTGGTGATAAGAGGTGTGGGGAACTGTGGGTCCACACCCAAGAAAGAGCTTCTGTTGCCAGAGCAGGCAGGAACTTTGCCTCGTGCACAGAGCCGAGAAGCCTCAGACGAGCAGCTTCCTCACACAGTGGCCAGAATCAGCAAGTGAATTGTCTACGCCCTCCACAGTTGTTTCTAAATATACAACATGGTCATGTAGCAGAGTTACACTGCACTGTTACTACCAGTGTTTCCATGCTCTTCAGATCTACTGGTTTATTTATTTATTTATTTTTTTAATTTTTACTTTTTGAGACAGAGTCTCACTGTATAGCCCTGGCTGGAACTCATTATATAGACCAGGCTGGACTTGAACTCACAGAGATCTTCTTGCCTCTGTCTCCCAAGTGTAGGACTAAAGGCATGCACCACCACACCCAGCTTCATTTGGGTCTTTTGATGCCTTCAGACCTGCCTCTAAAGTTTTCAGTCCACAGACACATTAGGAACGGAAACAGTCCCACAGTCTTAGACTTCTCAGGTGTTTTTCTACTGTGTATTGTTTCTGCGGGTTCTTCCTATGGCTTTTCATTGCTGTGCCCGCTTGGTTCATCATCTGGATAGGAGCTGCCCATTTCCCTTACGTAATTATTTAGGGAGGATATCTTGAGACTTAGGATGGAAATGTAGCCCATCATAAAGGATTGTTGTTTTTGTCAAGTGTCTAGGGGTAGTTTGAGCCTTGAACAATTCAAAGAAAACTCATGACTTGGATTTTTTTTTTTTTTATCATCTCTTAGTGACACAATGTGGGCTGCAGTCCTCCAGGGAATGGGTTCATTCTTTATCCACCTTGGCTCCACATTTGGCTTGTTAACACATCCATATGGAGAAGGGGTTTCTTGTTGAATTCCATTCCTTGGACACTGGTGGTTTGCTTCTGTTTCTCCATACCCAGGAGGCCATCAGCACTGTCAGGATAGTCACTAATCTGCTCTTGCATCCAGCTTTCCCTGTGGTTCACGGGGTCAACAGAGCTGCTCACCAGCCTTGTCAGTTCTTTGATGCCTTTAGGAAAATGTTTTAAAAGTCTGCTTTTTTTGGCAGGGTCTCCCTAGTCCTGGCCCACCTGGAACTCACTTCGTGGACCAGGCTGGCCTTGATCTCACAGAGATTTGCCTGCCTCTGCCTCCTGAGGGCTGGGATTAGAGGCGCTTCCTACCATGCCTGGCATTTGAAAGCATTTTATTCGGGACATTTAGTTGTTTCTAATAGTAGGGTGGAATAACTAGAATTAGAAGTTGGTATCAAATTTCCTATTTCCTTCTCCCCTCAATCCCCCTCTCCTTTCTTCCCTTCCTTTTTATGCCCTCTTTTTCTCATCTCTCCCTCCCCCCTCCAGCCTCCAGCCTCCAGCCTCCAGCCCCAGGCTAAAGTTGAAAGCACATATAACCATACCTGGCTTCTGCATGGTTACTGGAACCTGAACTCAGTAGAATCTATGTCTTCACGCTTCTGTGGCAAGCACAGACTGAGCCCCAGCCCCTCCCCCATTATTTAATAATCCTTATTATTATTTTTTTGATACAGGGTTTGTCTGTAATCCCAGATAGCCTAAAACTCACTATGTAGACCAGGTTGGCCTTGCAGAGATCCACCTGCCTTTGCCTCCTGAGTGCTGCAATTAAAGGCGTGAGACACCATATCCAGCTGTGATCCTTCGTATTTGAAGACATTCATCAAGTTGCCTTCTTCCTTTCCATGCTCTGGACAAAATTAGTCTTTGTTTCTTTTTTTTTTTTTTAATTTTTTTAAATATTTATTTATTTATTTATTTATTTTTGTATGTGTATGAATGTACTGTCTGCATGTAAGTTTGTGCACCCGTGTGGTGCAATGCTGCGGAGGTCAGAAGAGGGTCTCGGATTCCCGTGGAGCTGGAGTTACAGACAGTTCTTAGCCGCCATGTGGGTTGAACTCGGGTCATCTGCAAGAGCAGTCGGTGCTCTTAACCACTAGGCTATCTCTCCAGCCCCAATCTTGGTTTCTTTAAGTGACTCCATGTTTTGTTTTATTTCAGTATGTAATGATTTTATATTTCCATACTTTCAACCCAAACCAACTGCTTTCTGGGTGGGATATTAAAGGTGGAATGCCAAATGTGATTGGTTAAGTCTGTCCCCAGTATCAGGCAGAGAACCTAGGCTCAGCTGTTCTTAAAACTAGCCTAAGATTCCTACTGAACATAACAGGAGAATAATTCTTATTATATTTCCAAAGAGCATCATAGTGTTTATTTCTGTGTGGCTAGGATGAAATAGCTGTCAAATATCTTGGCTCACCATTTCAGAGGGTTCAGTTCAAGTGCTTGGCCTCATGCACTTGAGCTGAACATGGTGGTGAGCATGTGGGCTGTTCACATAGCAGGTAGATGCAGAGAGAGCAACAGGAGTCAGCCAGGATACACCCCAGTGACCCACCTTCTCTAGCAAGACTACATCTCCCACAGCCTGGAAAAGCTCCCTAAAATGGCCACCAGTTGGGACGCATGTATTCAGAACATGAGCCCCCGAGGGAAATTTCAGACTCAAATGATAACATGGCCTTAATCAGATTCTTTTTTATTTATTCTATACAAATTTATTGGCTATTTACTAACTATGACATGCTGATCAGGGCCTTATCAGGGCCTTATGAGAAGAGTGGAAAAGACTCTGCCTATAAGGAAAGAGTCAACATTCTTACTGGGAAGATAGGCATGGGATTGCAAGGTGGCAAATAGGTAGAGTAACAAAAGTGCCCCGTTCAATGTGCATTTGGTGGCAGGCATCAGTCACAGGTCAGATTAGCTAAAGGAAATGGAGGAAGTGCGGCTGCCGGGTAACTGGTGATGTTGCACTTGTTAGGATCCTGGGAGTGGGATGTGAAGCACCTGCACCCTCGCTTTCTCTTAGGGAAATACAGTATCCAGTCTTTGCATCAATTTGTGTGAGAGTGTGTGTGTGTGTGTGTGTGTGTGTGTGTGTGTTTGTGTGTGTGTGTGTGTCTGTGTGTGTTGTATAATGTATATACTTGAGTGAGTGCATGGATGAGCTCACATGAGTGTATATCACTGTATGCACACCTGAAGGCCAGAGGAGGGTGTTGGGAGTCTCCATCTGTGTCCTTTGACCTTGCTGAGACAGGGTCTCTCATCAGACCTGAAGCTTAGGGTTCTGGCTGTGTAGCCAGTGCACATCCAGGATCCACACACATGGCCATTTCCTGCTTTCTTGTGGGGTGCTCCTGCAGTGTAGGCAGGTAACTGTGTGGTCCTGATTCACAAGCTGTGGAATCCGCCTAGGCAGGGTCCCATGCCACACGGATACCCAGGAGTATATGCACAGATTCTCCAAGGCAGCAAAGGGTTTGCCAACTGTCTGAGGGAGAGATTGTGGTATTTGAGTGGGATTTCGGAATTCCCTGAGAATTGGGTTGGAATTCATGTGGTAGGGAAGTTGGCGAAAGTGGGCTAGAAATATGGCCATTAGCATATTCACAGGCAAGAACCATAAAGGGCCAGCGGCATTTTTAGGGAGCTGCTAAAACCTTCGAGTGTCAATCTTTTATATTTTTATTTGTTTCCATTCACAAGGACGCATTCCTATTTAAATGGCTTCTGTTTGGATTAATTGCATTAGGCTTCGTCATTTATGATTAGAATCATATCTGGAAGTTGCTGAACACCTTCATATTCTGAGTTTGGTGTTGTTTGTTATTATACACAGAGTATTGTTTGCAATAAATATGATTGGGTTTTGGTTTGTTTGTTTGCTTTGAAGATGTTTGGTATTAGTGAACCCAAGAATGCCTTCTGCGGGATACTGCATAGTCTGCAGAAAGGCCCTGGCTGTGGGGATAGGTAGGAACTGATTTGACCATTGCCCCATGCATGCCACAGCCCAGGCTGCCTTAGCTAGATAGGCACCCTTTCTCTAACTTGCCCGTGCACAGGAGGCTGGCTTTGTGAAGTGCTCAGTGGTGCCCTGGGTGCTGACCATGCTCTGCTTGGCACTGTTCTTCTTAGGTCATGAATCCAGTGTTTGTCTTGTCAGATTCCCGGCTGTATTAGTTACTTTTCTAGTTGCTCTGACAAAACCCCTGGCAGAAACAACTTAAGGAAGGAAGGGGTTTATTTTTGGCTCATAGTTCAAGGGTGCTGTCCCTCATGGCAGGGAACTTAGGGCTGCAGGAGAGTGAGGTGACTGGTGACATTGCATTCGTAGTCAGGAAGCAGAGAGATGTGACATGGCACTCAGCTCACTTTCTCCTTTTTATGTAAGATCCCAGACCATGGATGGGACAGTGCTCCCACTGTTAGGATGGTTCTTCCCACTTAAGTTAATCCAATATAGAAACTCCCTCAGGTTCAGAGGCCTGTCTCTTTGGTGATTCCAGATCCTGTCAAGTTGATAGTAATAACCATCAGAGTGGGTATTTGTGTTTTGGAGGAAGCTTGCAAGGGGTGTTTTGACTGGAAAGAAAGTAAGATTTATAAAGTCCCCTTGAAGATTCGAATCAGCTTTAGAAAATGCACACTTAGCAGTCTTTTCTGTTACATGCTTTTTATGTATTCAATTAGTGTACACAAGATTGCTAAACAGAATGTAGCCAGCGATGCAAGAACTGGTCCTTAAACAATGTCCCTTGTGCACATTACTCTTCAGTGCCTCCAAGCAGTAGCGGCTGCATATATAGAATGCAGAGTCCACTAACACAGTGAGGGCAGGAAAGGAGCCTGGAAAACCAGACAGTCCACCTTTCTTGCTTAGCCATGGTCATCCTCCGGTCATCCTCCTGTCACCCGCTGGGCATGCCATCTTGGAAGCACTAATTTCAGGAAATACTAATTTCTCCAGTTTGGGGATATCTTGTCCTAATTTGTGTAATTTAGAAGCTCACTTATATCTTATAGTCCTTGCATTAAGCAGTTTTCATTAACTTTAGTTGTGTGTATGTGTGTGTGTGTGTGTACAGATAGATGTTCATGTGTGTGCACACTTATTTCTGTGGAAGCCAGAGGTCAACATCAAGTGTCTTGCTCAGCTGCTTCTCTGGCTTATTTTTATTTATTTTTAAGGCAGGGTCACTCACTGAACCGGGAGCTTTCACTTTGGCTTGACTGATTAGCAAGCTCCAGGGTCCTCTTGTTTGACCCCCCCAGAACTGGGGTTGGAAGCCCGTGCGCTATGCTTCCTATGTGGGTGCTGTGGACCTGAACTCAGAGATTCTTGCTTGCACAGAAGGCACTTTACTTACTGAGCCCTCTTCACAGCCCTCACCGTAAGTATTTTAAAAGTCTACATTTAATAGAAATTAAACTATTTTGACAGTAGACATGTGTTTTAGATTATTTTTTTATTTTTAAGCATTCTGGCAATAGAGTTCTATAGGTTTTAATGTTCTCCTTAAAATTTAATTTTTAGTGTGTATGAAGAGCTTCAAGCTTTTGGGAGAATACTCATACTGCATCATGATGAAGCGTTTCCATTTACAGATTATTGTGATCTCACGTGTGCCCGCCTTGGAGTACTTCCGAACAATAGTCATGGTTGGTTGGTTAGTTGGTTGGTTGGTTGGTTGGCTCCAGGGATTATCAGGTATAGATGTAATAAAGGCCTTATTTTCTAAGTGGTCCCTGGCCTAAAAGTTTGTGGAAACTCAGCTCTGAAGATGCAAAATTGATTTTTAAAGGTTTTTTTAGTGCTGAAGATTCAACCACAGCCTTGAGAATACTAGACAAATGCTTTGCCTCTGAGCTTCACCCTCACCCTGAAAACAGATTTCCTTATGGCCCATTTGAACTTCCCTAGGAATCTTTCTGCCTGACCACACTGCTCTCCCATGCTCTCCGACTCCCTGCTTCGTTCAGACTCCCACTGTGCCCTAACCCTGCATTTCCAGACCCCACCCAATCCTCTCTGCTGGTAAGCAGCTGTCTTCTTCACTTGCTTTTCTGACAGGAATAGAGGAAGCCTGACTTCTGACTGGCCCCTTTCTTAGAATGAAGGCAGGACTTGGGCTATGATTCCTACATAGAACAGCCAGCTTACAAGTGTACATTTGGAACAGAACCCAGTTATAAATTAGGTCCTGAATTCAGCCAGGCAAGAAGTGCAAATGCTCTGGCATAGGAAGGCCCCTTCAGCAGTGATTATGATAAACCAACGGGGCACTTTTTTCCCCTTTGGCACATCAGACCAAAGCAAGAAGAGAGCAGTAAACACAAGTGACATTTTATAAGGAGAAAATGGGTCAGGAGAAGCTAGTATATCCACATCCCTGTGTCTTGCTTTATTCTTGTAATTTTGGCATCAGAGTTAAGATATTGATGAATATTTGATCTAGTTGGTACCCAATCAGGAATCTTTTTTCATGTGTTATGGGGATAGTCTTACATTTTCATCTACTTATTTTATGTGTATAAGTGTTTTGCCTGTATTATGTAAGTGTAGCTGTGTCACGCAATGCCCACAGAAGCCAGAAGAGGGCATTGGATCCCCTGGAACTAGAGTTATGGATGGTTGTTAGCCCCCGTCTGTGTACTGGGAACTGAACCAGGGTCCTCTGCAAATGCAGACAGTATTCTTAACCTTTGAGCCATCTCTCCAGCCCTGAGATATTCTTTAATATGTGTTATAAAACTTCTATGTATATTTAAGTGGAACACTCAGAGTTTCAGTGAAAATCACACACAAATATAGAGGAAAAACTACCACAAATATCCTGTCTTCAACAACCAGTGTTAATGTTTTGCTCTCCACCCCCCCCAGCATCTTGTATTTAATCATTGAGATTCTGTTGTCAGTGTATTTTCTTATTTGTGTGTGTGTGTGTGTGTGTGTGTGTTCTTCATAATGTAATTTTAACTTTTTTTTGAGACATGGTGATAACTGGTGGAACCATCCCTCCAGTCCCTAGAAATAGGGTCTTAATATGTGGCCCTGGCTGGCCTGGAACTTGCTGTATAGACCAAGTTGACCTCGAATTGACAGAGATCAGCATGCCTCGGCCTCCTGAGATGAAAAGGCATGTGTGCGGCCATGCCTGGCACATTTTAGCTTTGAATGATTGCTGATATTCTAAAGGCGTTGTCCTGTTCTGTCCTGGGTTCTAGGTTTTGCTATCAGATAATCTGCTATCAGTAGTTCTTAGTGTAACTCTTTTTTTTTTTTCTTGAGTTGGCTGATTTCCCTAGAACATCGTCCCACACTTTGGTTTGGTTGAAGTGTGGTACTATGGGGTCTTGGCCAAAGTCTTTTCAAAAAAGTTGTCACCCATTTATAATGTGAATGATGTGGGCATCACTTCTTCATCCTGTGTCCTACTTTGAGTATTTCTAAGTTTAACAGCAAAGCTTGGACTAAAAAGATACCCTTGTGTTTACATACAGCGAACTTTTACTATAGTTTTGATCTGCAGTGGCCTCCAAAGCTCTAGGTGTAAAGCGTCACTAGCTGTTGGGTGTTGTGTAGGTGGCAGTGGAAAATTTAGAAGTTGGGCCTGATGTGAGGAAGTTGAGCCAGTGTGGGGCATACCCTGGAAGGGGATTCTGGGACCCTGGATCCTCTATTACCTCTCTTTCTGGCTCCCTGTCTGCCAGCCACCAGGAAGGAAACTGGTCTTCTTCACCAGGCGACAGTTGCTCCTATCAGGACGGACCATTCCTCCCTCCACAGGTCCCGAGAGGCAGTGCCAAGTAAACACGTACAGTAGCTGTCAGCCCATAAACCTTCCCTCCTTCCAAGTCATTATTTCAGGTATTTTGTCACAGTGATTGAAAGCTGAGTCACACACTCTTTAATCTCTGTTTAGAGGGTTTTTCTCTAGTTCAACAAAATGGAGGCACAAGTGTGTGCTTCAAGGATGTCAGGGTTGGGGGACAGGAAAAGCTACCTGGCTTGGAGGCTGCCTGTGAAGGGAAGTTGCTATGAGCTCTTTCTGAGTTCTCCTGTAGACTCTGAAACAGGAAGCATGTTCTTTGTTACAGTGGTTTAGTTGCCTAGGCAAAAGTAACAAGATTAAACATATGTTTTCCTAGAAGGTTTGAGTCAGGCAGTTGGTCGGGTAAAGAATAGGCATCAGCTGTGAGTTGATAAGTTATCAGGCAGAGGGCAAGTCTGTTGTAGAAGCATGCTAGCACCATTTACAGTTGGTTAAGACCACTCATGTGAGTGGTCTGACCCTGTGTGGTGTTTATTGGCCAGGGATGGGAGACTTGTAACTAGTGATTCAGCCTAACTACCTTCCTTTAGACCAGACTTGTGGATGATTCAGGTGAAACTGTTCAGAAAAATGTAACATGACATCCCCTTGGGACAGTAAGTAGAGTGTTTGTGTTTGCTTTCAAAGGTTGGATGCTGTCTCCTTTCTGTGGTCCTGTAGTGTGCCTGCTGGCTGAGTTGGTTATGTCAGCTGAGGTAAACATGTCAGTCACCTGACACCACAGCCCTCCTGAAGCCTGGCTTGGCTAGATAGGGAAGGTGGAGGTAGGGAGGCAGGGAAGTTCATGCTTATAAACAAAAGCCACTCAGCACTGTTAACTCCACTTGCGAGGGTGTCTTAGTAGGACAGTGGTGGCTATAGTTGCCAATTGCAGGAAGCTTAAATTACTGTTTTAGATAATGTGGACTTTAAAATTAGCCTTGGATAATTTCTTTAAAACTGAGCCTTAATTGATTCTTACTTTTTAAGGTTTAAATTAAGTGGAAAATTAAGAAGAGCCCTCTATAAAAGATGATAATATATATTTAACTTAGATGATTACCTAATAGAGAATTATATCTTATTCTCTTATTACCTAAAAGTATCAAATGTTTGGCATGAAAACAGACCATTCAGAATAGGCTTTGGAAAGTACCGGACTTTCCAGCATAAATTATGTAATTTTTAAAAATAATTTCAAAATAAAATCTTTTAAAAGTATGGAAATATGTGTTCTTTCTATTTTGAAGAAGATAGAAATAAGCTGGGCATGGTAGTACACACCTTTAATCCCAGCACTTGGGAAGCAGGGCAGGCTGATCTCTGTTAGATTCAGGCTAGCCTGGACTACATGGGGAGTTCTAGGCTAGCTGGGGCTACAAGAAGATCCTGTCCACAGAAGAAAAACAAAAACAAAAAGAAAATAGAAACAAGAGTGCACCTTGTTTGCTTCTGCAGAGTTCCAAGAATCCCCAGGATAGAGTAGAATTTTTAAATTAATTAATTTTTATTTTATGTGTATGAATGTTTTGCCTGCATGTATATAAGTACACTTCATGCATACAATGCCTGTGGCAGCCAGGATCCCCTAGAACTGGAATTAGGGACAGTTGTTAACCACTATGTGGGTGCTGGGAACCTAACCCAGGTCCTCTGCTAGAACAGCCAGGGCTCCTAACCACTGAGTCCAGAATAGTGTTTTGAATGGACTTGTTTTCCCTTACCTGGGATGACCAGATACTACTTTAAAATACACTTATTATCATTTTTGAATTTCAAAGCAAGAAGCTATTGAAGAATGTAGGTTAGTTGAGCATTTCATCTGAAGACAAGGTAATTGTAATGGTGTGTAGAATAGACCTACTTCTTGAGTATACGAACAGCTTTCCTCAGAACATTTAGATGCACATTTGAGAAAAGAACCTTATACACTAGTCTATTTCAGAGACCAAAGCAAAGACCCACGTCTTAGAAAAAAAAATGTGAGAAATAACCCAAGTAGTCCACTGATGGATATTTATGTTAGCATAGTGTACATGCATATTGTAGTCCACTGATGGATGTTTATGTTAGCATAGTGTACATGCATATTATAGTCCACCGATGGATGTTTATGTTAGCATAATGTACATGCATATTGTAGTCCACCGATGGATGTTTATGTTAGCATAGTGTACATGCATATTGTAGTCCACCGATGGATGTTTATGTTAGCATAGTGTACATGCATAGTGAAACCCTCTAGCTGCTCCACACTGGTGGAGAGTAGTTACTGGTATATTAACCTAGTCACCTACTGTTTAAAATACTGTATGTCTAGGGAGGTGTTGAAATTAGGTGATTCTTCATGTGTTATTTATATCTTTTATAGGTTGCTTTAAAAAAAATCCACCAGGTAACCCTGTGTCCCAAACATGCCACAACCTCCAAAGAGTGCCACCAGCTGGGGACCAAATGTTCAAACATACAAGCAGGTGGGGGCTATTTTGCAGTCAAACCATACAGCATCTTACCGAAATGAGCGAAAGAGGGGGCAGAGGGGCTGCTGATGGTCTTGATGTCCTGTGACATGTAGCATCTGATGTATGAACCTAAATATGCACTGCCTGTGTTGATAAAAGTTGCACCTTTTATCTTTTTATTACCTTTATTTATTTAATATGTGTGTGGAGAGTGTGGTGGTGCATGTGCTGTGGTGCACACGTAGAGGTCAAGGACAATGCGATTAAGGTCACCAGGCCTTGGTACAAGTGCCCTCACCCCCTGAGCCTTCTCATATTCTAGTTGTTCGGTAGCTGCTGCTTGTACCTGAGAGATCGTATTGCTTACTGCTTTCCCTGAAATACCCCTTCAGAGAGTTTCATGTAGTGTGTAAAGAAAGGAGGTGACTTCACATATACACCTTTTATCAGGTCTTCTTGGATTCATTTTAAAAGCCTTAAAATGTTAGGAGCAGTGTCTGGAGACATGGCTCAGTGGTTAAGAGCACTGACTGCTTTTGCAGAGGACCCAGGTTTGATTTCCAGCACCCATGTGGTAGCTAATCACCCTCAGTAACTCCAGTTCCAGGGGTTATTAGCTGACCTCCCCTGGCACTGCGCAACACAGGTGTACCTACCTATATTCAGGCAATACACTCATACACATAAAAATAATAAATATTTTTTAGATGTTAGTACCAGATGGTACTTGCCACACACTCTCATCCATTTGTTTTATAAATGAGAAGACTGAAATAGAAATTCCAGAATAGCACTGACCAGCACCCAGGGTTGGAATTGCATCCTTTCTCTAGACACGATACTTGGCGTGTACATTGAGTTAATCTGTGGACAGTATTGCTGCCCGGTGGCTCCCCAGCTGCTAGCCAGTGAGACTCTGCTGAAATCTTACTTCCTGAAGGCCAGTTTCCTTCTTGAATCTCTTGGCTCCAGGCCTTTGCATCCCAAACATATGGCTTGACATCATCTCCCGGCTTCTCCTCTTGTTTCCTTCTTGTCATAGACACAAGCTTTATCTGGCTAGGTCTGAAACATAAAGTGTTCTCATAAATAGATTCTCATTTCCTGAGAAGTAAGCCTTGTAAGTGGGTCAAGATGCGCTGTAGAATCAGCCATGGTTAACGATGAAGGCGAAAGCCTTATGTGTTACTCTTCAAATGCCTTTACTCTTTAATAGTAAAATTATAAAAAAAAAAAAAAAGGGCAAAGGCATCCATAAAAAATGTCAAGGTCTACAGAGAGGGAGGAAGAGGGATATTTCCCATGACAGTAGCACAGCGGCTGACATTTGAACTGGAAACTGAGCTCTTAGTTTCTCAGCTTCGAAGGCAAAGTTGTCATCTAGCTTTCCGTGTCTCACCAGAGGACAAATGCTGATTTAGATTCATACCCAGGTTTGAGGGAAATTTGTTACAAAGGCACTGGTAGGTTCAAGGAGAACCAAGGTCATTGTGCTTGTATGGGTATTTATTGACAATGGAGATACAAAGTGAGCCTGGGCATCAGTTACAGGCCAAGTTGTGTGGCTGTCGTCTGCTGTGTGGCTGTCTACAGAGACAAGCTGTGTGGCTGTCTGCTGCTGTGGCTGTCTACAGAGACAAGCTTGAATGAATGATTCCTTCAAGAATCAAGTTTTCTAGCCTGGCTTGATGGCAAATTGTGGTGATTACTGGAAGAACATGGTTTGTTGACACATAATGCCTGTGCTATGTACGGTACATTGATAGGCAGGTGCTAGGGACTGATGGACAGCCTGGGTTTGGACTCACAACGAGAGGCTGTTCTACCTCTCCGGGGGAGGGCTCTAGCCTGTACTTGGACATTTCTTTTTCAGAAAAGCTTGTTTATTCTTTGACATGTTTGATACATGTATTTTGGTCATTTTCACCTCAATTACTCTTTCATTCCTGTGCCACTTATGCTAAATCCCTTCTTCCCAGCAAGTCCTGTTCCTTACTGTTTTGACTTTTGAGGGGAAGTTGGTTTATATTTTTGTGTTTTTTTTTTGTGCACCCCCTGAGTTTGTAGTTGCTCACTTGAGCATGGCTGAGGGGTTATTTACTGGAACACAGACAACAGTGGTCATACCACTGGGAAAAAAATATGACTCCTAGTCGCCAACCATGACTCAGTGGGCCCCACTTTGCCCAGGTTTCGTGCAGGTAAGCTCTGCTGCTGGATGTGCATGGCTGTAGTCGCAGCATCATAGGACCGGATAGCCCTGAGACAGCACTGAGCATAAGCCTTGGTGGGAGCCCTCAAATTTGATGCTATAAATCAGGGAAGGTATAATGTGGAAAACACATGCCAAGTGCTCACTCTGAGGGTAGAAGACTCTACATACAGCATGTTCAGTGTTTATTAAGAATATTCTTTGCTGCTCTGTTCTCAAATAATCTGCTATGGAATTTAGACTACTTTCCATTGTCTGAGATACTAACAAGTTTATTTTTTTTTACACTTCAACACGTAGAAACTCTTTATTTCTGGAATTTCCATATATTTTTGAATTCTTGTTGATTAGAACTAGAACCATAAAAAGCAAAACCACCTAGGGAGGGACTATTGTAAAGGCAGTTAAATAACTTTCAATAATAAAATATATCAAAATATTACACAACCTGGATAATCTTAAAGAGAGTAAACTTGGAAGAGGGCACAGAGACACTCTAGAGTGACCCACCCTGCCTTTATTATTATTTAAGCTTCCAGGAAAAAAAAAACACACAAAATTGTAAAATCTCCAATTTAAATAATATAATTATTTTTTTGTTTTGTTTTGCTATGGAGATTCTGTCAAAACATTCATTTTTAGTGTCAAAATATAACTATTAAATTAAACAAGTAGTGTGTTTTTTTGGGGGGGGGGTCTTTTCGAGACAGCGTCTCCCTGCAGCCCCAGCTGTCCTGGAACTCGCTCTGTAGACCAGGCTGGCCTTGAACTCACAAAGATTCACCTGCCTCTGCCTCCCGAGTGCTAGGATTAAAGGTGTGTGCCACCACACCCGGCTACAAGTAGTTTTTAATATAATAAGATCATTGGGCTGGAGAAATGGCCTAGCAGTTAGGAGTGCCGACCGCTCTTGCAGAGGATCCGGGTTCGATCCCCAGCACCCACATGGCGGCTGAGAACCGTCTGAAACTCCAATTCCAGGAGAACTCCAGTTCCAGGGGAATCCGACACCATCTTCTGACCTCCGCGGCATTGCACGGCACGGGTGCACAAACCTGCATGCAGACAGTACATTCCTACACATACAGAAATAAATAAATAAATAAATAAATAAAAAAAAAAAAAAGTAGTTTTAAAATAAATAAATAAATAAAATAAAATCATTAACAAAATTTACTCTTTAAGAATTACTTATTTAGCCAGGCGTGGTGGTGCATGCCTTTAGTCCTAGCTCTCAGGAGGCAGAGGCAGGCAGATCTTTGTGAGTTCAAGTCCAGCCTGGTCTACGGAGCGAGTTCCAGGACAGCTGGGGCTCCAGGGAGACCCTGTCTCTAAAAGACCAAAAAAAAAGATACTAACAAGTTTCTGCCATGTGGCCCAGACTGACAATGTACGGCATCGAGAGGCTCAAGTGTAGTTCAAAGATGCTTTAGGCATCTCTCCAGTAATTATTGAAAGTATATACTCCATAGACCTTACTATTGAGAAATTAGAGGTGGGGGGGGCTGACCTTGAATTTGTGTTCTCTTTGCCTCAGCCTCCAGAAAAAGTTGAGATATCAGAGTGACCCTGCAAATGTGACCCTGACAATCATTAGCTACCTTTCTAGGTCAGCACCTTACTGAGAACAGGGTTTCCCTTTTTATGAGGAACCACAAAATGGCAACAGCAGGAGCAGTTGGAAGAGCCGCTATGAGGGGGAAATGTAAGGAGAACGATTTTTATGATGCAAAGTAAGCAGAAAAATTTTAACCAACGAACCAGAAATGTACAAGAAAATCCAAAGAGTAACAAACAAACTCTCTTCATAAGAATTTTTTTTTTTGGGGGGGTCTTTTTGGTCTTTTTGAGACAGGGTCTCCCTGTAGCCCCAGCTGTCCTGGAACTCACTCTGTAGACCAGGCTGGCTCTTCATAGGAATTTAGCTAGAGTTTTAGAGCAAAAGCTTGCGCTCGACCACTGTTCCAGTAGAGCAGAGTTGATCAGTGCGGCCACAGTGGAAAGAGCAGAAAAGGGGTCCAGTGACCCCAGTTCTGCCTTCAGGGTACTGACATGAGCTTTCGTTCAAACAGAGGAAGAATTACTGCTAGAAGTGTGTGCAGTTTACAGCTCTGGTCAGCGTGGGGGGGCCATGTCGTTTATTTGCCTCAACTCTGGTTTTGCAGGATGGCGCTTATCTCCGGCCATGCTTGAGGGGGTCACTCTGGTTCTAGGTTAGCTCTGCTACAGGATGTGGCCCCACCCTAAGGTGTAATTGCCCTCATCTGGGAGGTGCTCTGTTTTCCGAGGCTGTTCTTCCTGGATCCCAAGGTGACTGCAGGCTCTAGCCAGACGTATCTTTGTGCCTCCTTAACTTTAAGGTCCAGGTGTTCAGAAGGTAGGATGACCATGACTAAGGCTAGCACATCCTGCTCTGTTGAGATTGAAAGCAAAAGGGCCAGGAAAACAGCCCATCTGAGTGGCTGCCATCCTTGGTGTCAGCGAAATGGAGAGTCCTGGGCTGGAGAGATAGCCTAGTGGTTAAGAGCACCGACTGCTCTTGCAGAGGACCCGGGTTCGATCCCCAGCACCCACATGGTGGCTAAGAACCGTCTGTAACTCCAATTCCAGGAGAACTCCAGTTCCAGGGGAATCCAACGCCCTCTTCTGACCTCCTCCGCATTGCACGACACGGGTGCACAAACCTACATGCAGACACTACATTCATACACATACAAAAATAAATAAAATTAAAAAAAAAAGAAATGGAGAGTCCTGCCCGCGTGTCTCGGTAGAGAGCTTACCACACAGCAGAAGTGTCTGAGCCTCAGCCCTCGGAGCTTTACAAGACACTCCATTGTTCCTGTTTATGAAATGGGGAGCTATTATTCTTCTACCTTGCTTAGAGCATTCCATGAGTGATCACAGAAATGCTGTGTGCTTAGGGTGGGGACACTATTCATAGCCCTGCCAGAGACAGCCAGAGCTAGAGATGTTTGCTCAGGGCCCCACAGTTTATTCACAACGTCCTGCTCTGGTGTCCTGTTGAATCTCTTTGTTAATTTTTCCTTGTTTAAGCAAAAAAAAAAAAAAAATCATTGATTTTGCAATCAAAGCAGGATTGTGTTTTTTTAAAAGGCTGACTTTGGAGCCAGGCTATTTAAAATTCTACCATTTGTCTTGGAGAAACTAGGAATTTCTCCAAGCTTAATTTTCTTCTCCGTAAAATGGGTTATTTTGTGCTGTGTTGCCACAAGGACCAAATGAAGCAAAGAGGCTGCAAATGTCTGCAGGGTTAATGGTGGTCACCAGGGACCCAGATCACTAGAGGGAGGCTCCGTGTCTTTGGTATTTGTGCCCTTTGTAGGAAAATTCTCTTGGAAGGTGAGACACTTTAGTTCTGTGTCACTCCCTTCCGCAGGGGAGAGGTGGAAGTCTTTCCCAGTAACTTAGGATAAAGATAAAGGTATGGCAGGGTTAAAGACTTCCAAGGAGATAAAATGTTGGTGGAACTGATGCCACACTGACTGACGGTCTAGCAAAGAACCCAGCACTTCTGATTTAGGAACCGGATGGGCTGGAATCCCGGCTCCTGCTCTTACTGTGTGACCTCAGGCAAGCCAATTAACCTCTTTGTGTCTCAGTTTTCTATTATGAGACTAGAATTAGCTCCTTGGGTTGTTATTCCCACCTAGCCAAGATAATAAGGACATAATACACAGAAAGCCCTCAGAGCAGGGCTTGGCACTGCAGTGCCTGTTCTGAGGGACTGCTGCTGTAATGCTAATAAGGTCAAGATTACCATAAACTTAAAGAAATACTTCTTTAGAATAAAATGTCTTCTTGGGATAAGCAGTTACAGGGACCTCCTTGCTCTTTCCATGGGACTCCAGCTTTGAAAAGAATAAGCAAATTTTGGCCTTACTCAGGGAGGTTCTTACAGTGACCTCGCTTTTATGCACCAGTCGTTCCTGACATGCAGCAATGCTAAAGCTTGGGCATGGGGAAAGATGCTGAAGGGTGTTGCAGCCTCCCCCCGCCATGGGGGCTGTAGTGATTAGGCTGGTAGGTGGTTCTCCTGCACCCACCTTCCCAGGTCATACCTTTGGAATGATCATTTACATTTGGATTACAGATGGAAGCCATGTTTTCCTTGCCTGCCCTATGCACTGAGACACATGTATGCTGTTCAAGGCACAGCGTGGCAGAGCAATGGTTTTAAGACTCCTTTTAGATGTTAAGGCTCTCTGTTAACCGAGTGCTTGGGACTGAACTAGTATGTGTGGTGCGACTATATAAAAGGGGACTTGCTCTGGGGCTGGGGAGGTGGGGGTGGAAGGGAGCAGAGAGTGGGGAGGAAGAGGAAGAAGATGAAGGCTAGGAGTCAGCCTGGCACCCCAGCTCCACCAAGCTTACTCTGGTGCAACCCCAAACCTTCCCAGAAAGAAGAAAATGATAGGTCTGTGTTTTTAAAGCTGTAGTCAGATGAATGAATCTATATGTGATTGTTTTTGCAAGTCTAATTTTGTTGTAGGTCGTTGATGAGTTTGAGACATGTGACAGGTTATAACAAGCCCTGTCTGTTGGCTCATGCCTCAGGGTGTGCCTCCATGAGAGGGGCTTGCTGAGGACAAGAATAAATCCCTGTTCGTCCAGACTCATAACAAACAGACCACTCTAGTGCACAGACATGCAGTATTAGCCGCCTGCTTAGGGTCACCTGTGAATTCAAGACCTTGTTTTGCAGATCTGTGTCACAACTTCAGGGAGCAAAGCATCCTGTGCATTTAGAGACTAGCTTCCCACCCCATGTGCTGTCATTACTGCTGAAGCACAGGTAAACCTTCTGCAGCTCATCTTCCACCTTGGACCGGGTTAGCTAAGGGTGTGCGCAGGTCTTCCCGTAGCGGTCTTCCTCCTGAGGTTCCGGAGCCCTCTCTTGGCACTCTGTGTCAGTTCAGTGTTCTGTTACCAAGTTCAGTATCGTCGTAGTTAATTATGGTGTATAAAGTTTATGAATATCGACTGTTCAGAATAATTTTTTTTGTTTTTTTTTTTTTTTTGGTCTTTTTGAGACAGTGTCTCTCTAGCTCTGGCTGTCCTGGAACTCGCTCTGTAGACCAGGCTGGCCTTGAACTCACCAAGATCCACCTGCCTCTGCCTCCCAAGTGCTGGGATTCAAAGCGTGCATCACAACACCCGGCTCAGAATAATTTTCTTTAAAACTTCAGATGTTCATGTCGTTGGGTCATTAGTTATTGCCAATAAAATTGAGTCTGTCTTCACTTTTAATTGACATCTCCTAGTTCATGCCACGGCTTCTGCTCTGCTTATGAAATAGTTCTTATTTTATGATTTTCAAGTTGTGACTCTTGGTAGTTCAGTGGATGGATCCACAATGAAGGACATTGGGGGACACAAATCATACTCTGTAGGTTGGGGGGCTCTGGAGGAGGTTTGGAGAGGATCTGAATGCCATTGAACTACATTGTATGAAAATTGTAAAAACTCAATAAAAAGGCAAAAATTAGAGTTCCATAATATTTGATGTTTTTAACATGACATTATAAGGTATATGTAGATGGTGAAGTGGTTACCATAGTAAAACAAATTAATATCTATTTTATTACACCATTACTTTTTTGAAACAAGAGTAGCAAAACTCTAATAAAAAAAAATACTAGGGGCTACAGAGATGGCTTAGTGGTTAAGAGCACTGGCTGCTCTTGCAGAGGACCTGGGTTCAAATCCCAGCACCCACATGTTGGCTAATAACTGTCCATAACTCCAGTTCCAGGGGATCCAATGCCTTCTTCTTGCTTCATTGGGTGCTGCATCACACAGGTACATTTACATACATGCAGGTATAACACTCATACACATAAAATAAAAATAAAGTCTTAAAAATACTAAATATCATAAAGCTGATAAATTTGCATTAGCTCTAGACCTGTTCACCCTGCATATCAGTGGGTTTTGTATTTTTATCTCCTATCAATCCATTTATCACCAGTGTTTTTTTTTTTCTTAGTATATCTGTATAGTTGACATTTTTGGTTTTGTTTTAGAATTCTACATATGAGTGAGATCAGGCACTGTTCATTTGTGTCATTTATTTCACTTAGGAAAGTGTCCTCTGGGTTTAGAGTTGTAGAAAATGTCAGGATCTCAGGAGCAGTTTCTCTTTGATCTGAAGTAGACTTTATTCTTTTTTATTTTTTGAATAATTGATTTTTTTGGCTTTCTTAAACTGTGTAAATTAGGATAGCCTGCATAGAGTGCCACATTTTTAGCTTATCTGATTTTGTAGATAAGACCTTAATCCTATCGCGTAAACACCATTTCGCCTGCTTCCGGGTGCATGGCTGGCCCACAGGGTGGGACCACATGTGCATTGCTTTGGCTGCAGTGGTGCTCCACAACCAGGGCCGGAAGTGCAGTTCTAGGTTTCAAGACATAAAAATCCACTATGTTGACACAAGAAACTTAAAATATTCAAATGTTAGGAGCCTACTGTTTTCTATCCTTCAGTCTCATCATAGATTAAAGCGGACAATGGAACCTGCATTCTTTAATTATTGAAGAGCTCTTCAGCCTAGAATACTAATGGGAGGAAAAGAGTCACTTATACTTACTGATACTATTCAGAGCTCTGAGATGAATCCATGAATTTAAAAGTCTTTTCCCTTAATTCAGTTGTGGAGTTAAATTAAGGTGTAATTGGTGGACACTCTTGGGAAGTGAGATTTCCTTCACTAGATGGGAACAACTTTCCAAGGGTTCAGGTTGTCCAAGGATCTAGCCAGTTAGTTGCCTTTGGGAATAATGAATTTCCCGTTCCCAAAATGATCCAAGCCTGTGTTGGTTCGGCTTGTATCAAGATTGTTTTTCACAGTGATTGGGAAGTTGTCTGAACACCCCCCGCACAGCAGACTCTGGTGGCAGAGTCAGGTTAGGAAGCATTATAGATGTGCCCACTGTGTTCCATGCTGTCAGGTTAGGAAGCATTATAGACATGCCCACTATGTTCTATGCTGTCCCCCTTATCAGGGATGGATATTGGAATTAGGATGTAAGGTTTCTGACCACAGTGAATGTACTTATATTCATATAAAAAGCAAACTATTAGAAAACTGTGATTATTATTTAGTATCAAGTAAGAGTTGACTGTCCTTTATCCAAAATACTTGGGACCAGAGATGTTTTGGATTTGAATTTTTTTTTTCCCCCTCAGATTTTGGAAAGCTTGTTCACACATGAGCGGTCTTGGGGATGGAGCTCAGGTCTATTTAGGTTTCATGTTCATGTTATACATATGGTCCCAAGGTAATTTTATGCAGTCTTCTGAGTGTGCTTGCCTTTTGACTGTGACCTGTCACATGAGGTCTGATTTGGAATTTTTCCATTTTTGGTATCATGTTGGTACCCCAGCAGTTCAGATTTTGGATGCCTAATTTATGCTGACAACACAGTAGATAAGTGACTGTTACACAGTTACCATTATGTGTGACTGGAGTTGATATTTACTACACTTACAGACCACCAGTGTTGAGGTACTCCACACTCGGTAGGTGGTGGCAGGATTAGATAGCTTTTAATTCCTTTTCTTCAGGGTCTTGCCATGTAGCTTAGACTGGCCTCTAACTCACAAGTCTGTCTCCCCAGTGCTGTGATTACTGGTTTGGACAACCATATCTAGGTTATTACTGGTTTGGACAA
The DNA here is from genome assembly GCA_009823505.1 of Rhizomys pruinosus. NCBI lineage: Eukaryota > Metazoa > Chordata > Mammalia > Rodentia > Spalacidae > Rhizomys > Rhizomys pruinosus. Next base: position 874,366 of record VZQC01014177.1, on the reverse strand, counting down.
CCATATCTAGGTTATTTTTTTTAACCTTAAGACTTTGATTCTATAATAACCAAAATCATACAAGGAACATTTTCATTTTAATGATTTGCTTTTCTTTTGAAATTTGTTACTGTTGTAAGTATGGTTCAGAGAAATAGAGACTTTGATTCTTAGGCTGTAGCCTACTCTGAGGTTAGTACTGACCTGACACTAGATATCAAAAACATCGGTTTAAAAAAAAAGGGCTGGGCGTGGTGGCGCACACCTTTAATCCTAGCACTTGGGAGGCAGAGGCAGGTGGATCTCTGTGAGTTCAAGGCCAGCCTGGTCTACAGAGTGAGTTCCAGGATAGCTGGAGCTACAGGGAGACCGTGTCTCAAAAAGGCCAAAAACAAAAACAAAAACAAAAAAACTTTGCTATATACTCTGTGAGATTGTCTTTTGAGAAGCCGGTCTACTGGCTCTGGACTGTTGTCCTGGAACTCACTACTGTAACCAGGCGTGCCCTTGAACTCACAAGATTTTCACCTGCCTCTGCCTCTCCAAGTGCTAGGATTAAAGGGTGTGCGCCATCATGGTCTTTTGAGAGCAGCGGTCTCCCTGTAGCTTTGGCTCGTCTGGAACTCACTCTGTAACCAGGCTGACTTGAATCACAGAGAATCCACCTGCCTCTGGCCTCCAAGTGCTAGGATTAAAGGTGTGCGCCACCACCGCACAGAACCCTTTTTTTTTAAAAACGCGATGATTTTGATATCGAGAGTGTCCAGGCTCGAGTACTATAAACCTCAAGTAGGAGTACAGCTAGCACGAACTCAAAGCTCCTATTTCAAATCGCAAGACACCAATAGCTTAACAACAGTAACACATTGTTCAAAAGAAAGCAAAATCATTTCAAAATGAAAATGTTTCCTTGTATGATTTTGGTTATTATAGAATCAAAGTCTTAAGGTTAAAAAAAATAACCTAGATATGGTTGTCCAAACCAGTAATAACCTAGATATGGTTGTCCAAACCAGTAATCACAGCACTGGGGAGACAGTATTTGTGAGTTAGAGGCCAGTCTAGTAAGCAACATGGCAAGACCTGTCTGAAGAATAAGGGATTATAAAAGCTATCTAATTCTCTGCCATCCATTGCCACTCACTACTTACCGAGACAGTGTGGAGCACCTCACTGGTGGTCTGTTAAGTGTAGTAAATATCAACTCAGTCACACTTAATGGTAACTGTGTAACAGTCACTTATCTACTGTGTTGTCAGCATAATTAGGCATCCAAAATCTGAACTGGCTGGGGTACCAAACATGATACCAAAAATGGAAAAATTCCAAATCAGAACCCTCATGTGACAGTACAGTCCAAAAGGAAGCACACCACTCAGAAAGACTGGCATGAAAAGATTTACCTTGGCGCCCATATGTATAATCATTCGACGATTGAAACCTAAATAGACCATAGGAGCGTACCGATCGCCAAGAACCGCTTCATGTGTGAACAAGCTTTCCCAAATCTTGAGGGGGGAAAAAAAAAATTCAAATCCAAAAACATCTCTCTGTCCCAAGTATTTTGGATAAAGGACAGTCAATCTTACTTGATATAATTAATTTTCTCTNCAAAAAAAAAAAAAAATTAGTTGAAGGGTATACAGGTACACTTTGTTAAATTCCTCTTAAAAATTATGTGCATCTAACCTCTGGTGCTATGCAATTATGTGTTTTAATTTCCATCTCACAACTTTACACTCTCTTGAATTAAAGCGGAACCATTTTCAGAATAAAACTCCCATTGAAATGTAAACATCAGAATTCTTGGAAAAAAATATGATCCTGGCAGCTGTCAGTGGTTGAAATTAAGTGATTGCCATGGTGTGAGTCTCTCTTTCATTGCATCTGTTCCATAAGGGTAAAAAATAATCCTACAAAAAAAAAAATAATCCTACAGACTCGCAGTTTCACTCAGTTGGGCGTTTACCAAAGTCGCCGGCAATGCAGAGGTTAGGCAGCTGTGTGCAGTATGCTCCAGTGGACAGCTGCAGGCAAGGTGGCCCGAGAGGTACTGCACACACCAGGACACAGCTTCAGAAATCTAGGCAGCTCGGTGAAAGGCTGAGCAGCTGCGGTGCACAGGGCATCTTCCCAAAAATTTCCAAGGGAACTTGGGACAAGATCACTTTCCATATGCCTGAGATGTTTGCATTAAGTGTAGGGGTGACTCTGCTTACAGAGGAGACTGTTACCTTACAGACTAGTGGTTCCTTTTAATAGCAAGGACCCTAGAGCTGACAGTCGGCATTGGGAAGGAACGCAAGTCCTATGCTAGACATGAATCATGGACGACTAGTAGGATCTGTTTGTTTGAAGTCAGAACGAGTTGAAAGAATTTTCAGTGTATTTTTATTAACATTTTGTGCATTTCATTTTAGACTCCTTCCCCCATCCGCTCCCGCCCCGTAGCCCACTCAGGATTTCATGCATTCTGTCATTGTTATGTTAGAGTCCAGGGGTCCCCCTCAAATCGTTGTAAAATCGTTGTAAAGTTGCAGCGGGGAGAGACCACTCACTTAACCACATGGAGTTTTAATGCAGGGTTTAATTCAATTACGAAGCTGGGCCAACACTCAACTGGGAAGGAGTGTGGCCTCAGGGTGTGGGCTATGGGGTAATTTAAATAAGTACAACAGCCAATCAGAGTTTAGCATCACAATTAAAGTTACCAATCAAGGGGAAATGCACAAAGCAAGCAAACCAATCATTCCCAGAATGACTAAGGAAAAATGGCTTAGTGGTATCTGAGCACACTGTCCCTGAGTTTTTACAGTCCTCCACTTCATCATGTATATTAAGGCCTATCAGTCAAGTTTGTGTCCCAAGATGTCCCTCAGTGTGAATTCATCTGCTGGAGCCTGGTCAGCTTGTCTAGAGTCATTCCCTAAAACTCTCCCTCACCAAGCAGTAATCAGCTGGTAATAGTTCCTTGGCTAAAGTTGGGGCCTTCTGCCCATTTCCCGTGGCTTTTGTCTGGTTTGATTCTGCATGGGTCTTGTGCGTGCTGTCAGCATTGCTGTGAGTTCATGTGAGCAAGTTCCCAGAAGCCTGGAAGAGTGTTTCCTTATGGTCATGTACTACCCCTGGCTCTTAAAATCTTTCCACCCACTGTTTTCTGCAGTGGTCCCTGAGCCTTGGATAGGTGAGGTATAATATAGGAGTCCTGTCCAGATTAAGAGAGGAGAGTTAAAAAGTAACAATCTGTGAGTAGAAGGATGGGTGTGGCTAAATGTTTGATCCCCAGCACAGGGGCTAAAAATCCTTTGTCTTGAAAGATGAAACTGGGATTAAGAAACAACACAGACTGAACAGACTTGGGAAAATCAAACCCTGCAGAACTGAACCAAAGGGGACTGTTGATGTTTAAGGAGAATTTGTGGGGAAAAGATAACTGGATTATAAGGATTTTATAAGGTTTTACTTTTTAGCTCTACTTTACACAACCGCAAGACTAAGCAAGAAGATGGATGTGTTACTGCTCACCTTTGACAGAGAAGATGGTTCAGAAGAGATTTAGGGTCCTGCATGGGGTGAGGTCAGGACCGCAGCCGACTCAGCCCTGCACCTGTCTGTCCTCTGTGTTACAACCGTGAGCCAGAGAACTCAGCATCTGTGTACACTGCATGTCTGTGCGCATGGATCTGTCTCTGGTGCCAGGCTGTCCAAGATAAAGTAAAACTATAATTTCAGTACTAATAAGAGCTTAAAAAGCTTCCCAGGCTTGGGGGTACACACCTTTAATACCAGCACCCAGGAAGTAGATGGATTTCTGTGAGTTCAAGGCCAGCCTGGTCTACATAGCAAGTTCCAGGCCAGCTGGGGCTATAGGGAGACCCTGTGTCAAAAAGACAAAAAACAAAACAAAAAAACAACAAAAAAACCCACTTTATCTTTTTTTTTTTATGTGTATGAGTATACTGTCTGAATGTAGGTTTGTGCACCCATGTCCTGCAATGCCTCGGAGGTCAGAAGAGGGTGTCAGATTCCCCTGGAACTGGAGTCAAAGAAGGCTCTCAGCAGCCATGTGGGTGCCGGGGATTGAACCCGGGTCCTCTGCAAGAGCAGTAGGCACTCTTAACCGCTAAGCCCTCTCTCCAGCTCCCACTTTATCTTTTTATGGTCTTATTTGAGTCAGAATAACGTGTTCTCTCATGGCACTTGTTAAACTCAGTGATGGCTGACTAGGGTATGTCATTTGATTCGATACAACATAAAGTCTCTTCATTTTTCTGCATCCTGTACTTTACTGTATAACAGATTCTTGTTTGTATCAGAGATGGCCTCCGCCTGGCCCAAAGCAGGATGGTCCAGAAGATGAGTGTTGTGTGAAAACAGGAGCATTGGTAGTGTGGGACGTGACCGTGGTGTGGGACGTGACCGTGGTGTGGGACGTGACCACGGTGTGGGACGTGATTGCGGTGTGGGACGTGACCGCGGTGTGGGACGTGACCGCGGTGTGAGATGTGATCACTCATGAAGCTCTCTTACCCGAGCTGTGGGGGATGATTGTGGAGTTCCCCTCAACTGCAGGTCCTGGCTTGTGAGTGATGCCAGAGTTTTCAGACAGTTAATGCGTATGTAAGGATTTTCGGACCATCTATGTCTCTTCAGACCGTGGTGGGAATACCAAGTGCTCCTGGCTATGGTTAATGTGGCTTGTTGACCCTTCTCTCAGCAGGTTATAGTTGTCAGAAGCTGAATTCATCTATGGAAGAATTCACCATTTCATCAGGTTGTTTTGTTACTGTTGTTTTGTTTTTTTGAGACAGGGTCTCTGTAGCTACAGCTGTCCTGGAACTCATTATGTAAACCAGGCTGACCTTGATCTCACAGTGATCCATCTGCCTCTGTGGCCTGAGTGGGTTGCTGGGGGCAGGTCTTAGGGTTTATGGGCCTATAGGACCTCTGGCCCCATCTCTGGCTTCCTGATCACTTCCATGTAACAAGGAGTCCCAGTGTCACACCATGGCCTACCTTCCCTGCTGTGACACTGTGCATAAAATGAACCCTTCTTCCCCAAATTGCTGCTGCTGCTGCCAATCCTCTTCCTCTTTTTCCTCTTCTTTCTCCTCCTCATCCTCCTCTTCCTACTTTTCCTGTTCTCCAGATGTCTTTCTTAGTTGCTTAGTTGCCTTCTTTCTTTTTTTTATTTATTGAGGCACGGTCTCTCACTGAACCCAGAGCCCAGTGATTGTAATCTAATTAGCCACTTTGCCTGAGGATCCCATCTCTAGCACCTTAGTGCTGAGATTAAAAGCTCCTGTTATTCCTGCCCAGCTCTTTCCTGGGTGCTGGGAACCAAGCTCCAGTCCTCCTGTTTACTCACTCAGTCCACTCACTCACTGTCCACCTTCCCAGCCCTCTAAATTTTTTCTGCCAAGTACTTTGTCCCAGCAATAGGAAAAGTAATTACTTGGGTCTGGTAGTGCACACCTTTTAAGCCCAGCACTCTGGAGTTAGGCCAGGAGGATCTCTGTGACTTCAAGGTCAGCCTGGTCTACATAGCAAGTTTCAGGTGAGCCAAAGGCTACATTGTGAGACCCTGTCTCAAAAACAAAAAGAAAGGAAGGTAGGAAAGAAGGAAGGAAGGAAGGAAGGAAGGAAGGAAGGAAGGAAGGAAGGAAGGAAGGAAGGAAGGAAGGAAGGGTGAAGAAAAGAAAAGGGAAAAATAACTTATAGAGGGTGTACATTAGCATGAGGCCCTGGCCTCAATCCAAACATCTTCTGGTTCTGTACACACACCCCCACACACATAAATCTTCAAAATAAAGGAAGCCTGACATTACAGGAGTTTTACCGGATGTCCCAGCCCTATGAAATCTGTGACAACATAGTAATGGTTGGCTGCTTATTTAGGAGAAGCAACAGCAGCTGAGCGTTTGCCAGGTTTACGTTCCTTTAGAGCCCTTCTTGCCTCTCGTGTTACTCTTCATCCCAGTCACTTAGCATCCTTTTAATAAACTTGGAAATCACTAGTGTGATTGAGACATCAACGTAAAGCTACTTTAGCGCCTTGGTGACTGACTGAGATGCTAAGTTATATTTTAGCTTCCTTTAAGAACATTTCGTGATGCTTTGGGAATCTGCTATTGCTTGCCATTAGCTAAATTACAGCAAAATAATGTGTAGGAAACTGACAGAGAAGGAGTTTGGATGGTATTTTTAAAAGTCTTTTTATTAATGAAAAACTCAGAGCATTTCAACAGTAGAGAGTTGTATACTCCCATCCCTCCCCCTGAGGGGAGCTTTTGACTCTGGTCATTCTGCAAGGTCCCGTCTGGTAGCTGCGTGCTGCCGGGTGGCTGCTTGCCTCCTCCTCGTGTGGCGGCTAGTCTGAACGGAGCGGGGCCACCACCAAGGGTCAGTGCTACCTGAGAGGCAGTTCAGCAGCTTGCTGTCCCTCCTCGCGGCTCCCCAGGCAACCCTTCCATGGCCTTTATGTCTAAACACCTTTCCTTCCAAGCCTGTGTCTGCAGAAGTCCCTTGTTTCCTTCTTTCTCGTTTACAACTTGTAATACTTTGTTGTGCCTGTTAAGTTTCCCTAGGACGCTCTGTATTCAGGATGACTAGGGCCTGGGTTGGAATCATTCACATGCATGCATGCACCACAGCAGGAATGAATTCCCAACCCAGGTAGAACCACCACTTCCTTCTCCCAAAACATGTGTTGCAATCTCGTTTACTCTTTTTCTGTTTGTTTGTGGTGCTGAGAATTGAACCCATTTCCGTGGTTGTATCAGGCAAGCACTTAACCCCTGAGCTATATACCCTCAATACCCTTTACTATCTTAATGTAATACTTAGTTTTTAAAAAATTAGTATAATACCCTAACTATAACATAAAAGGAAATTAATTGCAATAAAACCGTGGCCCACTCTTTTTTCTTTCTAGTTCTAGCAGTGTAGATTTTATCAGACTAACCTGCAGACAGATCCAACAGACATCAGCTCTAACCATGGGCCTATGTGTTTAACACAAGTGTGCAAACACATGCACACATGTACATCTGTGCGTACACACACACACACACACACACACACACACACACACACACACATGCATGCACACTCCTGTGAGGAATGTTGGCCCTGGGCCGTGGGAGTTCTCTGTTACATCAGGTTGCTTCAGTAACCAGGGAGGCTCTTCTGAGTCCCATAAACAAAGCCACAATCCACGAAGGCCCAGCCCCTCTCAGCACTTAGTGCTGCCTGCTTTCTCTGCTTTTAGTTTCTGTCTCCTCCACAAGAAAAGCCCTTGAGTCAAAGAATATTCCTGTCTTCTGTTTGCCACTGTATCCTCAACACCTAGACCAGTGCCCAGAATCTGTAGATGCTACATTGAATGAGTTAGTCCTTTTCTTTCTGCTCTCTCTTGCCATGTGATTCTTTTTTTTTTTTTTTTTTTTAAATATGGAACGCTTCAGAAGAAGGTCTGTGAGCAGTTGGATTGTAGACATGTGTTCAGGAAGCATCTCCCTCATCAGCCTGTCATTGGCGCCAAACATTCCGCCTGGTCAGTCTGTTGCCCTTGTTCCTTGTGTTGTGAAGTAAGAAAATGTAGTGGATGCAGAGACACACCTGTGACGTCAGAATAGCTCACCCACAAGGCGTCCATTAAACGCTATACATGAGGCAGAAAGTTCAGAGGTGTTCAGTTTGAAGACTTACTGAAAGGTTCTGATGGAGAAGTGACTGGTATTTGAAGGGGGTCACTGGGGTAGTTGGGAAGAAGAGTCATTACTGTAAGTTTCCTTTGATGTTAATTTCTTTTTAAAAGTTGTGTTTATTTTATTTTTATGTGCTTGCATGAGTTTGTGTGCACCAAGTATGGGTGAGAGGCTGTGAGACCAGAAGAGGGTATCAGAAGCCCTAGAACTGGACTTAGATGGTTGTAAGCTGCCATGTGGTTATTGGGAACAGTCTTCTGCAAGAGCAGTTAAGTGCCTTTAACTGCTGGGCCATCTCTCCAGTGACATGTCAGTGTTAACTCTTAAAAAGAAAGGAATGCACGTTAGTTAATTTAGATGCAGACATAACCTCATTTATTATAACTGCTACTTGATGTGAAGTCTCATAAAGCACCAAAAATCTTTGTGTACATATTATCTGGACCATAATTTTAGTTTTTGAGACAGAGTTTTGTAAAGCCACTCAAGGAATTTGCTGGGCTCCAGTTGTCCTGCTGCCTCAGCTTCCCTTGTAACTGGGAGTACAGGTGCACACCACTGGCAAGCCAGGGTAGACCACTGCCAAGGCAGGGTGGACCACTGGTTTGGGGCCTGAAGTGCAGTGCACTTGCATATTAGAAAAATGCCGAAGTTAGGAAGAGATGAAAAGAGAAGAGCTTTGAGGAAGAAGAAGAACCACCCCCACAAAACACGGAAATGGAATTGAGGCCATGAGGTGGCAACAGTTTGCCCACTTCCCTATGAGTGGTGGTTGGAAAATACTAGTCAGCATCTCCCCCCACAGAGTTTCAACAACAGATCATGTTCGATAAATTAAAAGATAACTCAGTTTTCTCCTTCCAAGTCAAGAAATGATAAAAATGTTCAAGGTTGACAGCTAAGATCCAGCAAAGTCTTGATGCTTTGGGCATTATTTTTGCTTCCTAGACATTTGGTTGAGTGGATCTGACAGTCCATGTATGTGATGTAGCTCTCATGTCCCAGAAGTGCATATCGGGCCTGGAGAGGTAGCTCAGAAGCCCCTTGCAGACACCCTCAGGACCAGCATTTGGCTAACGACCAATGTAACTCCAGCTCCGGGGGTTTCAGCACCTTCTTTTGGCTTCCATGGACTTTACACACGTGTGTGGAGACAAAACACTCGTACACATAAAAACACATTTTTTAAAATAGTTGACTGCATTGACAGCTGAAGCCTGCTTCTTCATGAGACTCTTCATTACTTAAAATCGCTTATTGATTGACTTTATGGTTTTCAGTGTTTTGGGGACCAAACCCAAGGCCTTGTGGATGCTTAAAAAGTGCTTTTCCATTCCCTGCATTTTTTTTTTTTTTTTTTTTTTTTTTTTTGGCTCTTTTTCGAGACAGGGTCTCCCTGTAGCTCCCAGCTGTCTGGAACTCACCCTGTAGACCAGGCTGGCCTTGAACTCACAAAGATCCACCTGCCTCTGCCTCCCGAGTGCTAGGATTAAATGCGTGCGCCACCACGCCTGGCCTCCCTGCATTTTCAAGACCTGGGCTTGCCATGTAGCTCAGCCTGCCTCAAACTCAGGATCCTCCTGCTTCTGCCTCCCTCATGCTGGGGTTTCAGACATAGGCCAGCACACCCAGAAAACACTTAACTGTTTTCTTCTCAACATTGCTCTAAGAGAGTTCAATCAAAGGTGGCAGGTGCTACTTCACTGTGGTAGAGCAGTTAGTTTTCTTTCTGTGGTCCCTGTGCTTGTGTTAATACAGACATGTCCAGTACTTAGTAGACGCATCAGTCAACACTATATAAATAGTAAACATTGCTAAGTATAAGAACAAGGAGCCAGAAAGATTTCATATGCCAATACTGCCTGTTCTGAGCCATGTTCTCCAAAGGCAATTAAGCAAGATTTATTTTTTAAATGTTTACCTTCTAGTTGGAAATTTCTTATTAAAACAAAGGTAATTAATTGGTAGTCCAAGTAGACTCTATAAGGCCATAAGGAATCTCTATAAAATTCCATTTTCAGAAAATACTTCTGTCTGTTGTCAACTGAGGTCAAGAATCAAGAGCTGCACCCACCCTGGTGATGGGTGCAGAGCCAGCTGTCCCTGTGCAGCCACCCTGGTGATGGGTGCAGAGCCAGCCCTTCCCTGTGCAGCCATGTGGCTGAGGGAATGAAGTAAAAGCAAGTCTTGTCCTCTCTTGATTTTTCCATATTACAGTTCTTAAGAGGAAAGGTATGTGTTAAGCATGGAAAGGTGTGTGTGTGTGTGTGTGTGTGTGTGTGTGTGTGTGTGTGTGTATGCATGCATGTTCTTACACTAGAGATTTGTCAGAAGTCTTCCACTATGACGCTACATCTTCTCTTTTTGAGACAGACTCTCTTACTTACTAAGCCCAGTGCTCATTGATTGGGTGGACTGGTTGGCCAGTGAGGTTCGGGATCTTATGTTTCTGCCCTCCCAGTGCTAGGGCTACAGATGTGTGTGACCATACCTGGCATTTATGTGGGTGCCAGGGATTCAAACTCAGATCCTCACACTTGTGCGACAGGGCAGTTTACTTGGTGAACTATCTCCCCAGCCACGGAAAAGAGGGCTTTCCAGGGAAAGATTCACCCAAATGAGAGAGACTTGATTTGAAAAGGATATTAGAGCAGCGTAGTGTCTCCACCCTTGTAAACACCAGTCAGTGCTCTGCAAATGCCAACCACGTATAAGACAGTGCCCCTCAGCCTAAGCTGTTAAATAAAGTAGAAGTGTGTGTCACCGTGGTGGAGTGCTTGGCGATTAGCATGCGTGCAGTAGGTATGACACCAAATTAGAAACAGGAAGAGCAGCAGTAGAAAGACAAAGGCCCTGTGTATAACCTCAAGGGCAGGGCAGAGACATGTCTTACACAGCAAATTTCTGAAGAAAGTAAGTGTGTTTTTCAGCAAGTGAAACAGCTTCTCATTTGGCTGTAATATTCCTTTGGGATGGTTCCATGAATTCAGTAAAACAAAACTAAAGAAAAACCTGTTTGTGGGAATATATAATTAACCCATAGAAATTAGTGCCATCCAGTAATTACTGAGGAAAGAGGATTAAATACTGGTATGAATAAAAATAGTCTCTGTTATTGTTCTTCCTGAGAAAAGATTATAAGGACTGTCAGTCGTTTTGCCTAAGGGCCTAGTTTGTTACTGGCTGCGCTGGGAACAGTGCTTTGTGTATCCGTTACATAACAGCACACCAGAACATGGGGACCCAGACTCTGTCCCTCTCGGGAAGGTCTGGTGTGAGGAGCTACTGCGGCAGAAGAAGTTCAGTTGCTTGGGGTTTGGATTTGGTATATATTTTGAATGTATTACAATAGTTTTCACACCTTTTAACAGAGATGGCTCTGTGGTTAAGAGTGATTGCTGTTCTTGCAGAGTTCCGTTCTCAGCATCCACATCAAACAGCTCGCACCTGCTGGTGACTGCAGCTCCAGGTGATCCAGCCTCTCTGGCTTCTGTGGCACCTGCACCCACGCATTCCCCCCATACACATAATTTAAAAATAAAATAAAATGTAAAATATATGAAATTTCTTTCTGGATATTACCTGCTCATTTGAGTTCAGTATGCCCCAAGCTTAAAACAAGACCTTGTGGATCAGAGCATTTGATTCGGCTCGGACATCTGCCTTTGATTTCAGTCATTTTCCTGCATTAAGTTTTTAGGATACAAAAATGAATAAAATCCAGTTCCTGGCAGCAAGGAGCTTGCTTTGTTGGAAGACCAGGAAGATTATAAGGGAAACACACACACACACACACACACAGAGAGAGAGAGAGAGAGAGAGAGAGAGACCCTGATATATCATGGTATAAGTGATGGATAAGCCATCCTTTCTGAAGGACCAAGGCAAAGACTCTCCAGAGAAGGTGAGCCGGGAACTGGGTAAGTAGGCACTCTGAGTGAGGTCAGGGGAATAGTCAGAGGCAGTCCTATGGCAGGTCACAGGGTGGCCGGGTAAGAGGTGGGGCAAGAGGCCACACACTGGAGATGCCTGGAATGTGGTTCTCTGCCTGAACACGAAGCTGTGTAACTGCACAGCTTCTGAGGAACTCAGTCATTTTCTCAGAAGCCTTCAGTGGACTGCTTCTGGTGAACGGCCTCTTAACCCCTCTGTTAGGCTGTTGAAGGAAGGCTGAATATTTATTGCCTTCAGTTTGACCACATGTTGAAGGACATCCTAAATGAAGGTCAGATGACTCAGGTTTGATTTTTACCAGTCTCCGTTTCCCTTTTTGTATCAGTTGGTCCTTATCTCCCCAGGTATGTTATCTAGATCTTCTGGGTCTTTCTGCCCCTCCTTAATCTGCTTTACTGAATTTAGCTCTGCATTTAGCTCCTCTGTCTGGGCTTAACATTTTCATTTTCTTTCTTTCCTCTTTCTATTCCTGCTGTGTGGAGCTGTCCAACTGACACCTAATCTCAGGGACACTCTATAAGCAGACACATTTATATAAATTTTCGAAAGTTGGCATCACCAAGAAACTAAAGGGAGCATCTTTTTAGGGTTCCAGCACCAAAGCTGGGGAATCTCTCAACATTTTGTAAAAGTCTGGAAGGAGAGGTCAAGTGTTCCAGGTTAGTGTCCTAGACTCCAGCTGCCCCCTAGTACCATGCTTTCGTGAGAACTGCTGGGCAGCAGGGGAACTGTTTCTAGAAGGCTGTCTACTGTATTACTCAGGATTGAGTGGCATTCCATATGTTAAGTGACTAGGTTTAAAAAAAATAATTGCATAGTTTTGCTTAGTCTCTATTATAAGAAAAACTGGGGGCTGGAGAGATGGCTCAGCGGTTAAGAGCACTGACTGCTCTTGCAGAGGACCTGGGTTCGATTCCCAGCACCCATATGGCGGCTAAGAACCATCTTTAAGCCAGGTGTGGTGGCTCATTCCTTTAATCCCAGCACTCAGGAGGCAGAGGCAGAGGCAGAGGCAGAGGCAGGTGGAACTCTGTGAGTTCAAGGCCAGCCTGGTCTACAGAGTGAGTCCAGGCCAGCTGGGACTATAGGGAGACCCTGTCTCAAAAAAAAAGAAAAGAAAAGAAAAATTACCAAGAGTCTTTTTATTTTAGGCTGAGATTTTATTTTAGTCTTTTTGTTTTAGGCTGAGATTTACCTAATATGGATTTTGTTACATGGGCCCGAGTTCAGGCCTTGCTGGCCTGAAGCTCACTATGTAGACTAGGCTGTATATTTTTTAAACTTTATTAAAATATTGGCTGCCAGAGAATATTGCACATTAAAAAGTTCTATTACTAGATGTTTGGTATCTTTACCTGTGCATGCTAATCCAATTTTTTAAATATTTTATATTTCATGTTTCCTGTGATAATAGGGTAATGAGCATCAACTTCTCAACATTTAGCTAGAAAAATATTCTTGGAGGCCAGTCTTAGACTACCACATTTGCATGTGTCTACATATGTGCATACTCGCAGATTCCAACTAAACCTGGAATTAAAATGGAGAGTGGTCTTTTTCTGGTAGCCCTTTGTAAGAAGGTCCCTGTGACCCCATACTATAGTACCTTCAGTTCTCTCTGCAACACCCCTGCCTAATCATAATTGCTCGCACAGCTGCATGGTAGAGCATGGACCATCTTGCTATGAGCATCCTTGCATACCCACAGTCAGGACTGCACCATCCACCACATGCCCTAATACTGGGCTTGCAAGCATTCTGTGACATGGCTTAGGGAAACCCCTCAGAGCCACACCCGACCAGGATGAGCACATTCAACAATGCCTTATTAAAAGTTAATCAGAGGTGTTCTGTCTCCGTCCATGGGGGACCGGTAGATTCATCAGATCTTTCTTCCTCCTTCTTTCTTTGCAGTTAATTTTGTTCATATTTCTTTCTGTAGTTCTTTCTTGACAAAGGCATTTAGTAGGTTATTAACAGCCATTTTGCTGACCTCTTAGACTGATAGTTTTATTTCATGTATATATACATAAGAGTGTGTGTGTGTGTGTGTGTGTGTGTGTGTGTGTGTGATGTCTTCACTAAGAAATGTCTGCAGAGCACTAGTACCTGCTGCTGGTCATGCAATCTTGGTAGAGGGAAGGCATTCCCTTAGAGGCCTTCAGCTCCACTTCGAAGATTCACTGCCTTTCTCCTTCTGTTCTCTCTCGTTTTCAGGCCATTCATTTCAGGACCTTGATTCTCACTGCAGCTTTTAACTGGAATTGTAAACAAGTGGTTATTTCTGGCATCACACAAATGCATTGCCTTTTTAAAAAAAATCAAAGGCTAGAATCATGTTACTAACCTTAATAGCAATCTTTCTTCCCTTCCTCTCCCCCCCCATGTGTGTGTCAGAGGACTACTTGGGGGTGCCACGCCAGTCCTCCTTTCTTACCATGTGGCTCCCTAGAATTAAACTCAGCCATCAAGCTTGGCAGCAGCTGCCTTAACCTGCTGAACCATCTCATTGGCCCCTTAGCAATTTTTGATGGTAAAATTTAGCCAGATTTTTAAGATGAGTGATAAATACAAATTGTAGTAATATATCAAATAGTCAACAGTACTTAAAAAAAAGATTTCTATAGTGCTCGGTGAGTTAACATTTTTAGATATTAAATGTTGGAGAAGTATAGAAATGAATCTTACTAATCATATTCTTATTATAGGAAAATGCAGAAATTATGGATGAGAAAACACTCCTCTTTACAGGCATTATTAGTTTTACTGCTTAGCCTGTAGAACAGACTGACACTCATTATCTGTAGTAGGTAACTGGGATTCGAGGATGGGCAGGAATTTTAGGATGGGCACATGCATCCATGAGTCTTGTAGCCAATGCCCTGCAGAAGCTGGGAGACAGAAGTAAGCTCCATCTGGGAGCGAATCCATCACTAGAACTCAGAACACTGGGCATGCAAGTGTACTTTTAAATTACATGTATTCATAAGAATTATTAGAAGAGGGCAATTAATATAAGCACTAAGAAACACAACAGGCCATTGTGGTGTTGGGCGGCAATTTCTGTCTTGATATTTGCTCCCTTAAATATATTGTTGAGGCCCAGTGCTTCTGGCTGCCAGTTCAGCCTTCCTTCCGTGCTGGGCAGTTTGTCGGCTGCGTTCATTCACTTTCCCTACATCTCTGTAACAGATATGCAGATTAGAAAGCAGGGAACCTCAATTTTTTTTTCAAATAGAGATTGCTTGATAAAAATCTTTAGAACTGCCTTGCTTAGTCTTCCAAGCTGATGATACCCTGTTATCCATGTCCTGAGGTTGACAAGCTGGAAGCCTCTGTTCTGTGAGTATGGTCTGCCTCAGCAGCAGGCACAGGAGGTGTGAACAGCATGTCCCCGCTGGCTTCTTGGTACCATCCTCTGCCCTCTGTTCCATACAGCAGTTAAGGGAGAACGGTGCTTGTTTCCACTCTTTTATAGCTTACTTTTTACCCTTCCATTTACGCTCATCATTCATTGCTTTCCTTATCTTTTGGTCTTCCACCTCTCTTATTTTTCTTTTTATTCATTCTTTTCATGTACCAAAGATCCCCTTTGATTATCGTTGAAAAACCCGACAGTTAAAAAAAATAAAAAAAAAGAAAAACCTGACAGTTAAGAATTACACAACCATATATTTTGCAGTTAAGCATAAGATTTAAATATATTGTTAAGTCTACAGAGACATGTACAAATTATCTCCTCAATCAATTTAAACTAGGGATAGGAGAGATGGCTCAGTGATTAAGATCACCAGCTATTCTTTCAGAGGACCCAGGTTCAGTTCCCAGCACCCAAATGGCAGTTAACAACCATACATAACTCCAGTTCTAGGGGATCTGTCACCCTTTTGTGATTTCTGAGGTCATTGCATGACATGGGTGCACTTACATACATGCAGGTAATATCATACACACCTGAAATAAAATAACAATAAATAAGATTTTAAGTAAATTTAAACAGTTCATTACATAATTACTGCACTCAATTATCAAATAGCAACAAAAGGGCAAGTATTAAAACCAATGGTGTTTTGTTGAAAACAAAAACATATTAAAATGTGTAACACTAAAACATGAAGATACAGCCCCAGTGCTTGCTATTAAATTATTTTATTCTCTTTTTCACCCAAACCGCCCATTCATATTTTTCTGCAGTCATCATGCTTCAGGAGAAGTAAATGTATCTTACAGAATTTTAAGTATCTTGTTTAATGACTAATGTGGCTGATAGAATGAGTATGTAAAAGGAAATTACATCTTAGCATTTCTCTGTTGACACACCATCAGGTTTCATTTACTTTGCATGTCATAATTTTGTGGACTAGTTTAGCCAACTAACCTCTATTCATAACATTGAATTTTCTGGAACATGCATTCTGAGTTTCAGATAATGAGCTTAGAAATTCACTTTGAAACACAGCCCAGTCATGCCCCTAGAGCTGCCTACTTCATAAGCCAACACAGTGCGTCCAGAAGCATCTAGTTTACCCCGCACAGCTCTTGCTGATCAGCCCAGAAAGATCAAGTTTGGCTTTGAAATCAACTCATTGTTTGTTGGGGATTTTTTTTATGGCAGTAATCTGGGCTGCAAGAGCCTATTGAAAAATTCTTCTAAGATGTTTTAATGTTTCAAAGCAGGAGTTTAAAAAGACAAACATACTACAAAGAAAAGTAGAACCCTCCTGAATTTCCCATGGACAGGAGTCACTATCAATTCTGAAAGTGTGGCAGTTTTTGGAAGGATGTTAAGCTACTGCTCAAAGCTTTTTTTCAGATGCTCAGTCTCTGGAGAAAAGTATGTGAAAGACACATTTTCTAGTTAAGAAATAAAGGCCAATATGAACTTTTCTAAAGGAAGTCCACATTTATAATTTTGATAATTTGGGTGTGACAAAATGTGTGTCCTGTGGATTCTGACATGAGGAATATTCCATTAGGTGTTAATGAACTGGTTTTTTTTTTATGACTTTATAAATGATCTTCAGTTTGTTGAAGATTCAGTAAAATTCCACAAATGTCACATTCCCACTTTATCTTTTAATGAACACAACACATCGGGGCCAAAAGGCTGATGGTAAAATCCTAATGTGTTTGCTGCCAGAATTATGATCTGATATTCTATGAAGAAATGATGCAGTATTTCTTATTTATTTATTTATTTATTTATTTATTTATTTATTTATTTTGGACTTTTCGAGCCCCAGCAGTCCTGGAACTCATATTGTAGACCAGGCTTGCCTTGAACTCACAAAGATCTGCCTGCCTCTGCCTCCCAAGTGCTAGGATTAAAGGTGTGCGCCACCATGCCCGGCTATTTCAACAGAGGTGTACCAAGCCTGCACACACAATGAGCAATTAATGTGAGCTAGTTGATGCAATGCCATTGAAACTAGCTGCTTTCATTTCCCCTGCTACTCCTTCAAGATAGGGTCTTTTCACTATTGCATGAAATCATTATTATTGCCCACTTTTTTTTTTTTTTACCTGGTCGGTTAAAGTGTTTCACGAGACTGAATGCTTCCATTTTGATGCTGATGGAGGATTTCTGTGGCAGCCGATACATTATTATTTTTGTGACGTTATCATCTCTGGGTTGGAAACATCATGCATTTTCTCTAAAACTAACTTAAATACCTTACAAGTTTTTCAGAGTTAAAGTCTGTAAGCTGGAAATGTGAGTTTTTCTTAGAAGGAAGTCTTACTGAAACAATTAGTGAATGGATTCACTGGATGAGAGAGAGAGAGAAAGAGAGAGAGAGAGAGAGAGAGAGAGAGAGAGAGAGAGAGAGAGGAGAGAGAGAGAGAGAGAGAGAAAGAGAGAGAGAAAGAGAATGTAGGGCAAGCCTGTAGCACTGAGCTTTACTCCCAGCCCTTTTACCGCACCTGCCTTTTTGTGTGCCCCATAGAAAAGTCAGCCAGGGACCAAGTTTCTTGCAGAAGAGCAAATGTTGGCTGTCGGGATTATCATCTTTTTTTATTTTTTACAAAAGTAATGGGAAAGTGTGTGTTGGGGGAGGGAAGGGGCAGCAGAGCTTGTCAGATGCAAGTGTCTGCTTGAAGCACTCTGTTTCCAGTGGGGCCTATTTTTAAAAAGTAGAGGCCCTGGAAGCTGTGTGCTGAGCACTTGAGAACAACCACAGGGCTTGTGTGGCTGTGCCCGGTGTTTGAAGTCCAGCCAGCTGGAAGGTGTGGGAGAATGGCCGTGTTCCCTGGTGCCTGGAATTGCCTCCTGGGTAGAATTCGAGAATTGCCTTGGGGTTCTCCTGAAGTGTTTGATTATATCTTTAGGGGTTGATAATTTTCCAAAGCAGGCTTCTTAAATTAATGGCGTCCTCCTGTATAAAAATCTGTCTTTCCTTCTGTAAACTGGGGAAGAGAAGCTTTGAAATGCCGTGGTTTCACTCTGGGACATTTATCTTAGGTCCCGTCCTGGTTTTTAGATGGCCAACATGAAGCAGGAAGTTACGATGGCTGTCAACAGTTTTAGATGTTTATTTTGAAATTCATGAAAACCTTTGATAAGTTCCACGTCTGCACTCCCGTATGTAAATTAATAATTATACAAGTCGATATTGGGAAATAAGGGGAATAATAAATGAAACCTGATCATTGAGATGTGGGGGAATAATTAGGAGGGGTTCAGTGGGTAATTATTTTCTCTCAGGATACTTGGCCAGTATTTACTTGGTGAGATTTCATAGGACCCTATGTCGAATATTAGAGAGAATGCTCTGTTTATGTAGTCTTCCCAGAAAAAGAAAACATTTGGAAGTAGCTATCTAAGTATTAAAAATACAAAGCCTTTAATCTCTCAGTCATTCTCCTGATAATCCATCCATAGAAATAGAATCACTGGTTAGTTTTGGAGGTGCGTATGCATGTGTAACATGCATGTCTGTATATTTATTACATCATTGTATGCAACATTAAAACGTTGGAAACAAAGTGAGTGGCCTTCAGTAGTCAGTTGCCTATTAAACTGTGTTGTATTCCATGGAAAAAATAAAGTTGAATTAGAACCAGCGGAGTGGAGTAAGGGAGATCTGTGAGATCTCACTGAGGAAAGGGAAGGTTCAAAGAATAATATGTCATGAGACTTCATGTTTTTAATACACAAACATGGCCAGGTGTCGCGGCACCTGCCTTTAATACCAACACTCGGGAGGGAGAAGCAGGTGGATTTCTCTGAGTTCAAGGCCAGCCTGGTGTACATAGCAAGTTCCAAGCCCGCTGGGGCTACAGGAAGACCCTGTCTCAAAAAGACCAAAACTAACTAACTGAGTGACTAACTAAATAAATAAATAGGTGAAGAGAAAAGGCCAACATTTCTCTGTGTAGTTTTATCATCATATACACCAGTGAAGCTGTCAATGCTGGCTGTGGGATAAAGTGATAAAGACAGATATCAGAGAGCCAGTTGTTGTTTGTATGTGTTTGTATGTGTTTGTCTATGTGTTTGTATATGGAATGTATTAAATGTATAAATGAGTATATATATATATATATAGAGAGAGAGAGAGAGAATATATATATATATATATATATATATACAAGAATGATCAGAATATTGATGATTACCTTAGGTACTGATAATATAAAATGTTTTTTTTTCCTCATTTTTCTCTATTTGAATTTTTGAAGAACCCCATATTTATATAATATGAAAGAAAAAGCTTCATGGAGCAGGGGCAAAGGAACAGTTCTGTCTGATTGTCCCTTGTGTGCTGTCTACACACAAACCCAGTACTAGGTTCACAGACAGAACCTACTACTGTGTTGATAGACCCAGAAAGACAAGAAATAGTATTTATGGTTCTTCAGTAGTAATTTGCATTGAATACATAAAGCTAAATATTTCTTGGTTTTCAATCTCTAAACATCACCATGTCGTATCAAAAAAACAAGGTATCCCAATTGTAGAATTTTTGTTTATATAGTACACAAATGCCAAACCTGAAATAAAGGGAAGACTGGTAGACTGACCCACAGAGAAATGGAAACTTCTCCATGCTTACCATGAGTAAATGGAAGAAAGGGCACAGAAAAAAATGTCAAAAGAAAGGCATGTTATTTTGTGTATGTGATCAACAAGAAAAAGTTCTGAAGAAAATGAGAGAAAAAGAACATGGGCAGAATGAAACACTGATGGAGGAAAGTAAATAACTAAGCCACAGTAACTGTGAAAACGGAAACAGTGGCTGAACAGAAGCTGGGAATGTGTTTTATACACATATGCATAGAATTTAACTATATAATAACTATATAAAAGATATAAGTATAGTTTAAAGGTTATCTATCCATCTATCTTCTTGATCCCAGTAATTTTCCTAGGACTACATCCTGACCCAGCAAATTAAAAACTTTTTCTCTGATACAACCTGCTTATAATGACCAACATGAAGGGAAAATTACACATGTGAAAAAGTAATACTAAATTATATAGCTATCCAATTGGGTCTTGTCCCATTACAAATCATAATATAATTTTATATTCATATGGGAATTATTTATTAATATAAAATTTAACAGTTAATAATACAGATACAATTTCCATCTTGTAAAAGTATTTATAAAACATTGCACAGAAAAAAGTCTGGAGAATATATATCAAAACATAGTAAGTTGGGGCACTGGAGAGATGGCTCAGTGGTTAAGAGCATAAATGACTCTTGCAGAGAACCTGAATGTGGTCCACAGCATCCTCCTCCAGAAGCTCACAACTACCATTCCAGTTCCAGGGCATCTGATGCTGTCTGGCCTCCAAGGATGCCTGCACACACATGATACACATAAACTCATCCAGGCGCACACACACACACACACACACACACACACACACACACTTTTTTTTGGGGGGGGGTCTTTTTGAGACAAGGTCTCCTTGTATCTCTGGCTGTCCTGGAACTTGTTCTGGAGACCAGGCTGATCTCACAGAGATCCACCTGGCTCTGCCTCCCAAGTACTGGGATTAAAGGCAGGTGCTATCATGCCCTGCATATTTTTTTAATCTTAAAAAAGAAAGATACAGTGACTCTCCGTGGGAAAAAGTGCTTGCTGAGTAAATCTAATGATGTAAGTTCAACCCTTGGACCCACGGTAGGAGATAACTGACTCCCAGAAGTTGTCTTCTGACCTCCCCACATGTACCATGGCACGTGGACACCTGTGTGCACATGTGGGAGTGCTCACACTCCCCAATAGTAAAAAATATTTTTAAGAACATAATACCCCTGGCTGATGGAGTGGTCTCTCTTCACCCTTAACATTCTTTTTTTGTTTTTGGTCTTTTCGAGACAGGGTCTCGCTGTAGACCCAGCTGTCCTGGAACTCACTCTCTTCTAGACCAGGCTGGCCTTGAACTCACAAAGATCCGCCTGCCTCTGCCTCCCAAGTGCTAGGATTAAAGGCGTGTGCACCACGCCTGGCTTTAACATTCTTCTAGCATTTTTTTCAGTGTGTATGAGTGTTATGCCCACATGTATGTAAGTGCACCTGTGTTGTGCAGTGCCCATAGAGGTCGGAAGAGCGCATTAGATCCCCTAGAACTGGAATTACAGATGGTTGTTAGAGACCATGTGGCTGCTGGGATTCAAACCCAGGTCTTCTGCAGGAGCAGCCAGTGCTCTTAACTGCCGAGCCATCTCTTCCAGCTTCATGTTTTAGCATTCTGAGTAAAGCCCAAATCCTTAATGAACTATGCTACCAACATTCAGTTACCTTTCTCATTTTACAGATGCAATATATAATTTGTTCATTTTCTACAGTGAACATGTATCACTCTAATTAGAAAAAAATCATTTGATATGTTAAGTAAAATCCAAAAAAGAAACCACATAAAAATTCTGTATTGATTTCTTCAGAATTAGAGGGAAAGAGGTAGATTAAACATTTATTAGACACTCACTTGTGTGCCTGTTCTTTATGTACATTATTTCAACTAAATATTTATTTACTAATTTAACAACTTTGTATTGGACATCTGTTGCTATGTTACAGTCACAATAAACAGTTCTTTTTACAGGCAAGAAAACAGTTTCATAAATATGCCCTTTGAAAGCACGCAGCTTGTTAAGTGGAAACCCAAGGTAAAATCTAGCCAGAATTGTCAGGATTCTCCATTCCCCCATGGTTGGTCTCCAGACTGTCAGGAGGAGGAACAGAAGCCAAAAGAATGTGTACCCTAATTCCAAGTTGATTCCATGAGTTCGAGTTTATCAGTTCCCAGCCTAACCTGACCACAACTTTGGCCCTGAGCCAAGCAGGTTAGTGCCCTCCCCTCTAAGCCCAGGCTCGGAGCTTTCTCCATTTCTGTTACTGTCTATAAAAGTGGACATGCAAGTAGACATCTGACTAAAGCCTCCTTTTTCATTTATTCAACTTTACATCTTGTCAAGTAAGATTTTAAGCTAGCTGAAAAGTATATTTTTCTCCCAATTGAACAATGGCGTACCCTGTATATTAAAGAGCAGAGCTGAACACAGAAGGCAAGAACCCATAATTATGTGCAAAATGTTTTCAATTGAGTCTGTTGGCATGCACATAAATATCAAATTGAGGTTGCCCTTTGGAAAGCTCACAGCACATTTCAGAAACCGTCTCTAGTATTCAGCAGAATCTCTCTGAAATGCTGAACCAGAGGAAAAAAAAAGTCTTCGGATCTTACAGAAAGCTCTAAGTTCTTTGAATATTTTTAGGAAAGGGTTTTTGCAGAGGGTTTAAAGTATGGACAGATAGGTCCAGCTGCTAGGAGAACGCAGAGCAATTGAAGAACGTTGATGTCTCCATTAATCTGTTGGGGTTTGCCATGAAAATGCAGTGGGCTCAGAGTGGAACCTCTGCAGCTGAGGCTGGTGAGGACAGCCTGCCTCTGCTCCTTCCCCTTGTCATTTCTCGCATCCAGCTTCTCAGAGTTGGAGTTGTAATAAACAGCTGTGCTAGTTGTCTTTCTCTTGCTATGGTAAAACTCTGACCAAAATCAACTTGAGGAGGAAAAGATTAATTTGGGAAAATATTTTAGTCCATCATCAAGGGAAGCCAAGACAGGAACTCAGGGCTGGAGTTTGAAGGAGACTGGAGCAAGGCTGCTTACTGGCTGCTCCCCTGCCTCCCGGCCTCCCTTCCTCCTTTCCTCCCTTCCTCCCTCCGTCCCTTCCTCCCTTCCTCCCTTCCTCCCTTCCTCCCTTCCTCCCTCCCTCCCTCCCTCCCTTCCTCCCTTCCTTCCTCCCTTCCCTCCCTTCCCTCCCTTTCTCCCTTCCTCGCTTCCTCCCTGCCTCCCTCCCTCCCTCCCTTCTTTCCCTCCCTCCCCCCTCCCTCCCCCCTCCTCCCTCCACAGCTGGTTTAGGACTTATGCTATAGACCAGGCTGGCCTTCATCTCACAGAGATCCACCTGCCTCTACCTCCTGAGTGCTGGGATTAAAGGCGTGCGCCACCATGCCCATCGCATCCAGTTATCTTTATACATCCCAGGTCTACCTGCCTAGGAATGCTACTTCCCACAGTGCACTGGGCCATCCTACATCAGTTAGCAATTAAGAAATTGCCCTCATAGTCCTGCCCACAGGCCAGTCTGATGGAAGACAGCTCCTTGGCTGAGATTCCCTCTTCCCAGGTGTGTTTTCGACCGTTTGGTGTCTCCCCAGCTCCCGGCATCCTTTCCATATCGCCTTTCCTGTCCTCATTTCTCAGGTTTTGTCTTTGTGTTTCTTACCCAGACTAGTTTTCTCAGCCCCCTTTCTCTGCTCCAGCACACTAGAGTCTCCATTCTGTGTCTATAATTTTCTGCTCAAAAACAATGAAAGAAATATTTGTGCCATTCATTCATTCCAGCATCATGCGTTGGGTACTTACTATATCCCTTGTTTCGGGATTACAAAGAACTAATAAGCAAGCCCCTTGTCCTCAGAGAGCTTAAAAGTGTACACTCTTAGACCATACTGTTAACATGAAGTGTGAGATGGTGCTAGAGCGTGAGAGTCAGTGGGATCTAGTGGGCTCATCATTTACATTAGCATTTGGCAGAGGGACAGGGCCAGGAAGGCCTGGTGGCCCAGTCTGCGAAGCTGGCTGCTGGCCCAGTCCTGTCATCACCCTGGAGGGAGGGTTATCCATTCTAGAGTACTTTCTTGCTGGCCCTCGCACACTGCCGCCCGCCTCTTCCTTCTCCCTCCTGTTTCCCATCACTAGGAAACATCCCTTCCATGGTCTTCGTGCCTTCTCTCCTTAGATGTGGTTTAAGCCCTATTGATTGATACCGCCATTTTCCATGACTTGATTTCAGAACAGGTGAACTTCTTGCCTCTGTTCTCCTATAGAAAAAGTATCCGGACAGATAGATGGAAGTTAATATCCATGGTCTAAATTAAGAACAAGATGAATTTGGACAATAAATATGTCAGTTATAGCAAAACTCCCTTTGATTACTTTTAGGTGTGTGTAGATAGTGATGTCTTTGTCACAGTGTAGTTTGCAAGTGTAATGATGTCTGCAACACCCAACTCTCAATAAGGTAGATTAATTGGAGTGATTTATATCTCATTTCTCAGAGGCACTTCGGGTGCACGGTGGAACTGGAGTTGAGTGTCTGTGTACCTCTTGTCCCCACACATGTATGACTTCCCTCACTTGACATTCCCCATGCCTTGGTGACAGACCTGCTACAGTCATAAACCTACATTGACACCTCATTATCATCCCAAGTCCAGAGTTCACATCAGGGGCCACTTTTTTAAAAAAAGATTGATTTTATTACTATCATTTTATTTATGTGAATATGTGTGTGCGTGTGCTCCTGGGGCTGTCTGACATGGGTGCTGGGAACTGAACCCACAGGTCCTCTGCAAGAGCAGCAGGCACTCTTGACCACTGAGGTATCTCTCTAGCCCCCAGGGTCTATGCTCAATTTTGTTTAGTCTACAGACTGAAAAAATATATAGCAATCCACCTGTTGAACATAAGAGTCAAGACATCTACCCTGCTAGTATCACACATACAGTTTTGGCTTTTAAAATGTCCTGTAAATGTCCCTAATTAAAAGGTATAGCTTATTGATACCAAAAGGGAGGTGCCAGCCTTTAATCCCAACAGGTTGATCTCTGTGAATTCAAAGCCAGGCTGTTCTACATTAAGAGTACCAGGCCAGCTAGGGCTGCATAGTGAGATCTTCTCTTGAAACACTAAAAAATGGCAGCAGAGGGATAGAGATTATGAAAGAAAAGCGTGAGGAGGTATTGCAGGTGACAATAAATTAAGATTGATGGGAGTTAGAACAAGATTGACTCAACTTAAAAATTTTATTACTTTCCAGAAAAACATCTCTTACGCAGAGATATTCCTGTGCTTAGTCTTTGTTTAATGGGGTCTTGTGAGTCACATAGCATGCAGATCTTCCCTTTTCTAATTTCCTACCTACCTTTCAAAAAAAGAAGGCTCGGGATTCAGTAAACCTTTTTCGAACACTGATTATGCAGCAGGCGTTGTGATGAGGAGTGTGTGCCTGGGGATGAAATCTTCATAAATCAACTCACAACCAATCCTACTGCAGCCCAACATCCTGAAAACAGCCTCTAGAAGGAGGTCTTGCCAGGGTGGTGCTGCATACCTTTAATCCCAGCACTGGGGAGGCAGAGGCAGGTGGATCCCTGTGAGTTCAAGGCCAGCCTGGTCCACATAGTGAATTCAGTGCCAGCTGGGGCTACAGGGAGACCTTGTCTCAAATATAAATATGTGTGTGTGTGTATGTGTGTGTGTGTGTGTGTTTGAAGGAGATCTCTGGGAAAGATTTCCCTTGCAGCTGCTAAATAAAACTCTTTTAAAAGTAGAAAAGCCAGGCATGGTGACTTGCACCTTTAATCCTAGCAGAGGCAGGCCGATCTCTGTGAGTTCAAGGCCAGCTTGGTCTACAGAGTGAGTTCCAGGACAGCTGGGGCTATAGAGAGACCCTGTCTCAAAAAAGACAAAAAAAAAAAAAAAAAGGAGAGATAAAATCCCTATCTAGTGAGATTGCTCTGCAGACCCTGGGATAATGTATGTAATGGGCTTAGGGTAACTGCTTAGAATTAGTAAAAGTTATATAGCTACTATGGAATGCCAGCAGGTTGATGAAACAGGGATTTGTGAAAACCTAGTTAAAATGGCTTGTTTTTTTTTTTTAAAGAGATAGGAAATTTTGTTCGAATTGTTGATCTTGAACTCACTGACCTTATATTTTGGTCTTTGAGTGATTTAAATCCATTCTTGTTTTTTTTTTTTCTGAATTTATTTACATTGGTTTAACTTGTTTTTGTTTTGTTTTTTGGTATTTTTGAGACAAGGTCTCCCTTTAGTCTCAGCTGGCCTGGAGCTCACCATGTAGACCAGGCTGGCCTTGAACTCACAGAGATCCACTTGCCTCTGCCACCCGAGTGCTGGGATTTATGCTAATATGCCATGTTCGGCTTCTCCACCAGTTCATGTGGCTTGGATGTTCTCTACTGTAGTATTAGTTTGCAAAATGTTTGAATGATTTCCAGGAATAAACTTGCTGGCCCTGTGTCTTTTCCCTCCCTGTTTATGTCACAGTCAACATTTTTAGTCACTTTCTTTAACTTGCAGCTTCTGATTATCAGTATTTGTCTAGAATGATTTATCTTGGGACATGGCATTATGTTACCACATAGTCAAAGTAGAACAAACCTTCAAATGCGTAATTCTGAGATCAACAAAGGAAGTTTTAGGAAACGGTCTTCCTGTAGGGTCAGTAAAGTACTTGCACAATTTATTCATAGCTGTTTGCTTACACACAAAAAATGTCATGTTTCATTTTCTGGCTGCACTTCTGGCGCCACGTATTTCTGTAGTAGTGGTGTCAGCAGAGGCTCTGCCCCCCCCAGAATAGGTAGGACTTGTTTTCTAAGTCCAGCTGAAAAATGATTTTTTTCAGTAACATCAGTTTGTGTATCTGTCAAAACAAATACCCCCCCAACTCTAAAATTTAGCATGAGTATATATTGATAGTTTTAATAATAGTAAGACCCTATATGGGGGGGAACAAGAAAAAGAAAAACGTTTCTATTAAGGTAAAACACATTGATAGTTGCCAATGTGTAATCAAAATTGATTTTAGCCTGTTTTTCTCTTCATTTATCCTTTGCTTTGCTTTGGGCTAAGAATATCGAAAGCATCCTTTGGAAGTCTTTTGGACAGAGAAAAATCCAAAATTGCTTGTGCAGGAAATTGTCACACAGAAGAGAAGATAAATAAAATTTATGAAATTTCTTAAAAAGTGAAATATAAGTTTTGTGAACTACAGAAGTGCCGATGGAAGATGAGCGGCTTTGTTCCTCAAAATCATTCACTGCCCTAAGTGTTTTGGGGATGGTTCCCAGTGTTCTCTGTGCCTGCCTGTCTGGAGGTGACGCTTCCTGTCGCAGAGTCAGGAAGTGCTGTCCTGCCAGCAGAGTTGTCTCTGCCAGTGGCTGCTGATTATGAGGGTGCTGCGTTCCAGTGGGAGGCCCGAGTTCTGCATAGTAGCAGTTGCTCTGTGCCGGGTCAGTCAAAGTACCACATGTTCGAGCAGGTGCAGAACAAAATAAAACCTGCACCTGTGATGCATTAACTGCCAGACACTGGCCTTGATACTGTTGGGAACTAGGCGATGCTCAGTCAGGCTAAGGGAGTTGAACATCTAATTGACAAGTCGTTTGGGACTCAGTTGTCAACATTAGTTTTGCAAGTGACAAAAAATAAACTGTTCTAATCAGAAAGAGAACTTGCTGGTGTGTGCTTAGAAATCGGGTGGTATTCCAGCTGGGGCTTGCATAATTGACCACTGCCTGCTTTAAGCTTGCTCTGTGTGCTTGTTTTATCTGTACCCTTGAGAAACCAAGATAGCTTCAACAGTCCCAGCCTTTCTCTTCCCATCACTGAGTCCCCTAACAGTGGGAATCAAAGTCTTAGGCCCGATAGTCACTGGCCCGGATAGGGGTTTATGTCTGTGCTGGAGGCAGCTACCATGAGCTCAGTGAGCAGAAGTGTGTGTTTCCTGGACACTGGTCAAGGTCCACTTTTGGAGCTGGCTAAGAATCAGAAATCAGAAGGGGTCCGGCGCACCAGATGAGAACAAGGGAAGCTGTTACCAGGAGCGGAGGAGATGCTGAGTAGAACAGCTGGGGTCCAAGAGAAACAAACAAAGCAGTAAGCAGTTATAGGTCGTGTATTATTTCCTTAAATGTGCCAGAGACGTTGGGAGGAGCCCTGGAGTCGTTGGGGCACTAGAGCTTTGTCAGGCATCTGATTAAGGGTAGGCATAGTGTTGGGTTTGGCCCTCCCAAGATGCTGATGAGAGGCTGCTTGGAGTCAGAACTGATGGCGCCCACCCAGCCCCTTGTGAGCCTCCAGTGGAACCTTGCAGTAGAACAGTGCACCACTATGTAAGAGTCTGTCCTTAAGGTCGGCACAGGGACCAAGGAATGAAATTCTTGACCTGAAAGTCTGGGGAGTGGTCCAACAAGTCTGTAAGGAAGTGAATTATGGTATAAGTGTATCCTGGGTGGTTTCTACCCACCTATTCATGTTTACATCTCAGCAAATGGTTGCTGAACACCTACTCATTAAAATGGTTGAAGAGTTATTCAAAAAGATAAACAAAGGTACAGAATTGCTTACAGTATGAACTCAGTCATACACAGACTATGTACAGTACCAAAGTCTAGAAGGAAATACATCAAAAAGTTCTGTGGTCACCTCTGTTCTTCAAATTTTATCTGCATTTACACAACAAAACCTAAAACCACACAGAGGCCCCAGCCCTGAAAACTGTCCACATCTGTATACACAGGGGTCAGGGCCTGCTGTGTTGGTGTTAGGTTCTTAAGAGTCCTCTGAACTCTGCCTCCTCAGTACTTTCTAACTGGCACCTCCCTCCTCCACTTTCCCTTATGGGCACCACTACCCTGTACCCCAGGCCCCAACCTGTCCCCTCTCCACTGAGGGACTGACCTCTTTGTCCTTTTCTGGTCCCTTTTCTTCTGGCAAAGCCTCAGACCCACTTTTGCCACAGGTTTATTTGTTGACGTTCCTGCATTTGAAATGTCAAAGGCATCACCTCTCAAGGCATTCTTTCAGTCCTCACTTGATGCCTTGTTTTTTTCTTTGTAATTTTATTTATTTATTTATTTATTTATTTATTTATTTATTTATTTTTGGTCTTTTTGAGGACAGGGTCTCCCTATAGCCCCAGCTGTCATGAAACTCACTTTGTAGACCAGGCTGGCCTTGAACTCACAGGGATCTGCCTGCCTCTGCCTCCCAAGTGCTGGGATTAAAGGTGTGCACCACCACATCCAGCTGTAATTTTTTTCTTTTTAATTCATGTGTGGGTGTTTTGCCTGCATGTATATGAATGAACCATTTACATGTAATGCCTGTGGAGGCCAGTATAGGGCGTCAGATGCCCTGGAACTGGAGTTATGGATGGCTGGTAGCCACCATGTAAGTGCTGGGAACCGAACCCTCGTCCTCTGCAAGAGCAACAGGTGCTCTAAACTTCTGAGCCATCTCTCCAGCCCCCACTTGATACCTTGTGATACAGCAGATCAGTATTAATAATGCCTGATTAAAAGTGGAGGACTGACCAGGGCATGTGCTAGCTCACACCTGTAATCCTGGTACTCAGCTGACTGAAGGAGGACACAAGTTCAAGCAGCTTGGAGTACCTAGAGAGTTCTAGGACAACATGGACTTAAGTATTGATATCTTGTTGGTTTTAACGTGCTTAAAATTTCCAAACCCAGGTCAGCCCTAGAGTTGGCATTCACTGGTCCTCACAGCCCCTCTCCTGAGGGAAGGCTTGGCCAGGAAGAGGACACATTCTTTGCTGGAAATTACATGTACAACCACCCTTATATTGTTTTAAAACTTGCCTGTCTTTGAAGACTGTGCTTTTCAGAAGTAAGTAACTTATCCCGTTTCGTCTAGTTAGATACCGTCCCTCTTTCTGCCTTTTAAAATTCTGAAGTCTGAGCCCAGGGGGAAGGGAAAGGGAAAGGGAAATATGCCTGAACTGATTTGGAAAGTGATGTATGAAATACACAAAGCATCAATAAAAAATGAAAATTGAAAAAAAATGCCTTTCACAGGGGCTCAGCTGTTAAGACACTTGCT
This sequence comes from Rhizomys pruinosus, assembly GCA_009823505.1. NCBI lineage: Eukaryota > Metazoa > Chordata > Mammalia > Rodentia > Spalacidae > Rhizomys > Rhizomys pruinosus. The sequence goes on along the minus strand of VZQC01014177.1, from coordinate 844,546 downwards.
GCTCTTGCAGAGGCCCTGAGTTTGGTACCCAGAACCCACATGACAACAGGTCACAACCTCTGTAACTACCTGTAGAGGTTCTCTGCTGGCACCAGCCATGCACATGGTACACGTGTATACACGGAGGCGTACATACATGCTTTTCACAAATGTCATGAGTAGCTTCTTTCGTTTTCGTTTTTTTAATGCCTTGTGAATTGGATCAGTTTTCTATTTTGGCACATCTTTTTCTCCTGGAAAGTGAGAGCTGTGTTTTCCCCTTTCTTAAGGTTTTCTCCTTGGGGGAAGTTCAGTAAGTGCTGAGTGACTGACTGGTCAACCCCAAGGATATAAAATTTTGTATCCTCTAGGAACATTTTCATAGTGTTTCTGGAAATAATTATGTAACTAAGTTTTCCTGAAATTTTTACTAAAACATCTGTTTTTCACAATTAAATTGGAATTATTAATGGTCTTGGGCATCTGTGCCCAGCAAAATCATTTACTATTCCAGAACCTCTTGCTGCGGGGTTTCTTTTCCTGCTTGTTATTAAATATGGGTTTTGTAGCAGGCAGGAATACTATATGCACTCGAAAGCCAGTTGCTATTTACAGAGATTGCCAAGCACCTTGGAGACCATAGCTGTTTACTCCCCATGTGAGTTCTGATCTAGAGATCAGCAGTCCCGATGTGAATTCTGATCTACATATCAACAGTCATTTAGGACACAGACCTCTACCACAGGCTTCTGTAACTTTGAGAATGCAGGTGAACCAGATGCCGTGGGGTATATCTGTGTTAACAGCACCCCAGAGGCCAGGACGAGGAGGAAGGTTACAAAACTGGTTTTGGCAACCTAACGACCTCATCTCAAAATAAAAACCCAAACTACCAGCAATAGCAAACGGTCCAGGTGAAAAATCCCAACATACAATCTTAGGACAGGATTACCCCAGTAATTCTTTAACCCACCATGCAGTGGTCCGTTGAAGAGCAAGGCCACTTCCCTTCCTGTCTGTTCCCTGCACTGAGCATTGCCAGTGTGCATCTCCAATGCAAGAGAAAGACTTAGACTGCAACTAGGCTGCAAATAGACTGCGTGTCATTGCTGAGGGCTCACTTTCTGCAGCAAAACTGGCATGTGGAGAAGGGAGGAGGGCATTTAGAAGTTTTAGAGTGAATGTGTTCATCTCTGTGACCACTGGGACTAAGGTGCCTCCAGAAGAGGGCTGGGTGCACAGGAAGGAAGGGGCTACCCTTGGAGGTGGAAAGCTCTGCCTCCTTATCTCCCATCCCCCCTCCACTTCCTCATATCTGAGGCTTGGAGAGGCTTTTCTCCTTTTCTATACATTCTTCCTTATCTATGCTGGCAAACAGACCTGTCCTCAGAGTGGCCCTGAGCTTAATTTACAGTATGATTCATAACCCCAGGGATGGCTTTTGCTGGAAAACATTTTAAAGCAGCATCTAAGTCGAACCTGGAGCAGAGGTTTTTTTTTTTTTTTTTTTTTTTTTTTTTTTTTTTTTTTGTATGTGTATGCATGTATTGTCTGCATGTAGGTTTGTGCACTGTGTCGTGCAATGCCAAGGAGGTCAGAAGAGGGTCTCGGATTCCCCTGGAACTGGAGTTCTCCTGGAATTGGAGTTAGAGACAGTTCTTAGCCGCCATGTGGGTGCTGGGGATCGAATCCGGGTCCTCTGCAAGAGCAGTTGGTGCTCTTAACCGCTAGGTCATCTCTCCAGCCCCCAGAGCAGCCTTTTCAATTGGGATTTTCTTTTAGTAGTGTTTACTGAATAAATACCATTTTTCTGCTTCCCTCGGCTGCCCCACACTACCTGTAACCTGAGTTGTGAGATTGAATTTATCAGCTAGTAAGGGGCTTTTCCATGTTTAGTTTTAATACACATTCAACTATTATAAAAACAGCTGTTACCTCATGAAATAATATGCTTGATGATTATATCATAGATACTTAAACTTTCCAGTTTCACTTATTTCCTAGATTATTACAGCCACAATATCTATCACGGTGAAGTTGTTGCTTGCAGAGGGTGTCAGCCATCAAAATGCCACAGTGCAGCACTAGAAGACAGTTGCTAAAAGGGATGGATAAGAGTTGTCACATGTGTAGCTTACAAATTCATGGATCTTAATTATCGCTTGTAGAACATGTATTGAGCACTGCATCGGTCAGAGTTCAGTTACAGAAAACAGAATCTATCATAGCTGATTTTGATAGTAAGGACTTAACTGTGTTGGTAGGCATTGGTGGCTCAGAGAATCTTAGTGAACACCACGGAAGTGGCTAGAGGTGGAGGCAGGGCTGGAGGCAGGAATCGTGATGCTCTTACTGTACCTCTGAGCTTCTGCCTAGCGGGAAGTCCACAGGGAATGCACTTCTGCAGCACATCTGCCTTGAGCCTCACCAGGTCTGCTGTTCAGGGAATACAAACTTTCATTTGATAATGGTCCGATGATGAGGACATGAGGAAGAAATGTTTAAGTAGAGGCATGAAGATGTTTGAGGTTGGTTGGGGAAGCAGACGTGAGGTTAGTGAATTCCAGGACCTGTCTGAGGTTTGCAGAAGGACAGAAACAAAACCATTGCGCACAGAACAAGAGGTGACAGGGTACAGAGAGCCAAGTCTGGGGAAGTTCAGGTATGGTTTTGGGATCACCACAAGGATCTCTCCTAATAGCAAAGTGGTCTTCTCAAGTTGATGAATACCAACAGCAACTGACACTGCAGGTTGGATTTGGAGAGCAGCTTGGAGGAAAGAGAGCAAAAGAAAGAGACCAGTTAGAGTCTGCTACGGCAGACAGCAAAATCCAGATGCATGCTGGTGGCTTGGGTTGACTGCTGGCAGGGGAGATGGACCTGGAGGGTGACAGAGAATGCAAACTCATCTAGACAAAAATCCTGGTTTCTGCATTAATAATTGGAGAGAAAGAGAGAGAGCTTTTGAGCCTCAGGCCTCCACATGCATGCATCTGCACACAAACACATGTTCCCACACATACACAAACACAGATATACCATACACAAAACACATGTAAAACATAAAAATATCATCAGTACTGCCTCGACATACAAATGACATCCAAATAAGAGTCTATATCTGAGGCCAGTAACCCACCTGAATAATGGGAAAATTGAGCTCAGTCAATCTTCCTGCTCACACAGTACTATTAGAGTGTGCGGTGACATTCCATGGCAAGTTTTGAGGGCAGATACTCCTGTTTGCACTGTACAGTTAAGGAACCTGAGTCTAAAAAAGAGTGTTAGGCTGGGCGTGGTGCACACGCCTTTAATCCCAGCACTTGGGAGGCAGAGGCAGGCAGATCTTTGTGGGTTCCAGGCCAGCTGGGACTAAAGGGGAGACCCTGTCTCAAAAAGACCACACACACACACACACACACACACACACACACACACACACACAAAGTGTTAGGACAGTAAGATATTTATAGCTACCTGTAAATTTCTGAGATAAATTGTCAGGTCATCTATCATCTGAGAAGTCCCTAAAGGACCAGGACACAGGGAGGGCCATTTGTGATGGAAGAGCATCTTAGAAAGCTTGGGGACCCTGCGGTGCCTTAGTACAGTGTTCATGAAGCCAAACCCATGTATAGCTGAAATTTCCTTTCTGTCCCCAAGGAGTTTGTGGATTGACAGGGAAAGAAGATAAAGCAGGTACAGATAAACCTTGAAGAGAAACTAGCTGTTCCTCATGTTCTGCTCAGGGTACTGGAGACCTTTGTGGCTGGAGGGGGAGATGGGGGGGGGATAAGAATTGCCATGGGGAAATCTAACAATAGGAGAAAGGGTAGTGGTCCTTAGCTGAAGAATAAAACTACCCTAGGGCTGAGGCCCCAGTGGACTGCCTTACTCACTGAGGAGACTACTGCTGGGTCAGGGTCACCTCCATGGGGTTCGTTCTAGAGCTGCTGGTGCATGCTTGCATCTAGAAGTAAACCAAGCTGTTTGAGTTAACCATTAGCAACCCTCCTGCTTTCTTCTTCATTCCTCACCTGCTTAGTTCAGCTCTCTCCTCTGAAGTCACTTCACTAATGGCTGAAGAACAGGACACACCTATTCTTTTATTAAAATTTTTTTTTATTAATTTTATTTATCTGTGTATGTGTATGAATGTACTGCCTGCATGCAAGTCCGTGCACCCGTGTCGTGCAATGCCGCGGAGGTCAGAAGAGGGTGTCGGATTCCCCTGGAACTGGAGTTTCAGACGGTTCTCGGCCGCCATGTGGGTGCTGGGGATCGAACCCGGGTCCTCTGCAAGAGCAGTCGGCGCTCCTAACCGCTAGGCCATCTCTCCAGCCCAGGACACACCTATTCTTACACTGCTGTCTGTCCACCTGTTCCATGTCTGTTATAGAGAGTGACACTTCTGTAGGAAGAATGTTTTTCTATCACTTGGGCAGTAAATCCAATCACTGCCCTTTTGTATGGAAGATAATTAATGCCGTGGACAAGTTAATGGCTTTAAAATATGAACATCAGGCATTGGTGATGTATATCTGGAATCTCAGCAGTGGTGAGGGTGAGGTAGGAGTCTGGGAAGTTTGAGGCCTGCCTGAGCTATATTGTGAGACTAGGCCTCAACAGAACAAACCTAAAGTAAAAACCAAGTTTTAAACAATAAAGAAACTTCTTTTTTAACAAGGAAAGGTACAGCCCAGTAGATAGAATCTTACAGACATTATAGATGCATCTGATAGAGGAATACCGGAAAATGTTAAATTATTCATAAGTTGCCTGATAACTAGTAAATAAATGCATGATGGAACATTTAGAATTTGGCAGGGCCTTCTAGAAGCCATTAAACAAATGTATTGTAACAGCAAAAAGTTTTAGAGAAAGTTTTATTCTCAGAAATTGGATGACAGACTGCTAAACTCCAATTAGAGCTCTGAATGAAAGGTTACAATGGCTTACCTTAATGAGTTATTATTAGGGCCCTTTGACTTACAAAAATGACATTTTGAGGGAAATCAGAGGACTGATTCTTTAAGGTGAGAAGCTGGTATGTGGCATATGCTTGACTCCACTGGGCCTGGGGCCTATCTTGGGCTGCGTTGAGATGATCACAAACTACCTCTTTGTGGAATTGCTTTCTTTCCGTTTGAAGAATGTGTGTAGTCTCCAGCCTCTATTGGCCAAATTGATCTCTCAAAGACATTGTGGTCTGGCAAGGCCACTTCTTGCTCATTAGGCTTGGAGTGTGTTTTAAATAGCTACATTCAATTATATTTGTTGCCTGGAAGCATGTAAAGAGAATGTGCCTGTTAGAGACCACAAGAGCAAGGGAAGTTTTTTATGTTTGATTGTGGTTAATCTGCTTTCTGAGCTTCCTGGAGAGAAACTGCTTAAGTAAAGATGGTGTGTGTCCGGGTTTCTCCAGATGATCAGAGATAACTGTGAAATGACAAGAAAAAGTCAAATATTCATGACCATTTTTCAGTATGAATAAAAATACTTGGAATCGGCAAAATGTTCATTGTTTAGAATATGTGATTAAGCCAGGTGTGGTGGTGCATGCCTTTGATCCTAGCACTTGGGAGGCAGAGGCAGGCGGATCTCTGTGAGTTCAAGGCCAGCCTGGTCTACAGAGTATGTTCCAGGACAGCCAGAGCTACAAGGAGACCCTGTCTGTCACCCTGTCTCAAAAAGACCAAAAAAAAAAAGAAAGAAAGAATATGTGATTAAATGATTTCAAAGACATTGATAAAAATTGGCATAAGAGACATACTGAAAGTACCCTGTGGAAAAAGGACCCTTCTCAGGAGCTGTTCTATGGGACAACTAACAATAGTAGCATCACTTGTCAGCCATGCAGAGTTGAAGACTTAAGTGCCTCTCCTACTTTTTAAGTGTTACGGGTTTGTTGTTGTCGTTGTTGGTTTTGTTCTCTGAATATTTTCTATGCATAATATCATTCATTGTTAGGTCTTTTTTGTATTCTTTCTTACTTCTGTATTGTAAGATAGAAACTTTGTAGAAGAGAAGAAACAAACAACTGTGCAGGTAAACCCATAGAAGCATAAGACTGTCGTGGGGCAGCAGGAAGATCAGGCAAGGCTGTGCTTTTTCAGAAAGGCTTTGAGGGTGAAGGAAATCAAATCTACCCATCCTTAAAGGATGAGCAGACTTGAGGCAGGATTCTGAAGGACTTTGGACATGGTAGGGTATCATGAGGAAAGATATTGGTTTATTTCCTAAATATTTTTCTTGGAATACTACTTTTCTTTTCACGCATGGTATTTGTTTGGCTTTTCTTAGCCCACTGTATATCCAAGCCTGGTGCTGAATTCTCCTGAAACTCACTGGTGATGTTGCTGGGTAAAACTCCAAAAGGGTCCTCATGTGCACTTGTCAGTAGCATGTTTTCAGGGAGCCACTCACTGTTGGCTTCACTTTGAGCTTCCTGCATGGACCTGGTGTGCAGAAAAATCCCCACTATCCCATCATCCAAATCTGTGGAGCGTCTCTTGATACTCAAGACCAAGGTGAGATGGGTGGTTGTGGGAAGAAGCATTCTAGGCCAGCTGTCACCGCAGCCATCTTTTCTTGTTGAATGTGTGCAGCGTCATACTGTGCTCCACAGTGTCTGGATCGGGTGGGCCTTGGAGAGGGTTTAGGACAGGAGACATGTCATCTCTAACTCCAGCTTCCCCCTTCACCTCTCCTTTTTCTTATCTGTATCTGCTTCTACCTCTGTCCCTATAACCTTTCATGAAATAATAACATGTTTATTTTAAGACAGAGAAGGAAACACACATTACCATCTAGATGTAGAATTATCCAGAAAGACAGAATTTGGCTCCTCCTGCCCTGTGTTGTGTAACTAAAAATTGGTTTTCTCTCTCCCTCTCCCTCTTTCCCTCTCTCCCACTCCCTTTCTCTCCTTCCTCCTCTAATTTTCTCTCCCTCTCTCCCCTTCTCCCTCTCTCTGACTCCGCATTCTCATCTCATGAAATAATTAATAATAATAATTGTTATAAGCCATTTGTAGTTCCTACCCTGCCAGAGAGCAGTGAGGCTTCTCTCAGCCACTTTCGCTCCTCCTTAGAAAGTCTTTATAGTATATATAAGCATTTAGTTGATTTTTTTTTCCTAAGGACAAATGCCCCTGGGTCAGCCAGGTGACAGACAGCATGGTCAGCCAGGTGACAGACAGCATGGTCAGCTTGCATCCTAATTTTCTCGCTGCTCATTCTTTTTTTCTGTAGGAAGAGTCCAGTTTTACCTGATTTATCCAGAATCAAGGTCACTGATGCAAGGGAATATCTCAAGCTACCCGCCTAAGGCATAACCTCCTTGCAAGACACCTTTGTGTCTCTTCAGTAAGTGGTTAAAACTGGGTCAGGCCCGACTGTCCCCACTGTGGATGGGAACCCCCTCCTGACCCTAGTAGGACTGAAGTGGCCCACACTGGCCAGCCAGTGAGGATCACCACACCCTGGCTGAACCACAGGAGGAAGGAAGAAGCCCTCTCTCACCTCTTCCAGTGTGGCACTGACTCGGCGGGTTTTACTCACTAAGCAGGTCACATTCCAGACAGTGCCTGTCTCTCAGCAGAAGCAAGGGTGGTCTTGATTTTGTGCCATTCAATCCCATTGGCTTCCTGTTTCTCAGAGCTCAAGGCTGTTTGTGAGAAAAAAAATAATTGGAATCTTTGAGATGAAGATGAGATGGCTAGACACAGAACACCAAGAGTCACTAGTGCACGATGAGCTGTTTGATGAGATGAAAGAGAAAGAACGGGTGAAAGAGTATCCAAATTATGCTCTGAGCTAAGAACGGAGACACAAGGTCGTGGAGATGTCTGTCAGTCTCCCCTTCTCTCCTTGCCGTCTCCGGCCACATTTGGGGACGTGTGCTGTCTTAATTGAGACACATTAGTGCCAGGCTTCCCCAAGTCTAGCAGAGCTGGCCTGAGTATAGGCCTGTTTCTGTGGACCACTGATCTTGTTAGTTTGCCTGGGTTGAGTACATTATTAATACTGCAACATATGGCTCATTGTTTCAAGACATTTTCCACCTGTTACCTGTAGCAAAGTTTGTGGTATTGTGTTCCACTTGTCTGTATTCTCGCAAAAGTAATTTCTAAGCCCTGGTAAACAAGGTTGTGGAAATACTGTCTTATAGATTTAGAATTTTTTAAGCATACCTGGAAACAATTGTTTTCCATCTGTGGAAAATAATTCCTTCTTCTTAAGGAGAGCTCTCTCTTAAAAATATATGCATATGTATTATAGCCACATATATGGCTGCAGAGATGGGTCAGTGGTTAGAGCCCTGGCTGCTTTTGCAAAGGACCCAGGTTCAGTTCCCAGCAATCATATGGAAGCTAACCAGTTCTAGGAGATTCAGTGCTCACTTCTGTGGGCATTGCATGCACAGAGTATACTTACATATATGCAGGCAAAATAGTCATGCACATAAAATAAAAATAAACCTATATAAAATAGTATATATATATATATATATATATGTTACTAGGTTAATCAGTTTGTTGAATTTGTTCATTTATCAGATATTGATGGTTTGCCTGCATACCTGCACTACTCTGGGCCCTTCCTTTCCTCCCTCCCTCCTTCCTTTCTTCCTTCTGAGACAGGATCTCACTATGTATCCCTGCCTGTTTAGAACTCTGGAACTCCTCAAGCAAGCTAGCCTCAAATTCACCGCACTCCTTGCCTCCCAGTGCTAGGATCAGAGGAGTATACCACAATATCCAGCTCCAGCTTAGCAGGTCTTTGAAGACAACTAAATAGCATTAAGTGCTGGGAGTTTTACATGAACTAGAGTGGATGTTCTGATAGGATTAATCCTCTTCCTGAGGCAGATTCATAAATAAACTTTTTCTGGCAAAAGACAGTAAATGTTTTAGGCATCACTCCCATACAGCCTGTGCTTAACCTTTGTGTAGCTTGAATAAAACCCAAAATAACATGGGAGCAAGTGGGTATGTATGGCTGTGTTCCAATAAAACTTTATTGACAGAAGCAGCAGGCAGCCAAATTTGCCTAAAGGTCCCATCTTACCAATCCACTGGGCTAGGTGTTTATAATTGGGAGAGGGGTAAAGAGGTGCTGGGAAATGTTGGCTTGAGACCCAAAGTGGGAAACTAGAGCCTCAGGCTCTCCGTCCTTGTTCTGCATCCTCATTGAGGAGTCCATCCCCTCTGGCAGAAGAAAGCCATTCCGTTCTTCCTCCCATTCTTCCTGCCAGCAATGGGAACAGTCAGAAAATAGCTGAATAAAAGAGGCGCCTGGCCTCAGGACTGCTAGTAAGAAAGGTGTCATCCCCTCTGTAGACAGACACTAGGAAACAGATTCAAGGTGGAAAAGGAGACAGATATTGAAGTCTCATAGAAAAAAAAGCTCTTAGCAGTGATGATAAAATATGAAAGACTAGGAAAATGTGAAGATTACTCAGTTTTAGTGAACAAGACCAGTTCCTTTGTAAGCTAGACTGTAGAATCTTCATTGGTCTACCTAAGTTCTAGATACTTACATGTAACTTACTATCTTCAATTTATTCCCTTTATTTTTGAGACAGGATCTCTTTATAGTCCAGGCTGGCCTTGAACTCGGCATCGTTCTGCCCGGCTCCTGGGGTGATGGGCACCACCTTGCCCACTGCAGAAGCAGATCTATTGAGCACTGCTATAAATTATAAGTTCTTCTAATTTGAGAAGGTAATACTATATAAATTTCTCAAGTTACATATGGTCAGATTACTTCATATGGTTATGTATCTTAACAAAACGTGAGTGGGGAAATATATTCAGTTACATTTCGAGTGTCAAGGCTGATTTTTGCCAGCTCATCCTTCATTTATTTTTATTTCTATACTTTTATTTGTCCGAATACCATGCACTAGATGTCAAATATCATCAAAGCAGAATGCAGTGAAACTGGTTTTTGTAAAATCCCAGGTCTGCTGAAACAGAAAGAGGAGTTTATCTCCAGGTTCTGAGGCTAGTTCCTGGAACCCAGGGTAAGGCATGAGCCTGAGGCTGCTGCATAGCAGAACTAGGGGGGGGCAGAACTAGCCAGGATCTCTGTTTCTGTCTCTCCCTTTACCTTCTGTGCCCTGCTAGCCTTACTGGACACTGTCCACCTGTGTTCTTGTTTCTCGCACAGGGTAGTGGGGACAAGCTGCGGGGGAGTTTCCCAGCAGAGAAACTGGGGGAGAATGTTCACTGCATCTGCTTGGGTCTTGGGGCAACCGTGGGCTGGGTAATTTATGGGAATGAGGGAGCTCTGTGATGGCCAGGGAAGAGTGAGGGACTGAGGACCTCTGTGATAGCGTCATGCTCATTATTACTCTAGTGAGAACCAGATAGATTCGGGGATTGAGAAGAGTAGGATTCAGGTGTGGGCTGAGCATTAAAAAAAAAAAGTCAACATTAAATACATTTAATGTATAATAATACATTAAATAAGTAATCATGAAATCTCTTAAAGAGAATGCAGATTCCATCTGGCGAGTCAGCACTTTAGTGTGGGCTACCGACAGCCTGTTCTGGCACAGAATCTTTGTCGTGGGAATTGCCTCTACCAGCACAGGACCCTTCACACAGGTTGTGGGGTAGAGTCAGAGAGCCCTCAAGCAGGGGGTCCCCAGAGTCTCACCCAGCTTTTCCATGGGTGACCTCAGGCCTGGTCTCTTCATTTGTAAAGCAAGGGGTCAGGTTAGGTGGTCTTCTCTCCTCCCGCCCCCCACCGCCCTTGGGTAAAATCTCTGTGTCTTGTCTGTCCACAGGACCATATGTCATAAAATATAATAGCATTTAACTATAGTGTACAGTGATGAATTGAAGAATACTGCTGTACAAGCTTAGCTTGTTTTGTTTAGGTGATAAGGGGTTGATATTATATTTGTAGACCCCCCCCCACAAATAGAACATGAATAAGATTTTGTATTTTATCCAAATCTTTCTTGTGCCTCTTAGTCCCGCTGATTACTGTCCTGGCTTGATAATTTTCCCCTACATCGTATTAGTCTCCCCATCCTTGCTGTGTGTTTATAAAGAATATTAAAGCTCTTTCCTTTCATCCAACTGCAGCCGCTTCTCAATTGCAGCTGCACTTCATTTCCCCTTTGCATTAGGGAATACAAAACCGAGGCGTGTTTAAGCAACTTAGTGTCAATCATGGAGTCCAGAATCCATTTTCCCAGGCTGAGGAGAAGGTAAATAAATTGGATCTAGTGAGAAGGCTGAATATTAGGATGTGCCCATCATTGTCTCTTTCAGCAGAACTCCATGAAGAGGGCAGGCAGTCCCTGAGGCTCTGCACGGGTCACTGGGCGCACTGCCTTATTACACAACATCAGCATAATCCACTCTTGGGTCTTTTGTGGGGCGGTGGGTCTTGGCCAGCCTGCTCCCATGCCCCAGCTGCTGCCTCTATCTGCCAATTCTGCTACTCCTTAGTTTGATGCCTCGTTCTCATGGACAAGACCTCGTGTTGGTAAACAAGCCCAGCCCTCTGCAGAAGGGCTCTTGCTTTCCAGTTAGCCCCAGTTCACCCCACCACTGGGAAGCACTCTTCTGCCAGTCAAGAGAGAACACTTGGTTTATGGGTACTAAAGTACCTGGTACTACCAAGGGAGATACAGAAGAAGAGAATTTCCCAGTATGCAATACTGTCATCCTCCTCCCACAATTTATGAGTGCTTATTAAGTCAGACAGACGTTTTCCTTCATTATTCTAGAATTAATTTGAAAAATGCAGTGAGCTTCTTGTAAAAGATTGTGTGTTAATAAAAGTGATAATTTAAAACACCTGCTTAACTTGGGGCTTTAAATTATAATCAAAGCTCTCTTAATCCTTTGTTTGGGATATCCTGATTTTTTTTTTTTTTTGCATTCTCTTTAAAAGAAAAAGGAAAGAATAAAGACAGTACAACTGTTTGATTGAAATTTGATTCTTCTTGGTAAAACTTTCAGTTTTAATTAAGTTTGAACATTGAAATGCGGCTGGATATTGGATGGAATTCAGTATAATGATTCCCTTTGCATGTTCTGAAGCAGGGACTGAATTCATGCTGATGAAAACCTGCAAGATCTTAATTGTTCCTGAGTCTATGAATTAAATAAAACCTTCTTAGTTTTGTTGATTCTCATAAAAAAAAAAAAATCCATGTGTGGTTATTGAAGGGAAGAGATCACTAAAAAAACATTTAGTTGTAAGTTGTGGCTCTTTTTATTAGCTATATAAAATAACCCATAGGGTTTCTAAGGATTTCTTTTTGTTTGTAATTGGCAAATAGTAATTTTATATTTATGTGACACTGTGTGCTATTTTGATACATGTATGCATTGTGGAATGATCAGCTCACAGCAATATGAGTATGTCCATCACTTGAAATAGTTGTCATTTCTGTGTACTAAATACGTTTAAGAATCCCCTTTCAGCTAGTTTGAAATATATCTTATTTACCCTACTATATAATCTTGCCATGAAATTCAAGGGTTTATTCTTCGTAACTGTAACTTTGTTTCCACTGACTAGTGCCTCTCCTGATTTGGGAGGGCTCATTGAGAACAGCTGACACCTCTCATGCTAGGAAAACCTGTGCTCTAATTTTAAGGAACTTTTAGAGGTAGATATTCTGTGAATTGTGCGTACTGTATTCTTATTAGTTTACATTCATGCATTATCCCATTTTTCTTCTTTTCCAAGTCATTTTTTATCTTTAAGAAGAGTTGCAGCCGGGCATGGTGGTGCACGCCTTTAATCCTAGCACTTGGGAGGCAGAGGCAGGNTCTGTGGATGCTAGCGTCAATAACCCAGTTGTAAATATTTCTTGTGGGGGAGGGATGCCTATTGGAAAGAACAACAAGAGAAAAACTGCATCAAAAACTGACTGAAGCCGGGCGTGGTGGCGCACGCCTTTAATCCTAGCACTTGGGAGGCAGAGGCAGGCGGATCTTTGTGAGTTCAAAGCCAGCCTGGTCTACAGAGTGAGTTCCAGGACAGCTGGGGCTACAGGGAGACGCTGTCTCGAAAAGACGATAAAAAAAAAAAAAAGGAGAGTTGCAAATGCACATACTTTTAAAAAGAGAAGGGGAGGGCACCCTTAATCTTAGTTCATGAATGGAGAAATTTAAAAAAATACATTTTTGGGTCTCTAAAGGAATTAAAACATTTTCAAACTTCTTTTGCTGCCTTTTAGTGGAAGATAAGTGGATGCTTCTGTCAAGCTCAGCTGAGCCTCTGCATTTCCTGGTTGGGTCCCATCCCGTCCATCCCGTCCGGTCCCGTCCAGTCCATCATCCTGTCCCGTCAGGTCCGACCCATCCCATCCATCATCCCATCCCTGCCTCCCTTTCCTGATTTTCTTGCCCTCATGTGATCCATCCACTTAACGGGTTTGCATTCTGTTATTCCTCTCATATCTGTATCCTGGGTGTTCCTGTGCTAAGGATTCTCTTCCCTCCCACCTGCCAACCACAGGTGTGACCATGAGTAATTGTTCTTTCTCTCCATGTCATCAAACTAATTGGAAGGTCTGTACAGGTACTGCTGGCTGTGGCCTCTGGGATACAGGCTCTAGCTGAGCACCTTGATAGCCACCTGTCCCTTCAGGGTGATGTAACATAGATGATACATTCTAAAAGCTTTTAAATAAGCACTGAAGATATTTGAGGACTTAAATGTGGTTAACCAGCTACAAAGATTCTAACATGAGTATGAAACAGTATGTATGTAACTAACATGTAGATTTTCAGAAAAACTGTAACAAATATTCAATATGTATGTAACTATGTAGATTTTCAGAAAAACTGTAACAAATATTCCGAGACACCATGAGTTTAAGATCTTTGGTGAACATCAAAGATGAAAGTAACTTCTTGTAAAACAAGCGTGTTGGAAAATTTCAGCTACACAAAGAATAATAGAGCCGTGTTTCCTCTCCTCTCCTTTAAAAACTCATCCCTGCTTACTATCAGAACTTAGTAGAAAATTTCTGTTTAAATGTTTATTTTGAAAAGTGTTAGATGGGATCAAGAGAATGTCTGGGGTCGGGGGTCGGGGGTCGGGGGAAGGGGATGAGTTCTGCTAGATTCCTCCTGTTCTTTTGTTTTCAAACTTTTAACTAGGAATTCTTTAAGACATACTACAAAAATAATCCAGGACAGGTACAACAGAAGATGGATTCTATGGAGGGGGAGGCAGGAGGTGAAGAGTTACTGAGAGAGTCTGTAAGTTTAGGTCCAGGTAACTCAGGACTATGACCATATAGAGAGAGAAATTTAATAAGACATAAAGAAGAGCAAAGGAAAGGCAGTATAATAGAGACCAGGGGGGTTCGTTAGTTCGATGTGCTTGTAATGTCCCCAGCTCCAATTTTATATCATATAGAATGTTTTTCATCAAAACCAGGCACTTGCCATTTTAATTAAATTCACTCATTCTTAGCAAGTACAGTCAACCAAGAAGATGAAACCTGCTTCAAAGTGCAAATTATTATCCACAATGCAGCCTCCTGGAGCCCACTGGGGATCATTACTGCAGGGTCCACTGTAGTCCAGCTCCCAGGAGACCACTCAGGAAAAGAAGTGACGGGCATGAGCAGATGAATTGCAAAGCACAGGATCTCCAAAAGGGCAGACTTTGCAGGGATGGTTCTCATTTACAGATCTATTACACAACAATTTTCAAATTTCCCCCTTCAGATTCATTCTGTGGATCAGAAATCGTGTTTGAAAGAACACTTGTGCGATCCCTTCAGCACGCAGCAAGTGCTGTGCATCCTGCATGTCCCTCTACTTGCCATGCACGTTGAGGAAATGTTTTGTGGGCTTGCAGCAGGGCATTCTCTGAGTCAGGTAACAGTGGGGTCAGGCACACATGGTTCTGCATCATTTCACCCCGTATGTTGTGCTCTGTGTTCCTTCACTGCCTCAGTGAGAGCAGCTGACCGTTGAGCCTTGCTGCCCAAAGGTGTGGAGGCTAAAAACCCTGTGTGTACTAGGGCATGAGAAAGGTTAGCTTTCTTTTTTATATATATACTCTATTTTTTATTGATGTTTTATGTATTTCATACATCATTTTTCATTTCTGTTCAGGCATATTCCCCTATCCCTTCCCCCCACCCAACCCCATCCCATCCCAGATCATGTATTCTGTCATAACTGTCCTGCATCTTTCTCTCAGTCTTTTTTTTATGCTTAAGAATTCACATTTTCCTCCATTAATTTCATTTTATTCTGAAATATGGATACATACCCTCCACCTATATACAGTAATTACAGAGTCTGAAAATAATTGGTGGGTGGATTCTAGAGCCCATTGAGGGATTCACATTATAACAACATAGTTGCTTTCAGATAAACCAAAAATATAACCATACTGTCATTCAGCTTGCCTTTTGTCTGGGGGATTTGGTGTTAGCATCCACAAACGAGGGAAACCATTCTCTGTCTTTCTGGGACTGTGTCACCTCACTCAGCATAATGGCTTCGAGCTCCATCCGTTTACCTGCAAAGTTCATAATGCCATCCTTCTTTACCGCTGAATAGTACTCCATTGTGTAGATGTACCACATTTTTGTCATCTATTCGTCTGTTGAGGGGCATATGGGTTGGTTCCAGGTCTTCGCTATTGTGAAGAGAGCTGCAGTAAACATGGATGTGCATATATCTTTGTGGTAGGATGAGTCTTTGGGGTATATACCCAGGAGTGGTCTGATTGGGTCAGGTGGTAAGCTCATTCCAAGTCTTTTAAGGGTTCTCCACACTACTTTCCACAGTGGTTGTACAAGTTTACATTCCCACCAGCAGTGGATGAGTGTTCCCCTTTCCCCACAACCCAGCATCTGTTGTCTTTTGTTTTCTTGAGCTTAGCTAGCCGTACTGGAGTGAGATGATATCTGAGAGTGGTTTTAATTTGCATTTCCTTCATTATTAATGATGATGAACACTTTTTAAGATGTTTCTCAGCCATCTTTAATTCCTCACTGGTGAAGACTCTGTTCAACTCTTTACTCCATCTTTTGAGTAGGTCATTTATCCTCTTCTTTGTTTTTTGAGTAGTTTACATATTCTTGACGTTAATGCTTTGTCAGATGTGTCGCTGGTAAAGATTTCTTCCCACTCTGTGGGTTTTCTCTTCAACTCCTTGATTGTTTCTTTCGCTGTACAGAAGCTTTTGAGTTTTATGAGGTCCCACTTGTCAACTGTTGACCTCACTTCCTGTGCGGCTGCTGTCTGGTTTAGAAAGAGATGGCCTAGCGGTTAAGAGCGCTGACCGCTCTTGCAGAGGACCCAGGTTCGATCCCCAGCACCCACATGGTGGCTGAGAACCGTCCGAAACCCCAATTCCAGGAGAACTCCAGTTCCAGGGGAATCCGACACCCTCTTCTGACCTCCGCGGCATTGCACGACACGGGTGCACAGACCTGCATGCATACAATACATTTATACACATACAGAAATAAATAAAAATTTAAAAAAAATAAAAAAATAAAAAAAAGAAAGTCTCCTCCTACATCTATGTCTTGTAGGTTGTTGCCATCGTTTTCTTTTATCACCTTCAGGGTTTCAGGCTTCACATTGTGATCTTTGATCCACTTGGAGTTGATTTTTGTACAGGGTGAGAGGTAGGGGTTTAATTTTGTTCTTCTACAAAAGGTGATCCAGTGTTGCCAACACCATTTGCTGAAGATGCTATCCTTCCTCCATTGAGCTTTTTTGGCCCCTTTGTCAAATATGAGGTAGCTGAAGTTATATGAGCTCGTTTGCATCTTCAATTTTGTTCCATTGGTCAATGGTTCTGGTTTTTTGCCAGTACTAGGCTGTCTTTATGACTATAGCCCTGTAATATTGCTTGAAGTCTGGTAATATAATCCCCCCAGTATTGCACTTTTCACTCAGGGTTGCTTTAGCTATTTGGGGTCTTTTGTTTTTCCATATGAATTTAAGGATTTTTTTTCTAAGTCTGTGAAAAAGCTCATGGGGATTTTGATTGGGATTGCATTGAATCTGTATATTAATTTGGGTAGAGTGGACAGTTTTACTATATTAATTTTTCTAATCCATGAGAATGGGAGGTCTTTCCATCTTTTGATGTCATTTTTAATCTCCTTCAGGCTTTTAAATTTTTTGTTCTAGAGGTCTTTGGTGTCTTTGGTTAGGTTTATTCCTAGGTGTGTGTGTATATATATATATACTATATATATATATATATATATATATATATATGGAGGCTATTGTGATTCGGGAAGGTCTCCCTTCTATTCCCTTCTCCAGGGTTGCTTATTGTTGGTGTAACGCGAGGCTACTGATTTTTTCTAGGTTATTTTGTATCCGCCTATTTACTGAAACTTTTGATTGTTCTAAGAGTTTTCGGTGGTGTTTTTAGCATCCCTTAGGTAAAACTCTCATATAATCTGCAAAAGGATAGTTTTATTTCCTTTTTCCAGTTAGTACTCCTTTAATTTCCACTTTCTTGCCTTATTGCCCTTAGCAAGCATTTCAAAAGACTAATGAAGCGGGAGTGGAAATAGTGGCCAGCCTTGTCATGTTCCTGCCCCTTTTAAGGGGGAATGCTTCCAACTTTTTTCTCCATTTAGGATGATGTGACTGGGGTTTCTTGTACATGGCTTGATTACATTGAGGAAGATCCCTCCCTACAATCCCTCCTAGACTTTAAGCATGAAGGGATGCTGGATGTTGTCAAAGCTTTTTCTGTCTCAATTGAGATGATTGTGTGTTTTGTCTTAAGTTCCATTATGTGTTTTATGATATTTATTGATTTACGTATGTGAAACAATCCCTGCATCTCCGGTATGAATCCAACTGGTCCATGATGGATGATCTTTTTGTTTTGCTGTGGGTCTATAGTGTTTTTGCAAGTATTTTGTTGAGAATTTTTGCATCTGTGTTCCATCAGTGATATGGGTCTATATATAGTTTTCTTTCTTGTTTGTGTCTTTGCTGGTTTGGTATTAAGTGATGCTGGCTTTGTAGATAGAATTTGGGCATTTCCCTCTGTCTGTATTCTTCTGAAAAGTTTGAGTAGTAATGGTGTAGCACCTCTTTAAATGTTTTATAGAACGCCTGCTTTTTATAAACAGGCCTGGGCTTTTTCGTTGGAAGCTTTTTATTACACTTTCAATTTCCTCAAGTGTTATGTGTCTGTTTAAGCTGTCAATCCTTTCTTGGTTACGCGTGGTGAATCCCAGAATTCAGATATTCATCCATTTCTCTTATGTTTTCAAATTTCGTAGAGTAGGTTTTTAAGGTATTCTCATATGATTGTCTGGAGTCTTTTCTTCATCTGTTGTGATGTTTCCCCTTTCATCACAGATGTTATTGTTTTGAGTTGCTCTTTCTTTCTTTCTGGTTAACCGGGCTAGAGGTCTGTCTATTTTGATTATTTTCAAAGAACAGCTTTTGGATTCATTGATTTTTTTTTTTTTTTTTTTGTATTGTTTTCTTTTGTTTCGATTTCATTAATTTCTGCTCGATTTTGTTATTTCTTCCTGTCTGTTGGGTTTAGATTTCATTGTGTTGTCTTTCAAGTGTTTTTTAGCTGCGGTGTTAGATCATTACTTGTTTCTTTCTGTTTTTTTTTTTTAATGTGGGTGCCATTTAGGGCTTAAATTTCCCTCTTAGAACTGACTTTAATGTTTCCCACAGGTTTGTTGTGTTGTATTGTTCATTTTCATTCAGCATCCAGGATGCTTTATTTCCATTCTTTATTTTTCTCTGTCCCATTCATTGTTCAGTATTGTGTTGTTTAGTCTCCAGTGTTCTTTTTTTTTACTTTTTAAAAAATTTTATTTATTTTTTGTTATGTGTATGAATTACTGTCTGCATGTATGTTTGTGCACCCGTGTCGCTGCAATGCCACGGAGGTTCAGAAGAGGGTCTCAGATTCCCCTGGCCTGGAGTTCTTCCTGAATTGGCGTTCAGACAGTTCTCAGCACCACTGTGGTGCTGGGGATCGAACCGGGGGGTCCTCTGCAAGGGAGCAATCGGTGATCTTAACTGCTAGGCTATCCTCTCCCGCCCACGTCTCCATGTGTTCTTCTAGTTAGTAGGGCTTAACCTGGTGTAATATGGGCTTTTATTGCACTGTGGTCTGATCGAATGCATGGAATAATTTCAATCCTTTTGTATTTGTTGAGGTTTCTTTTGTGTCCAGTATGTGGTCCGTTTGGGAGAATGTTTCATGGGGTGCCAAGTAGAAAGTATATCCCTCTGAGTTTGGGTGGACTATTCTGTAGATATCTGTTGAGTTCATTGGTGTATTGTATTGTCAGTTCTGATGTCTCTCTGTTTATTTTTTTCCAGTTGACCTATCCAGGTGGCTCAGTGGGGTATTGAAGTCCCCCACTATTAGCATACTGGGATTAATCTGTGTCTTGAGGTCCTGAAGGATTGTGTTTATAAAGTTCAGTGCACCAGAGTTTGGTGCATAAATATTTAAGATTGTGAGATCTTCTTGGTTAATTGTTCCATTGATAAGGATATAATGGCCCTCTTTGTCTTTTCTGATTAACTTTACTCTGAGGTCTATTTTGTCTGATATTAGAATAGTCACTCCTGCTTGCTTTTTGGTACCATTTGCTTGGAATATTTTTTTTCCATCCTTTCACTCTAAGGTGCTGTCTGTCCTCAAGGGTGAGATGGGTTTCTTGGAGGCAGCATATAGATGGATTCTGTTTCCTAATCCATTCTCCCAGTCTATGTCTTTTGACAGAAAGGGGCAGGGGAAAGAAAGGCAAGGACTCAGAGTGCTTAAGTTTTCAACCTTGGACACTAAACTGGGATGCTTTGGTAAAATAGGAGAGAAGTGGATGTGGGGGCCACACAAGGCCCATTATTGTGGAGTGAGAGCAAACACGTGCTGAGATCTATAATGTGCAAATGGTTCTGAGGCTAGAAGTACATGGAAGTAATCACGCCCTAGTACACACAGGGTTTTAAGCCTCCACACCTTTGAGCAGCAAGGCCCCTTCCTGCCTCTCCCCATGCCAGCTGGTACTTAGACCAGCTCAGTAATGCCTGGCATGCAGTTGTCATCCTTCTACCCCATGGTATTATACACGCTGAGCTGCCTCTGGGATTCCTTTAACATGTAACTGCTTCTAAGCCCTGTCTCCAGCCTTCCCAGTTCCTTAAGCCTCGGCTCAGCCAGGCACCCACACACAGCTCCTTGGTTTCATCCTTGAAGCTGTTCCCTGGCATTTCCTCTGTCCAGTGATCTCTCCTCCAACCCAAGTTCCTTCCCTTCTTCAGTGTTCCCTTCAGTATCCCCTACTCAGACCAGCTCAGTCAGTAACTGTCTTTTCCCTTTCCACTCTCGAACTTCGGGCCATTAACACTTTACTTTTAGTAGACTTTAATCTTTAAGGAATTTCTTGGTTTACCAAAAAAATTGAAATGTATGGAAAAGTCCTACATATTCTCAATGTACATTTTGAAATACAGAAATTTCCTACATACTTTTTTGGAACCCCCCCCCCGTAGAAAGATGTTGGATATAGTGATGCGTCTACACCCACCTCACTATTAGCCAGAGCCATACTTTACATTAAGACTCTCCGTGCTGTGCACTCTCAGGGTTTGACTATTATTGCAAGGTGACATGTACCCACCATCATAGAGTTACAAAGAACAATGTCAATGTCCAGAATATCCGCACTTCTCTGTGGATTGGTCCCTTCCTTACCCTAAAGCTGCTAAACCCTTCACATCATCATCTCACTGTTTCTCTCACTTATTAAGACCCCTTCTTCACATCTGTGTTTCTTTTTACTACATAGCTCTATTAAGATATGCATACATAGATATATCTTTAAAATCCCAGTGAAAGGGACTTGAGAGATGGTTCAGCAGCTAAGAGGACCAAGGATCAATTCCCAGTACCCTCATTGTCGCTAACAGACATCTGTAATTTAGTTCCAGGGGATCCAACACCCACCGTATTCTGACTTCCATGGGCATTTTATAACATGGGTATACTTACATAGATGGAAGCAGTACACTCACACAAATAAAATAAAAATAAACACAATCTTTTTATTTTTTAATTTTATTTATTTTTATATGTGTATGAATGTACTGTCTGCATGTAGGTTTGTGCACCCGTGTCGTGCAATGCTGCGGAGGTCAGAAGAGGGTGTCAGATTCCCCTGGAACTGGAGTTCTCCTGGAATTGGAATTACAGACGGTTCTTAGCCGCCATGTGGGTGCTGGGGATCGAACCCAGGTCCTCTGCAAGAGCAGTCGGTGTTCTTAACCACTAGGCTCTTTCTCCAGCCCCAGCAAAATCTTTTTAATCCCAATTAAAGAACAGTTATTAAGCTGGGCATGGTGGGGCACATCTGTAACCCCAGAACCTGGGAGGTGGAAGTGGGGGGATGGAGGTTCTTAGCCAGCCTGGACTACATAAAGATACCCTGTCTGAAGCCAACCCAATCAAACAGAAAGCTATAATTATCTTCTAATGAAGTGCTAGAATTACTTAAATTTGGAATTTTGGAGGAGGACTCAAATTAATCAAGTTTTGACATTGCTTTTAAGTAAAATTTGACAGTTGGACTGGGAATATAGCTTAGTGGTAGAGTGCCTAGGATGCACAGGGTTCTAGGTTCACCAAAGGAAAAAAAGAAAAAAAAAAAACTTGACAGTTAATGGACACATTTTTCAGCATTTCCTCAGCACATCAATAAAATGAAATTAGAGCTCATTTTTACATTATGTAATTTTTATGTGTTCTAAATGGTTTCTTCAGGGACTTTTTAATTTTTATTTATTTATTTATTTATTTATTTATTTATTTATTTATTTATTTGAGACAGGATTTTCCTGTAGGTCCAACAGGCCTAGAACTCAATATCTAGACCTGGCTCTCACAGAGATCTGCTTGCCTCTGCCTTTGGAGTGCTGGGATTGAAGTCATGTGGCATCACACCTAACTTCTGTGGATTTAAAAATTAAAACTTTAAAAAATATTTTTCATCCCTTCTGGAGACAGATGAGCACCTTGGATGGCAAGACTTCAGTTAACTGTCTTAAAATAATCTCTTATCATTTGAATAATCTGTCTTTAATTGACTTTACGAATTTAGATTTAAAAGATGGTATTGTAGGAGCTTAGCAGTTAAGAGCATGCATTGCTCTTGGAAAGGACCCAAATTTGGTTCCCAGCACCCAAATCAGGCGTCTCACCACTGTCTGTAAGTAATTCCAGCTCCAGAGGATCAGACACCCTCTTTTGGACTCCACGGGCATCTGCATTCATGTACATATGCCCATACACACATAATAAATCTCTAAGTGATACTGTTTCATTATAATAAATAGATGGCCATTGTGGTAGCAGTAACATGTAGGATATAGCAGAATGCTCTGCAGAGAGCTACACCAGAAGGATACAGAGTTCTAAAGTGTTTGAGTAGCATCGTCAGCAAGTATCTCAGTGTTCCCCCAAATCTGCACCCACTGAGAAAACAAACTTAAAAAGCAAGCACGCAGTGTGGTAGGAAAGGCAGGTGCCATTCAGACACTCTTCACAGTTTCCTAGAGTCACAGTAAAGCTCACGCTCCTTTAGATCTGCTTATGGTATGACGGGAGACAGGCAAAGCCGATCCAAGAAGTGTCCCACAGTGGTCACACTGCCTCCCCATCCTCTGTGGAGCCCTCTGGTCCTGGATATCTTTTCTGGGCAGGTGTTTCACAGGTGAGATGTATTGATTTCAGCTGTCTACAGCTGTCCTGTGGACAGCCAGCTGGACTTATGCGGTTAGTCAAAAACTCATAAGGACTCCAATAATTTTGACTTGAATTTGATCTAACAACATTTCGTTTTCAATAAAAGTCAGCAAAGATATAGTCAGTGTCTACTCAGAGAGCAGTGAGGGCAGTTGACATTATGCATGCTGTGTGCAGGTGCTGTTGTAGATGTAGTATGTGCACACAGCAGCCCCAGGCATGTAGGCTAGAGACCCCATGCTTCTGATAAGATGCCCTGACTGCTGTATGTGCAGATCCACACTTGCCTTTCTTTGTCCCTTGCATGTAGCATGTGCCCAGTTGCTACCATGCCTGGGTAAAGATTTGAGAAACTGCTATTGTATTCAGTCTTCCTTCCTTCCTTCCTTCCTTCCTTCCTTCCTTCCTTCCTTCCTTCCTTCCTTCCTTCCTTCTTCTCTTTCATCTTTTCTTCTCTTTCTCTTTTTTCTTTGTCTCTTTTCATTTCTTCTCTTCTTTTGTTGTCTTTTTTTTTTTTTTTTTTAAGACAGGGTCTCTATAGCCCCAGCTGGCCTCGAACTCACTACATAGACCAGGCTGGCCATGATCTCACAGATCTGCCTGCCTCTGCCTTCCAAGTGTTGAGGTTGTCTCTTTTTATAGCACCCAGTTTGGGACATGTTTTTAGGGTATACTGTGAAGAGCTTTTGAGTGTAAAAAAAGGGCAGTTAAGAATGCCGGGCATGGTGGCGCATGCCTTTAATCCCAGTCCTCATGAGGCAGAGGCAAGCAGATCTCTGTGACTTCAGGCCAGCCTGGTCTACATAGTGAGTTCCAGTACAACTGGGTCTACAGGCTACCGGGAGACCCTGTCTCAAAAATACCTCCCCAAAAAGAATGATAGTCCAAAGTGGCATAGTGGCTTCTGCCTGTAACCCCAGTACTATGGAGGTTGAGGCAGGAGGACTGTGACAAATTCAAAGCCAACCTGAGCTATATAGTGAATTCCAGGCCAGCCTGGTCTATAATGTAAGACCCTTACTCAAAAAAGAAAGAAAAGGAAATTGCAGTTCAAAGACGAACATAGTGTTGAACTCCTGTCATCCGAGCATTCAGGAAATGGAGGCAAGAGGCACTTGAGTTCAAGGCCAGCCTGGGCTACATAGTAAGAGCAACAGACCTGGGTGCCATCCTCAGCTGCTGTTAATGTCTCACTTGCTTGCTCCTTGCAAGGTTTTGCTTCTTGTCCCTTGTCTCTGCTCACTGCCTGGCACTTTCTTCCTGCTGGAGAACAAACACTGTCCCCTTTGCCCCCCACTCTCAGGAACATCATCGTGTCCTGAGCTATGAGTGGAACATGGTTTCCCTTCTCTTTATTAACAACTGGGGCAAAGCTGAGATTTTTATCATGAGTAGGTGAAGTATAAAGGGCAGAGAATTGTATAGTTCTGTAAAAAGGAGGCGAGAGTCTTCTACATGGAGGCTTTGGGTTTTGTCTACTTGCACCTATCCCTAAGCAGCTTTCTTCTGCCCACTTTAGCCCAGCAGGTTTCATTTCTTTGTAAAATGGACATCCTTTTTATTTATTTATTTATGTGGCTATTAACAAAAGGGCCCTGGGAGCTATGGCTGAGGGCCCAGGTTCTAGAAGCCATGTTGAAGTACAGCCCTGCTTTTCCCAGTCCTAGCCTGGGGTTTCTTCTGTGTGAAGGGATGTGGTGTGTGGTAGTTGAGCCCAGTTCATGAGGTTGTTAAGATGACTGACTGCGTAGGAGAGACTGTGGATCAGTTAGCAGATACCTGGGATACAGTGAGCCCTAAATAAGTACTGGCCTTGGTAAGGTATTGTTACCTTCAGCTTTCAGAAAAGATGCATGCTGAGGATGAAAACTGCTGTAGGAAGAGAGAACCAAAGTATACAGGACGAAAAGTAAAATAGAACTGCTTCCCCGAAGTGTGTGCACTCCACTCCCACACTCTTGTGTTTCATTTGTTTGTTTTGGGGACAGCGTCTCAGTCTTGCTCTGGTAACCATTTCCCCTCTTGCTTTTTTCCCTCTTTTTTTTTTTTGCCTTTTTGAGACAGGGTCTCCCTATAGCCCCAGATGGCCTAGAACTCCCTATGTAGACCAGGATGGCCTTGAACTCACAGAGATCCACCTGCCTCTGCCTTCCAAGTGCTGGGATTAAAGGTGTACACCACCACACCCAGCAGAAGAATCACTCTTAACAGTCATTTAGTAATTCTTACTTCGTGTTCCAAATCACTACAGAATAGTGTATTTGACATGATATTTCTAAACTCAAGTATATAATAAACATAGTCAGGACTTGCAATTTCAGTGTTCTGTGCCCTAAGGTTAGTGGAAACAGTGCAAACCACATAATGCATACTGTGATCATCGGGACAGGATAAATCACTGTCGGAATTAGAAGTTGGGCAGAGGGAGTGGCTCCGTGTCACTGTTTCACATTACAGGAAGACGCCGCTGGAGACTTGCTCCTGAGAGCAAGCATTTGCAGTTCCTTGGAGCCCACTGTCCACACTGAGAGCATTACGTGGGTGACAGTGCAGTCAGCTGACCATCCAGTACATGTCTGTTTTTTCCATCTTCTGTATCGTCATGGGTGGCTGCAGGCTCTATCTTTGCTTCTGAATACAAAGTACATTCCTCCTGGTATGTTCAGAATAAATTTAAGTGACTGAGTTGACCAATCTCAGATTAAGAAGTGACATTTCCCAACTTTACTGAGGGTTACTGCCCCCTCAACAAAAGCAGAAAGACACTGGAAATTCAACTTTCTAGGCTTCCAGACAGCTCTTTAAGCACCGATAGTTTTGAAAATTGCAGTTCAGTTACATGTAAGATATTAAGTAAAATGTGCTGTTCATAGCTGTTGCCACTTTCATTGTCAATGTTTTGGTAGTGTATATTTAGAGATGGTGAGTGTATTTTTTTTTTCCCAGTGGTAGGTAGTAGTGGTTGCTAGGGCCTCACTCTTGATGAGGCAAGAGGTCTATCACTACCCTCTCTCTCCAGCCCTAGAGATGACATACTTAAAGGCATGTGTGTGTGTGTGTGTGTGTGTGTGTGTGTGTGTGTGTGTGTGTAGTATTTTATTTTATTTTATTTTTTATTTGTTTATGAGACAAGGTCGCCCTATAGCCCCAGCTGGCCTGGAACTCACTCTGTAGACCAGGCTGGCCTTGAACTCATGAAGATCCACCTGCCTCTGCCTCCTGAGTGCTAGGATTAAAGGTGTGTCCCACCACGCCTAGCTTAAAGATGGTTCTTAGCCCCCATGTTGGAGCTGGGAATCAAACCCGGGGTCCTCTGCGAGAGCAGTCCGCGCTCTTAACCCCGCTGAGCCATCTCTCCAGTCCCAAGGCACTTATATATTAAAGTTGAACACATCTTAGGGACTTCTAGTCTGAAAATGTTCTCCTTTATTTGATTGGCTATCATAGACTGTATGGAAGACAAAAAGAATGTTGTTATTATTTGATTTTGGTTAATACATAAGCTACTATTATGTTAGTGTACGCTTTGTAAATTGTTCACAGTACCACATTTTTGAGGTTTTCTGGGTCTGTGGATGATAATAAAGGCTCATGAATTTATAAAGATGATTTTAATTGTGAATGGACAATCTTTTTTAAATATAAAGTGCAATACAAATAAACAAGAATCATCTTCAAGAATTACTCCTTTAGTGGAATTAGTATGTGGCGAATATTTTATTTCTTTTATAAGTCTCACTTATTTCATCTTTATTTATGTGTATGAATGTACTGTCTTCATGTAGGTCTGTGCACCCATGTCATGCAATGCCACGGAGATCAGAAGAGGGCGTCGGATTCTCCTGGAACTGGAGTTAAAGACGGTTCTCAGCCACTATGTGGGTGCTGGGGATCGAACCCAGGTCCTCTGCAAGAGCAGTCAGCGCTCTTAACCTCTAGGCCATCTCTCCAACCTCAGAAAGATGGATACATCTTAAGTCCGCATCTTTAAGGTACTTGCAGTCTTTGAGAGAAGAAAGCCAGCTCTTCTCTCGTTGTAGACAGTTTCGTTTCATCCTGCCACTGAAGCCGGTGCTGCTTTTATTCTTAGTTCTCCTTAGACTGACTTCACCTAAGGAGGCAGTACCTCAAATAATTGCTGTCATTGAATACCATGGGAATTCCTCAATTCACATGGGCAGAGCTCTTGTGTGGTTCCATGGTGGCAGTGCAGAGCGAAAGTTGTCATGTATCCCCGCAAGTGGCTTTCCTTGTCTTTCTCCACACACTAGCTTCTGGTTTAACAAATGAAAATTATTTCAAGTGCAGGGCTGCCCCTTAGTTTGCCTGGAGTTTATGTAAAAAAGACAGACATCCATGACAGAACAGCAAGGGAAGCAGGATCCTGTTCAAAATCTGCATCTTTTCATTCATAATCTCTGAGAGCACTGAGGTCAATTGTATATTGTTCCTAGGAACATGTTTTTATTGCTGGGGGCAAGGGGAAGTATTAGGTTGAATGCCCATAGTCTATTCTTTACCTTAATGAAAGGAGTTGGCCTTAAAGGACACAAAAAAGTCCCCAGAGATGCTCTGTATACTGTGACAAGAGACATTTTAGATATTTGTAATAGCTAAAAATTTAGTTTCCTGCTCAAACTTCTAGAGGCTTCCAGATTTAAAATCCAGTGGGAACTGCCTGGATTAAGTCTTGGTGGATTGCATCCTTCATTTATGTTCATGACATACGGAGAATGAGAAATTAATGACAGCTTATCAGTTGGGAATTACGATTCTCTGTCATCTAATTCTTTGGTTCCTCTATTTTTATAGCTGTAGAATCCATAGAGTGGTGTGCAAAGAGGGGAAAGAATTATTTATGCAAAACTCATGTGCCGCAAGTGCTTTTTCCTAAAATAATGAATACAAACAGTAGCATTTGTGTTCTTTTGACAGTTTGTGAATAGGAGTGTTTGTGGATAGAAGATATGTTAATTGCAGTGGCTTGTTTTTAAAAATTAATGAATCATGAAACTATGACAGTTGTTTTAAACTAGATTTTAGAAATTGCTTATTTTTGTTATTCGTAAAGTACTTTGGTATTTTTATTGGTAAGCATGTAAGGATCTGAGAAAAAGGTTAAAATATTCTATTTTAAAACTGGGGGTTCAAGGCCGGGCGTGGTGGCGCGTGCCTTTAATCCTAGCACTTGGGAGGCAGAGGCAGGCGGATCTCTGTGAGTTCAAGGCCAGCCTGGTCTACAGAGTGAGTTCCAGGACAGCTGGGGCTACAGGGAGACCCTGTCTCAAAAAGACAAAACAACAACAACAACAACAACAAAAAACCTGGGGGTTCAAACTCTGAGGTAGAACACTTGCTAAGCATACACAGTCTTGAGAAGTAACAGTGCCAGGGACTATGTTGAGCAAATCATCGTATGCTCTTTCAACCCAATCTCTAGTGTACACAGTTTTGTGTTTTGATTTTCAGATAGTAAAACTTCAGAATTGATCAGGAGTTTTGTTTTTTTTTTTTTTGCATCTTTAAAAGGTATAACAAATGTGTTGAAACCAGTTAGTAAGTGGATGGGAACACAGATCATACAAACACATACGCCCCATTTCCAGCCACATACCCGTCTTTTTTGTCAAAACATATACTAGGCCTTGAGATGTGGTTCATTTGGTAGACTGCTTGCCTAGCAGGCATGGAGCCCTGGGCCCGATCCCCAGCACCATAAAAACTGGACATAGTGATAGAAGTCTCTAACCCTCTAACCCCTAACTTAGGAAATGGGAAGCAGAAGTTCAAGGTCATCCTTGGCTACACAGAGTTCAAGGCTAGCCTGTGGGCTACAAGAAACCCTGTCTCAAATTTAAAAAGAAATGATTTAAAGTTGTATCTATACAATGTGATTTCTGTACTCAAGTATGATTATATACGTGTGGGTGTACTAAAATCTAAGCTGAAAAATTTTTAGAATGCCTTACAAGAATATGATATCCTCAATGTTGAGAAATATTTTTCTACCACAGAAGAAAATTGTGTAAAAATGTGATCTGGTATGCCTGTAAACAATATTGTCTTGTTTGAATATAATAGCTTTGGAATATTGTTTGCTAAACAGTTATTTCTTTTCTAGATAGAACTCAAGCTGCCTCTCAGCTCTCTTTGTTTCTTTCTTTGTCTTCTCAGTGCATTTACAGATGCTTGAAATAATTTTAGGCTACAGAATGTAACAAAGCAAGAAAACATGACTAGGCCAGCATAGCAGGTGGAAAAGTTCTTATCTTGCAAGCAAGTGAAAGTTTTCTTACAAAATATGTTTTGGAAATTGAGGGAGAAGAAATTAGCATAGCATAGAAGATTAAGATTTATAAACTAAGGGCCGGGCATGGTGGGGCATGCCTTTAATCCTAGCACTCGTGAGGCAGAGGCAGGTGGATCTCTGTGAGTTCAAGGTCAGCCTGGTCTACATAGTAAGTTCCAGGCCAGCTGGAGATACAGGGAGACCCTGTCTCAAAAAGACCAAAAAAGTTCCAGGGGAATCTGACACCCTCTTCTGACCTCAGCGGCATTGCACGACACGGGTGCACAGACTTGCATGCAGACAGTACATTCATACACATACAGAAATAAATAAAAATTAATAAAAAAAAATTTAAAAAGACCAAAAAAAAAAAGTAAACTAAAAGTTCACCCATGCAATCAATGGTATATTATAAGGATTACTCAATTTTTGTGTATGTTCATGTGTATGTGTTGCTAGGGATGGCATGGCTAAGCATGTATAATACCACTGAGCTTCACTCCCAACCCCTGAAATCACTTTATATCCCACACCTTTGAGGTTTTGGAAAGCTCCTTGAATGGTGACTCAAAAAAGCCCACAGGAAGAGTGTGCACCTGGATTCCTACTTTACTTTGGGTTGGACCACATGAGTGACACCGCTGTCTAGGTGGCCCCACATCAATCCTTCCTAGTGGGAAGGACTTCCTAGTGGCCGGTGTCAGACTCTTAGAGTCTGGGCTCATTAGCAGGGAGTCTAATTCTACCTTTTCTTCTCATGAACTGAGATGCACTATTTTCCATCCCTGCAATTTCTTAACCATTATTGCTTGGTGAGAATCCTCATCCTTCAGTGTTAGGAGGGAAAGACATGGGCCTATGGGAAAGGCTTTGACGCTGATTAAAAAGGTGATGCTGCCCTGGCCACTTGCAGATGCTGTAGAGCAGGCTGCTTCTGTGAACAGATGGGCTTTCTCCTTTTCGGTTATGCCTACTTGGTGCCCAGAGGACTGTATCAGAGAAATTGGTGAGCGTTTTATTCCCCAAAGCCCACTACCAATACATGAAAAGTCTCCTTTGCAACAATAGATAGCAAGATTTTTTATCTCAGTCATCATATGGGATCTGAGCATACTAATTACACATGCTGTTATAGTTAACATAAGTATGAATGTGAATGTATACTCTGCAGCATATCTAGAACCTTAGAAGTCCAATTAAGTATGTTGGAAGAATTTGAATACTACAGAGAACTGTTTCTCCCATTAAAAAATCCTCCTTTTTTAATGTAAGAGGTATTGTTTAATTTTCTAAAATTTTCTGCTAGTGGTAACTGTTTTTCTTCTTGGACTTAATGGCTTCATTGCTGTAAATTTTATCTGAGAAAGATACAGAAATCCAAATAAATGAAGTAACACTACTAGTCATGAAATACTGACCACTGTTTCGAGGGCATCTGCCAGCAGTAGGTATCGGCTGACAAAGGCGTTTGTGTTGGTTTGCTCCCACATGGATTTTCATGTACCCTCCGCTGTTTCTAACCTGAGGGGGGTAACAAGCGTTTTGTAGTGTATAGGATATTTTTGGACTTTTTGCTTCTAATGGAACCTTGTAAGAACTTGGTACATTAATCACAAAATTTAGTGAAGTTTTATGAAGCACTAGATTTAGGAGTTTAGAACCACATAAGATACGTTACTGAAGATTACAGACGTTGTCTTCTGGCCTGGAGTCCTCTTCTGTCTCGTCTTCCATGCCTTTTTCAACTAATACCTCAAGGCACAGTGTACACTTAGGGAAGGTTTATCATTAGGAAAAGTGAATGGTGTAGACCTGAACCCAAGGACCTGGCCACTCATAGACTGAGTTCTAGTGCATTGGATGATTACAGTGCACAGGACATGGCCTAGGCTTGGTGCCTTAATTCCTGCCATTTCCTCAGGATTTCTGCCCTCCGACGGCAGCCCGGGTCTACTTCACATGATCCTGAGGGCATGTATACATGAAGGCTGTTCTTTCAGATAAAAAGTAAATAGAAATTAAAAAAAAAAAAAACCCTCCCTCCTCCCAGGAGCACACAGCCCTGTTTGCAGACCTTCCCCACAGAGTTGTGTCATGTTCCCGCATCAGATGGTCTGTGGATGCTTTGGATTTTCTCTCCACTGTCATTATAATGTGATTAATAGAAAATTGAAGCTGTACAGAATTAGCCACTATATGTTCGCTTCACGCCATCCCAGCTCCATAAGTCTACCTCCTCCACCATTGTCTATGATTTTTAGTAAGTTTCATAGGGAAAAAAGGTATGAATGTATAAACTTGAAAAAAAGCATAAATGGAGGGGCAGGGGTGTAGCTCAGTGGTAGAGCTTACAGTTAGCGTATGTAAGGCCTTGGGTCCATCTCTAGCATCCTCCTCTCCCCTCAAAAGGAGAGGTGGGGAGATGGCTCAGTGGTTAAGACCTGAGTTCAAATCCCCAGTGCCCAAATAAAAAGGCAGAGATGGAGCACACAGCCAGAACTCCAGCATTAGGGGACAGATGGGGGCAGATCCTGAAAGCTCATTGGCCAACCAGCCCAGCCTAAACAGTGAGTTTTCTGTTCAGAGAGACTGTGTTAAAGCAGTAAAGCAGAGGTAATGGAGGAAGGTTCCTGATGTCCTGTTCTGATCTACACACACACACACACACACACTGTGCATACCAATCTGAATATTACTGCATTCATTTGCTTCTTTCAGACCTTCCATGTTAGTCCTCACACACACAACTATCTGCCCTGCTGCTTACTTCTGTGTTGTTAGGTGACGTGCATGAACTGTTACTCGTGACTTGTCAGTGTTCAGCATTATCTGTTGCTGCCTGCATGGGCCAGTGATGCTGGATGTCCTGTACCTCCCATCTTTCTCGTTGGTTGAAAATACGAAGCTTTTGCTTGTAATAGCATTTGCCTTACTGTGATTCTTTGGTTCTTTGTGAAGTACTAAATTTGGTGATTTTTGTATTGCATGATGTTAAGTATCACTGACCCCAAAAGTCAGGCACCTACAGAGATGGCTCTGTGGATAAAAGCGCCCCCCCCATCATGAGGACCAGAGTTCAAATCCCCGAAACCCAAGGAAAAGGCTAGGCAGCTGTGGTAGCCACCTGTAATTCCAGAGCCCCAGAGGCACAGTGCGAGGGCCTCAGAGCAAGCTGCCTGGCTACACTAGCCAGAAATAGTGACAGCCTCAGGAAATAAAGTGGAGAGTGATGGAGGAGACACCTGGTGTTAACTGTGTCCATGCACACCACACATGCATACACATGCATACACACATGCACACTATATGGACATACATGAAATAAGAGTCAGGTGTCTGACAGCTTACTGTTCCATTACTATTCCAGCCTGAGCACTAGAGGCCTGGTGATGAGTTCTTGGTGCATGGAGAGCAATGCTTATTGGCTGGCTGGTGTACTGAGAGCAGGTCAGGCTTTGTGATGTTGCTCATGGTGGAGTTCTCTCTGGGTGTGTTTTGTTTTGTTTTATAGTTTTCCCAGAGAGGAGTCATCCAGTGTCCCTGAGGGAATGGCTTGGACTACAGGTGTGACTAACTGCAGAAGGGCAGAGGGTGGAGGCGCAGTCCCAGGGGTTGGAATCCAGGTTCTACCTACAGGTGACAGCCCCCCCTCCCCCCAGCTACTGGGACTGCAGCTCCACTTCCAGTGCTTGAATGTTTAGACGGCATTCTCCTCTTCTCTTTTGTCAGCTAATGATTCTCTGCTTATATTTTGTCTTAAAAAATTCTTCGAGGGGCTGGAGAGATGGCTTAGAGGTTAAGAGCACTGGCCATTCTTGCAGAAGTTCCAGGTTCAAATGCGAGCATCAAAATGGTGGGTAACAACCGTCTGTAACTCCAGTTCCAGGGACTCCAGTGCTCTCTTCTGATCTTTGTAGGCATTGCAAGACATGGCTGCACTTACATACATGTAGTCGATACACTCATACACATAAAATAAAAATAATAAAATAGATTTTTGAATTCTTTGACATGTCTCTTCTCCTGTCTATTCTGCTATTGTCCTTGTCTTAGGCTTGGGGCTTTCATTTTGTTGTTTTTCTTTTTTCTGTTTTTCCCTCATCTCTCACTTCCTCTACTGACATTCCAGTAGAGCTTCTGGAGGGGAAAGACAAAAAAATGCAGAGTCAGTTCATCCGCTCCGAGTGCGATCCAGGAATGCGCCATAGCGTACCCTTCCTTATGTGGTTCTCGGGGCAGATCTTGGACACTGAGACTAGCTGCACTTTTGTGCATGGAAAAGAAAAATAGAAGTCCAGCCTTACAAAACCAGGAATTCAGCACATCCCTTCTGGAATCTTAATGTAGGTCCAGCATGGAATCTGCTAGGAAACTGAACAAATGCTGAGCTGGGTGAGACCACCCCTTCCCCATCGTCTGGCGGGCTTTATTGGAGGTGTATGTGTGCCTGGCTCTTCATGCTGTCCTGCATTGCTTACTTTTTCAGCACATGTGGCTCTCCATGGCACGAGTGGGACCACGGTGTGACAGGAAACTAACTACTGCACGTCTTCTGCACAGCCAGATGGACCCATTCCCAGGGGGCTGTGAGAGTTAGGACCCTGTCAGAACTTGCATCAGGACCCTGTCATCCAGTGCCTGATAGAATCCCACTCTACAGAGCACACAGTTTTGGAGTGTCTCATAACAAGATGAGTAGACAGGAAGTAGATACCACTTAAAAAGAAAAAATACATTCCTTTGAAACCTTCTAGATGCATTTCTAGAGCCTGGATGTCTGCTAGCATTTATGTCTCCCAGAGGAATGATGTTCCTGTCCATTTGACAACCACCAAGTGTTTGTTGTATTTGGGCATCTTCAGTTGTAAGTAGCAAAAACCCAACTTCCACTAGCTTAGAGGTTTAGACTGTGTATTAGTCACTTCTCTGGTTATTGTGGCTATGACAAAATACTTGAAAGAAACAAAATAAGAGAAGAGGTTTATTTTGGTTCACTTTTTCATCCTGGTGGGGAATGCATGGCAAATGCAGAACAGGACTAGAAGCAGAGGTGGGTTAGCCCTTAGAGGCCCAGCCTGGTGGCCTCTGTCCCCCAGGTAGGTCCCACATCCCAAAGGTTCTGTAGACTCCCAACAGAACATCGCCTTCTGGGTACTAAGTCTTCAAACATAGAAGCCTGTGGGAGACATGGCAGAGTCAACTGTAAGCATTGCCTTCTCTGTCTTGAGAAAGACTGGGGGAAACCAGGTGGCCTGAGGATTCGGATGATGGCATCGCATGCCTCTGGCTCCTGTTCCTCCTGATTCCTCTTTTCCACATGCCACCCAGTGCTCTTCTAGAGGCCGCTGGCTGAACAAGGCTGAAGGTGTGATTACAGGCAACTGTAGGTGCATGACCTCAGCCTCCCTCTCAGCTCCCTGCCTGGCCACATCCATCTAACTAACAAAGCTCTTAGAGGCCATCTGCATCATCTAGGAATTAGAAAACAGACAAGTCAGTCATACTGTGCTCCATTTGTCTTTATGGGACTGTCTTTCAGAGTGAAGTCCTAGTGTCTTGTGTGTGAAACCCTGGAACCAGTGGTGTCGTCCAGATAGGAAATGAGGGACTGGTGGGACTCCTGCCCAGTGGGGTGCATCCCTGCCACCGCTCCCTCATACCAGATCTACAATGCCAAGCAAATACCACATCTTCCCCTCCTACTTCCCATAGAAGTCAGAAATCCAGATTTGTGTGTAAATTTTGAGTCTGATAAAGATAGGTAATTAATTTAGGCATTTTCTGAATCACTATGTGAGCCAAAAACACATCATTGGACATCTCTTCTCAAATTAATCTTTACAAACATAAAGTGCTATCAAGAGGGGCTGGAGAGATGGCCTAGCAGTTAAGAGCACCGACTGCTCTTGCAGAGGACCTGGGTTCGATCCCCAGCACCCCCATGGCGGCTGAGAACCATCTGTAACTCCAGTTCCAGGGGAATCCAACACCCTCTTCTGACCTCCGCGGCATTGCACGACACGGGTGCACAAACCTGCATGCAGACAGTACACTCATACACATACAAGAATTAAAAAAAAAGTGCTATCAAGAGAGTCAGGGCCCCAAGGAAGGGGCATAGCCAGCTCGAAGTCATAGGTCTCCTGACTGCAAGCCTGGAGACCTTTTGAATGGACCACTTTGTGAGCACTTGTTTTCATTGGCAAAGT
The DNA here is from genome assembly GCA_009823505.1 of Rhizomys pruinosus. Lineage (NCBI taxonomy): Eukaryota > Metazoa > Chordata > Mammalia > Rodentia > Spalacidae > Rhizomys > Rhizomys pruinosus. The sequence continues at coordinate 809,300 of VZQC01014177.1, read as the reverse complement.
CTTTTTCTTTTCTTTCTTTCTTTTTTTAAGTAAAGCCTGTATGCCTCTAATAGCTTGTTCATTTTTTACCTTACTTCAACAATTTAATGTTAGGTTCTTCGGTTTATGGGTGGTAAAATTTTAACATAAATCCATTCTGTTCAGTGAAGTTGGCAGTGGGCCAGCCATTGAGGTCTGTCTATCAGAACTCTGTGTGATGAGGGCAGGGAAAGGACTCACTTGGTAAAGTGCTTGCCACAGGGCCTTGAAGACCTGGATCTAGTCCCCAAAGCTCATCAAAAGCTGAGTGCTTGCTTATAATCCCTGTTCTGGGAAGGGAGAGACACGCAGATCCCTGGGGCTCACTGACCAGCAGGCCTGGTCTCCTCAGCAAGTTCCAGATCAATGAAAGACCCTGCCTCAAAAAAAGGCACACACACACACACACACACACACAGCTCTGTGGTGGAACTTGTGGGTACTGTGTTGTCAGATGATAGAGTTTATTAAAATTCTAAGGCAGAGTTTAAATATTTTTGCTGATATACTCAGTTTAGTCATGTAGTCATTAATCAAAAACTTGACTTAATCATTCTTGTTCAAGGGAAAGATCCCGTCGGTGTATTCATTTAGGCTGAGTCTGCAAGTGGCGGGACAGACGTCTGTGTCTTCACTTTCAGCTCAGCTCTGCTCTCAGCAGGATTTCATTTGCCATGTCAAAATGAAACATTGTTTTCTAGGTATTGGAAGGTAGCTCACATTTCTTTTCTTTTCTCCCCCCCCCCCCCACATTTTTGAGACAGGGTCTCCCTGTAGCCCCAGCTGGCCTGGAGCTCACTCTATAGACCAGGCTGGCTTGGAACTTACAGATCCGCCTGCCTTTGCCTCCCTAGTGCTGGACTAATGGCCTGCACCACCATGCCCGACAGCTCACGTTTCTAAAGGTTTTAATTAAAATACACTGATCTTACAGTTTCTTATCTGAAAATGCAGAGATGTTAACTTTTCCAAAATGGTTTCAGAAAATGAATATTGATGGGGCAGCTGTGGAAAACCGACCTCTTGCCCTAAGACAAATAAAAAACACACTTCACAAGCGTTTTCAGCTGCCTGTTTTCTCCTACCTCTGTAATTGATTCTAATTTGCTCTGCCTGTCCCTCTGAAACCTCAAAACTTTCAAATTGCTATTCAGCTTGCAGTATCAGCTGCAAGTGCAAGCCACGTGCCTGAGCCAGGGACTTCAGTTTGGAAGTTCTTAAGTGTTTCAACCGTTTTATTAGCAAGTTACTGATGGCTTATCTGGCCCTCCATATAAATTACCAACTGTAAATGGGTATCAGTTAGATACTGAAAACCTGATTTTTACATAATTCTCCAGAAACTTAGTAGGAAAAAAAAAGGAAGAGAAAATCATGTTTCTTTCTTTTTCTTTCTTTCTTTTTGTTTTATTCTCTCTCTGTTTTGTCAAAACAAGGTTTGTCTGTGTTGCTCAAATTAAGTTTCAAATGCTGGGCTGGGGCAAGTGAAAATCATTATAGCCTTCAAAGCGGTGTTTCTCTTTGGTCTCTTCTAATCAAGCCCTCTCCCTGTCACTGCTGGCTCCAGAAGAGCTTGGGGAGGGGATGGGCCATCTTGATGGTGTTTCTGGGTCACAAAGGAGAAACCTATTTTCTTGGAAATGCACCTGGGGTCATTTGTGTAACTCTGGGGAGAATCATTATAGGTTCCATTTACCTGTGCATAGCCTGCTGCTATTGAACTGGATAGAACAAGTCAGAACTTAGGCTCTGAGCTATTTCCTGTAAACACAGTGGGCTCCTCTCCTCACAGCCAGAGCCTCAGTTTTCTCTTCATTCATTTCCTAAATCAAATGAACCTGCAGTCAGAAAAAGTGCTTAAAATAAATGATTTGGTGGAGAAAGTGTTTGCTTTATAGATTTCAGAGCCATAAAGGAATGTTTTCTATTTTTAGGATGATTCCAGTAAGTGGAAAAATATCTATTTTCAAATAATGATATGAAGAAATAATGGAAGAGGGGGCAGATTTTTAGCAGTAAATAGTAAAGTCCTGCCACATTTCAAAATGTGAATTCAGGATCCTTTTCTTGGAGCAAGAAGCAATTGAAAACCTGGTAAAGTGCAGAGAGTCTGCTGCTATGGCGTGCTTATGATTTGATTTCCCTAAGAAATTAATTAGTGGTAAAATAGCATCCAAAATAATGGTGCCGAGTTATGCATGGTAGCTCCCCTGCCTGTTGGGTCCTTGTTGATCTTCGTGCTTAGTCTCCTGTTTATTGCCCTGTAGGTATCTGCTTTAACTGTTACTGAATTGTGTTTTAAAGTAGGCATCACAAAAAAATAAATAAATAAATAAAAATAAAGTAGGCATCACATGTAAGAGGTAGGAACATTGTTTGGGAGAGAGGGTAAGCCTGTTTCCATGCATCCCTTGAGATTCTGAAGAGGAATGAATGTACATCTCTGGGCCCTTCCCACTGCCCCCTTGACACCCCCAATGTTGCCCAATCTCAGGTGGACTCACTGCCCCCAGACATCTGTGTCCCCAGGACAGTCTGACAATGTAGTCTACAGCAGCCCATATCAGACGCTCCCTGTTTCACCTCTGTATGTCCTGATTTATAGAGAATTCTCTTTAGTATAATCAGATTAAATGTCTCTACATGTGACATATTTGGGGTTTTAATTCAACTAACAATGTACAAATACACATTTTGTACTTTTTGTACATTCTCGGTTGAATTAAAACTATTTGCTCTCTGGGTGTGGTGTGCATACCTTTAATCTCAGCATTCAGTAGGTAGAGGCAAAGGCAGGTAGATCTCTGAGAATTTGAGTCTAGCCTGTGCTACACAGTAAAACTGTCTCAAAAACAGAAACAAAAAAGTTTGCTAATTATTTTATTAGCCTGAGAATATGCTATTTAGGGCGAATGTATCTAAATTAATTGTCATTAATGATGCCTTACAATATATGAACATATTTGCTTGACTTAAAATTTATATATTAGGTGTTTTTTTTTTTTTAAACTGTCTCGGCATGAACAGCTTTGTGGGGATACCTGTATGCCTTTCTGTTACCAGCTGGGACTCCTGCAGACGCTGTGTATTGGTCCCAGGTTTTTGCAGCTGATTTGCAACCTCCATGTTGTTGCTGATGTGAATTCACTTGCACATCTGAAAGTGACAGTCACTTCAGTTGTCAGATCTGGCCACAGAAAATAAACAGACACACATTTTAGAGTGTTGGAAGTAACTTGCACAAGATGTAAGTTGGAACTTTTTGCTGTGGAGAGAAGTCAAAACACCTTTTCTAAGCAAAGATATCTAGTATTGTAAGAAGAAAGTCCATATTGTAAGGGCTGTGGAGAGATAGGGGTGAATCATGAGACTATAGGAATATAGTCTGGACACCTGATTGATCAACATGCCTGTGCATACAAGCTTCTCCAACTGGACTATGGGAACCTTGGGTGATTCAAAATTTGGACATAGATACTTGCAAAATGCACCAATTACTTAATTGTATGACATACTGAGTAACATCATTGTTATCTACAAACAACTGTGTCATTGTATTGTAGAATCCCTTAAAAAAAATTAATAATAATAAAAAAAAAAAAAGAAAGTCCATAGAAATGTCACTGTGCTGTGTTAACTACAATTTTTTATAAAGAAAAACTCAGACAATTGTCTCTAATAAATATCGCTTTAGAAACTGATTTTGTGTCTTTCAAAGATATTGCAAATGATTCATCCCAATCTAAATACACATGGAGGAATATTTATTTCCCCTTGTCTGGTGACAAGAAATGTCAGAGGAATGACAACTGTTCAGTGACAGATCTAGATTTAGACTGGGCTATTGAAACCACAGCTGGTATAATTGTAGACTACAGTGTATATTCAATTAAGCGTGCATTTACTATTGATTTACTATTTCAAACAAAGAAAATCTTTAGAACTTTTTAAAACAGTGGAGTAAATTTTTTTTAATTATTTATAACATTTTTTTTTATCAAATCTAGACCCGTGTTCCCCCCAGTCCCCCCACCCCTCCAGAGTTCATGCATTCTGCCAAACAATCGTATTCAACTCCGTCTCAGTCTCGCTCAATATTTTCCTGGGGAAGTTGACTGTTTTGAGCAGAAGTTCACTGTTTCAGTCAGTTCTTTGATGCAGTCCTTTCTGTTGTTGTTGTTGTTGTTTTGTTGTTGTTGTTTTTCCCAATATGCATCACTCCCAACGTGCTTTGGACAAAAGCTCAAGGGGCCATGCACAGGAAATACTTACAACTGGGTAATTGGCACTAGCATCACAGATGAGGGATACCTTCTTCATTTGTTTTTCTGGGACTGTGTTACTCTTCACTCAGCATGATGTCCTCTAGCTCCAGCCATTTTCCTGCAAGCTCATGATGTCGTTTTTTTTTTTTTTCTTTTTTTTTTTTTTTTTTATTTTTAAATATTTTATTTATTTATTTATATTTATTTATTTAATTTATTTATTTATTTATATGAGAAGTACTGTCTGCATGTAGGTCTGTGCACCCGTGTCGTGCAATGCCGACGGAGGAAGAAGAGGGTGTCAGATTCCCCTGGAACTGGAGTTTCTCCTGGAATTGGAGTTACAGACAGTTTCTCAGCCGCCATGGTGGGTGCTGGGGATCAAACCTGGGTCCTCTGTAAGAACAGTTGGCATACTCTTAACTGCTAGGCCATTTCTTCCAGCCCGAGTGTCGTCTTTCTTTACTGCTGCGATAGAACTCCATTGTGTAGATAGTACCACATTTCTCTATCCACTCATCAGTTGAGGGCATTTGGGTTGGTCTCAGCTCTTTTGCTATTGTGAAGAGAGCTGAAATAAAACATGGCTGTGCGATGTATCTCTGAGGTGGGGTGGAGTCTTGGGGGACTGCCTAGGAGTGGTATGGCTGGGTGTCAGGTGGCAAGTTCATTCCAAGTCTTCAAGGGTTCTCACACACTGCTTTCCATAGTGGCTGAAGGAGTTTTACATTCCCACCAGCAGTGGATGAGTGTTTCCCCTTTCCCACAACCTCTCCAGCACATGTATCATTGGGTTTCTTAATCCTAGCCAGTCTTCTTGGAGTAAGATGATATCTTAAAGTGGTTTTGATTTGCATTTCCTTAATGAGTAGTGATGGTTGAACACTTCTTAAGGTGTTTCTCAGCCATCTCTAATTCCTCACTTGTGAAGTCTCTGGTTAGCTCTTTTGCTCCATCATTGAGTGGGTCATTTGTTTTTCTTCTTTGTTTTTTGAGTAGTTTATTATATTTTGGAAATCAATGCTTTGTCAGATGTACTGCAGTGAAGGTTTTCTCCCACTCTGTGGGATTTCTCTTCACTTCTTGATTGTTTCTTTTGGAGTACAGAAGCTTTTGAGTTTAATAGGTTCCCATTGTCATTGTCGACCTTAATTCTTGTGCAGCTGCTGTCTGATTTAGGAAGTCTTTTTTCCTACACCTATGTCTTGTAGTCCTGCTGCCACTTTTTTTCTATCGCCTTCAGAGTTTGGGGTTTCATGTTGAGGTCTTTGATCCATCTGGAATTGACTTTTATACAGGGCGAGAGGAAGGGGTTTAATTTCATTCTTCTACAAGTGGTGATCCAGTTTTCCAACAACCACTTGCTGAAGATGCTGTCTTTTTCTCCATTGGTCTCTGGCCCCTTGTCAATATGAGATGGCGTGAAATTGTATGTGCTCAGGTTTGGATCTTCAGTTTTGTTCCATTGGTCACAGTTTCTGTTTTTTGTGCCAGTTACAGGCGGTTTTTATGACTATAGCCTGTGTTAGTGTAGTTGAAGTCTGGTTATAGAGATCCCCCCTGTGTAGCTCTTTTTCTCAGGTTTTTGTTTTGGTATTTGGGGTCTTTTGTTTTTCCAATGATTTAAGAATTTTTTTTCCAAGCCTGTGAAGAAACTCTTGGGGATTTTGATTGGAATTGCATTAAATCTATACAAGAGTTTTGGTAGAATGGACATTTTTACAATGTTAATTTTCCCAATCCATGAGCATGGGAGGTTTTTCCACCTTCTGAGTCTTCTTCAATTTCTTTTCTTTAAAGGTTTAAAATTTTTGTTGTATAGGAGCTTTGGTGTCTTTGGTTAGGTTTTTGTTCTAGGTATTTTATTGTTTTGAGGCTATTGTGAGTGGGAAGGTCCTCCTTGAATTCTTCTCCAGTTGCTTGTTCTTGGGGTTAAAGAAAGGCCATGTGTTTTTTTTTTTTAGGTTAATTTGTATCCTGCCACTTTGTGCTGAAGCTGTAATCATTTCTAGGAGTTTTCTCGGAGTTTTTAGTATCCCCATATCATTCAGCAGCAATAGGGATAGCTTTGACTTCTCGCTTTTCCAATTAGTACTCCTTTAATTTCCTTTTCTGTCTATTGCTCTAGCAAGTGTTTCAAGCACTATATTGAAGAGTGGGAACAGGGGGCAGCCTTGTGAGTTCACCTTTAAAGGGAACTTTTCTGTTGTTTCCCCTTAGGATGATATTGCTGTGGGTTATTTCCTTATGGCTTTGATTACATTGAGGATGATCCCTCCAATCCAATTCCTTCTAGGACTTTAAGCATGAAGGGATGCGGATTTTGCAAAGGCTTTTTGCAGCAAATTGAGAGATGGTGTGGTTTTTTTTACTTTTATTCCATTTATTTGTTGATGATGTTTTATTGATTTTTGTATGTTGAACCATCCCTGCATCTCTGGTATGAATCCAACTTGGTCATGATGGATGATCTTCTTGATGTGGGTCTGTACACATGGCCAGTATCCTGTTCAGATTTTGGCATCTGTGTTCATTAGGGAGATGGGCTATAGTCTCCTTTTTTTGTTGTATCTTTGCCTGGTTTTCGGTAATAGAGGGATGGCTGGCTTTCAGAGAATGAATTGGGAGATTCCCTCTGATTATACCTTCAAACAGTTTCAGTAATAATGGTTGTAGGTCCTTTGAATAATTTTTATAGAATTCTGGGTGAAACCATCTGGGCCTGGGGCCTTTTTTTAGTTGGGAGGTTTCTTACATCTTTATTTTCTTCTTTTTATGTAGTCTGTTTAGGCTGTGGATCTCTTCTTTTGTTGAGCTTTGGGGATTCCCAGGATTTCAGATATTTATCCTTTCTTCTAGGTTTTTCAAACTTGGTAGAGTATAGGTTCTTAAAGATTCCTATGATTTTCTGACTTCTCTTGTCTGTTTTGATGTTTCCCTTTTCATCACAGATTGTATGGTTTGGAGTGTTCTTTCTTTTGGTTAACTGGGCTAGAGGTCGTCTATCTTGTTTATTCTTTCAAAAGAAACCAACTTTTGGATTCATTGATTTTTTTTTTTTTGTATTGTTTTCTTTGTTTCTATTTCATTGATTTCGGCTCTGATTTTTGTTATTTCTTCCTGTCTGTTGAATTTAGGGTTCAATCCTGTTGTCTCTCAAGGCTTTTAGCTGTAGTGTTAGATCATTCACTTGTGCTCTTTCTGTTTTTCTATGTAGGCACCCCAGGGCTATAAACTTCCCTCTTAGGATTGCTTTTAAGGTATCCATAGTTTTGTAGTGTTGGTTTGTCATTGTATTCAGTTCCAGAATGCTATTTTCTTTTTTTTATCTCTTCCTTGACCCATCATTATTCAGAGTGTGTTTAGTAGTCTCATGTGTTTCTGTAGGCAGTAGGGCTTTCCTAGTGTTGTGTTGAGCTTATTGCACTAGGGTCTGATAGAATGCATGAAATTATTTCAGTCTTTTTTGTGTTTGTGGAGGTTTCTCTCTGTGTGCCCAGTATGTGGTCGATTTGGAGAATGTTCCATGGGGTGCTGAGTAGAAAGTGTATTCTCTTATGTAGGGTGGAATAATTCGGTATGAGGTCATATGAGTCCATTTGGTGTATCATATGCTCAGTTCAGATGTCTCTCTGTTGTATTCTTGTCTGTTGACATATCAAAGGACTCAGATGGGGTAATTGGAGTCCACCTACTATGAGTGTACTGGGGGTTAGTGTTGACTTGTGGTCCTGGAGAATTGTCTTTTAAGTGTGGTGCATCAGAATTTGGGGGCATATATATTCATAATGTGAAATCTTCTGGGGGGGGTTAAATTGTCCTTTGATAGAATGTAATGGGCGGCTTTGCTTGTCCCTTTTGATTTTTTTTACTTTGATAGTTCTTTTGTTCTGATAGTAAAAACGACACATGCTTTCTTTTTGGTACCATTTGTGTTGGAAAATTTTTTTTCCATCCTTTCACTTTTTAAGGTGGTGCCTGCTTGAGCTGTAAGATATTTTCTTGCTAGACAGCAAGATGAGTTCTGTTTTCCTAATCTCAATCTCCCATTCTATGTCTTTTGGTGGGGATTTAGTCCATTAATATTTAAGGTTATGACTGATAGGTTTATTTTCTTCCTTTTGCCTTATCCATTTGCGTTTGGGTTTAGGTTTAGAGTTTCTCTCTTTCGCAGTTATGCTTTTATGATTTCTCTTTCCTAGGTGCTGTGGGTTGGTTTGCTCCTTCTTCTGTCCTTTTGAATTTGATGCTTCAAGTATTCTATGAGGTTGTTTCCGTTTTTGCACATGTTACCTTTTATTGTTTATGTCATGAATAGGTTTTCTCTCTCCTTCAATTTCTAATCGACATTTTTGTGGTATATAACCTGGGTTGGCATCTAAGTGGCCTAGGGAAACGGGAAGCTGCCCACATCGGCTTCGTTCACCAGGTGCTGAGAAGCAGTTGGAAGGCTGGATGAGGTCCCCAGGTCGCTGTGGGTTGTTCTGCGTGGGGCTTGACGGATTGGGTCGTGTGTGGGTTTGCGTGAGCATATTTAACTAGATGTGTGGGCGGGAGAATGTTCTTTGTTGGATCTGTCGTTGGGGAATTCTAGAGTGCTTCTTGTATTTGGTATGGTTTGGTCCTTGGGAGGGGGGAAGTTTGTCACGATGATCTGCTTGAAGATCGATCAATACCATTGGTGTGGGATGCTCCCGCGCCGGTGCTAGGCCGAGGAAGGCGAGGGGTGAGCGGGGCAGAGGGGGCCCACAGTGCCGGGGGGGGCCACTGGGGGGAGGTTGAAAGTGTTGCATAGCGTTCCTGGAGGTTTTTAGTTGGTGCGGTGGTATCTTCCAGGTCGGATATTGCGTTGTTCTGCGTCCTCCATCTGCTTCGAGGCCCTGTTTTTCGATGCCGTTTCCGCTGGAGTGGATGAGTGTTTGATTTCCTTTTTCATTTCCTCTTCTGATTTCTTTAGTATTTCTACTTCTTTTTGGAGCTTCTCCATCTCTTCTTGTAGCTCTTTGCTTCGCTGGTTGGTTTCCTTATCTTTTTCAGCATGGGATCTTTTCAGTGTTTCTACTTCCTTCTGGAGCTTTTCATTCTCTCTCTCTCTAGGTCCTTCTTGAGTTCTTCATTGTCTTTTCTTAGTTCTTTGATTTATTCTTTATAATCTTGTAGTTCTTTAAATATGTTCCCAATTGTGTTCCTGATATCTGTCTTCTGGGGCATTCCCAGAGGGATCGCACTGCAGGAGTCTTCCATAGGGTTGGTAGAGCTTGGTGCGGGATTATCCTGCCCCTTTCCTGTGTTCCTGGCATAAGGGTTTCTCCTTGCCTTTATTCCAATGTGAGTCCTAATGCCTCTTCACTGTGTTGAGGGCTTGCTTTGCTTGCCTCCTTCAGATGCCTTCATAGTCCCAGTTGGGGGGGGGGCTCTTTAGCCCTCTCCCCGGTACATTCTGCTGGTCTCAGGATATCTCAGATCAGATCTCAAGAGTCACACAACCCTACCTTTAATACTAGCTGGGAGGATAACTCTGTCCCCACAGCCACAAAAGCCAATTAAGCCAAACACAGCTGGATTAACGGATCAACAATCAGCCTTGCTGAGGCACCCAGTTCCTATTTTCCTTCCGCTGGCCTCAGGAGATCTCAGATCTCAAGGGTCACACAACCCCACCTTTAATACCAGCTGGGAGGATAACTCCGCCCCCACAGCCACAAAAGCCAGTCAAGCCAAAGACAGCTAGATTAAGGGATCAACAATCAGCCTTGCTGAGGCACCCAGTTCCTACCTGTCTTCCTGCTACCAGGCGTAAATTTTTGGTAGCTATTTTATGACTCTTTGTTGTGAACCGTCACCTTCTAGACTAGCAGGGATATGAAAGGACCCTGAATTTGGGAAATCTTGCCACTTGTGTTGACTGTTGGAGTCTTGGGTTCTAGACACAGCTCTACTATTAATAGCAAGTGGCTTACCTAATGTCACTAAGCCTCAATTTCCTTATATGGAAAATGGGGATTATGATAGTACCTTCACTATTGGGTTATAAATTTCAGATAAGATTCTATGCCCAGAGAGCTCAAAGTGGTATTTGGCATATGATCAGAAAGTCTTAGCTGTGACATTAAAGACAAGTACGGATGTGAGTTCAGGCAAAGCTGAGCTGAGACAAGATTATCAGTAGCCCTCCCTGACCCCTTCTTCCATCTTTCTATGACGCCAACTCCCTCTGCTCTCCCTCTTCCTTGACTCTTGGATAATTGTGGGCATGACTTCTGAGAATGCCTTCTATAGCAGATGGAATCTTACCTAACCTCATAACCAAAATTAATCTTAGGTTGAGATAAATTTAACCTGATCTCAGCTTGTTTCTAATGTAAACAAGCTTACTAGGCTTTGGGCTCCTCTTGTAACCTATTCATAGAGCTTCAATCCCTCGTGACCCTTCCTTGCCCTTGACCCGAATAATGTGTATGTATCTGTTGTGGAAATATCAGTCAGTGAATATTGTTGAAAGCAATTAATTTTCCCATTTGTGTTGTAAACAGCAGTTGGGAATGGATTGATAATGTCTGTTTGTGGTTTTGTGTGCTGTTCTGGGTCAGTAGGGGGTCAGAAAGGGCAAAATCCTCTGATAAGTCAAGTTTCTCTTTTCTCATTCAATGTTGGATGTTTCAGTAAAGGGAGAACAAGTCTTTTTGTTTGGGGACACTTTGAAGAGAAATCTGAAGGAACAAGTTCTCAGAACAGATCAAGCCCTCTCTTGATTCCAACCACTGCCAGAGAGCTGAGCTGCCATCTCTGTCTAGGCATTGCATACTGTGCCATCTCTGTCCAGGCATTGCCATACTTTGGCATCTCTGTCCAGGCATTGCCATACTGTGGCATCTCTGTCCAGGCATTGCCATACTGTGCCATCTCTGTCCAGACATTGCCATACTGTGCCATCTCTGTCCAGGCATTACCATACTGTGCCATCTCTGTCCAGGCATTGCCATACTGTGCCATCTTTGTCCAGGCATTGCCATACTGTGCCATCTCTGTCCAGGCATTGCCATACTGTGCCATCTCTGTCCAGGCATTGCCATACTGTGGCATCTCTGTCCAGGCATTACCTTACTGTGCCATCTCTGTCCAGGCATTGCCATACTGTGCCATCTCTGTCCAGGCGTTGCCATACTGTGCCATCTCTGTCCAGGCGTTGCCATACTGTGGCATCTCTGTCCAGGCGTTACCATACTGTGGCATCTCTGTCCAGGCATTACCATACTGTGGCATCTCTGTCCAGGCATTACCATACTGTGGCATCTCTGTCCAGGCATTACCTTACTGTGCCTCTCTGTCCAGGCATTGCCATACTGTGCCATCTCTGTCCAGGCATTACCATACTGTGGCATCTCTGTCCAGGCATTGCCATACTGTGGCATCTCTGTCCAGGCATTACCTGACTGTGCCATCTCTGTCCAGGCATTACCATACTGTGGCATCTCTGTTCAGGCATTACCATACTGTTGCATCTCTGTCCAGGCATTGCATACTGTGGCATCTCTGTCCAGGCATTACCATACTGTGGCATCTCTGTTCAGGCATTACCATACTGTGGCATCTCTGTCCAGGCATTGCATACTGTGGCATCTCTGTCCAGGCATTACCATACTGTGGCATCTCTGTCCAGGCATTACCATACTGTGCCATCTCTGTCCAGGCATTACCATACTGTGCCATCTCTTTGCCACATATGTAATAGTTTGGTCCTTTGGGCACCTGATACTCACCAACCTCTGTGCTAACCTCCCCGCCTGCCCTGGCCTTGCTTCTATTGATATTGGCAGCATAGCTTCTTGCGTTCATGTCCTCTGTGAGGCCCTGGTGCTGTCAGCTTCCATACCCAGTGGGTAGGCAGAAAGACAGTGTTTGGGGGGTTCCTGGGACAGCACAAATAGGAGAACTGTGAGGCTCTTCCTAGGGTACAGGGAGACCCAGCCTTTGGCCCCTCTACATGGAAGTATTTCTGATAGTCTTATAAAAGTATAAGCTGTGTGGTATGGTGACTATGACCATCTATCCAAACAGAACAAAAATGGGCTCTGCCAGAGTGATTTGGTAATCGTAAGCACTTCACAAGTTGAAAGCTGTATTGCCCTTGGTTATAAGAATTCATTTGTGGGTGGAGGGTATGTATGCATATTTTAGAGTAATATAAAATTAAAAGGGAAAAATGGGAATTCCAAAATATGAAAAATACAAATTGGAGGGAACAACAACAACAAAAGAACTGGGACAAAGAACTGACTGAAACAGTGAAGTTCTCCCCAAAACAATAATCCTCTGCCTAGAAAAACTTTTGAAAGACTGAGAAAAAGATGCAAGACCTGTATGGCAGAATGCATGAACTCAGGTGGGGTGGGGGGCCATGGAAAGGGAAATGATGTATGAGATGCACAACACTTCAATAAAAATACTTTAAAAAGAATTCATTTAATATTTGCAACCCAAAAAGACGATAAATGTGCCCTGAATAATGTAAGCAGTGTTTTTATCTTGACTAGCCTAATAAAAAAATTAATAAATTCCAAAGCAACTCTTATCTCCATAAATGAAAACTATCTGGATTTTATAATGTTTGGTTATTCTGAAGGGGTGGAAACCATACTTTCTACATAGAATAATTACCACAAATCTTTTTGTGTCCTTTAATGAATGTCATATAACCTATATAAGTATAGATGTGTGTGTTCTCAATGTAAATCTATAAAGGCAATATTTTTTAAAATACTGTTAAGGGCTGAGTTTGTAGCACAGTGATAGAGCACTTCATCCCAGCACCACACACACACACACACCAGTACTGAGAATAAACCATTATCAGATTTGCTCCTAGTTTTGAGGTAGGCCAAATGGAATGACTAGACGATAGTAGAGTGCCAAGCCAGTCAGTTACATTTTTCTCAAGCTGGGGTGGGGCAGTGAAGAGATGGCTCAGTGGTTAAGAGTACATACTGCTCTCCAGAAGACTAGAGGTCAGTTCTCGGCATCCATGTTAGGTAGCTCAAGCCACCAGTAACTTCAGCCCCAGGGATCTGACACCTTCTCTGGCCCCCTCAGGCACTCACATGTGTGCATAGACACATGTGAATAAATGATAAAATGAATCTTAAATTACTTTTTTCTCAAACTGAAGACTTTGAAACCTAATGTCTTGGGATCTACAGCTTGTAGTCTGGTGTGAAGTACAGAAGTTAGCAAAGAGGATTAGTTTAACTCCATTCAAGATGAAAGCTCCTTTCACCACCTGTATTGCACTGTGAATTCAACCTAGAAAGAAGCATATCTCTCAGAATGTGTAATGGGGTCAGTAATGGGCTAAAGGGGGAAAGTTCACTTAGGAAGGTGGATGGACGTTTAGTTGTCAAGCAGTTAATACATTGCAGTAAAGCAGGTGAATGACTACTAACCCTCATAAACAACAAAATGAAACTTGCCTACAGAAAAGGTAATAGGGACCCAGGAGACACTCCTGAAAATGTATTGATTACTAATTAAAAGCTTTTGAGTGGCAGATCTGCTCACTTGACCTGGAAATCTGGGAAAAATAATTTGACAGAGGAGGGAGAAAGGAAATTAAAGCTATTGTGAACAAAAATAGAAGAAAGATAAAGTAGCCATCGAATAGCTAATATACCTTAGTATCAACTTTTCCTCAGTTATAAAGGTAGAGATCAGCTAGGGAGATAGCTCAGTCAGTAAAGTTCCATTCGCACAAATACCAGGACCTGAGTTTAGATCCCAGGGATTCCCTGCACCCCATAAATATGCAGGGGTGGCCCAAGCTCCTGTCGCCCCAGTGGTGGTGGTGGTAGAGACAGATGTATCTCTGAAGTTCCTTGTGGCCAGCCTAGCCACATGGATGAGCTTCCGGTTCAGTGAGAGACCTTGTCCACAAACAATAAAGATGAAAATCTTTATTGAGTGAGGAAGACACTGGATTGACCTCTGGCCTCCATACTCATGCACATATGCCCATACCCACACTAACAAGTGCACTACCACACACAAATGCCCCCCCCCACCAGAATAAATAAACAAAATGTAGAAATATAGCTGGACCACCATATTTAAATCTGTAAAATAAGTGGAACCTTGCTTGGAGTCTCTGAGATTCTCTTTTACTTTGGCCCTTTTGTATTGTCAGCCAAGGACTGAGTGTCTTTATCTTTGATTTCTTGAGGTAGTCTGAGTGTGAACATGGGACTCTTAGAAATATCTGACACTAGGCCCTGGAATTATGCTCATAGCTCACTGTCCCTTCCACGTACTATCATCTTAACTCCAAGAAGCCCTTCACTCCACCCATGACCCCATGCTCAGTGTTCCTGCGGTGCTTCCTGTCTAAACCAAGCGTTTCTTCTAGTTGCTGTGGACTTGACTCCTGGACTCAAATGTCCTGATGGAAACTCCTATGCGAGGGACCCTGTTTTACACTGAGCTCTCCTTTCTGAGAGATGATTCTGCAGCCCCTTGCTCCTCTAGCTTCATGGCACATCTAGTCAACAATATCTCACACCTGAGAGCCCCACCTCATATCTCTAGGCATGTACCCTAAGACCAAATTCTGGCTGCATATACGCTATCAATTCCCTTACCTCCATAGCTCACATTTCAAATGGACTCTAAGCTCTGCCCCAAACCAAGTCCCATTCCTTTAAGCTTGTTCTCCTTCACACTGACTTTTTCAAGCTCACTTAATTCTCTTGAAGCCCCTAAACCACCATCTGCCCTAAGCTTTGCCCAAGAAAGTGTTGGAATTGGCGTAGTCTTCAGGCTTTCCTGCACTGGACTGGACTCCCTGCAGGAAGGATGGGGTCTTAACACTCTGTTCACTTTCTGAGAACCCAGCAATATGTTCCTGTATCCCGGAACTCATTTTTGTTTGTTACTTTGCTTGGTTTTGGTTTTACTTTTTGGAACTGAGATCCGTTTAGAAGTATAAATCTCTAAAGTGATTTTCATTGATAGCTGCCAAGGAGAAATACACTGTGGGGATCAAGTTGCAAAACCAGTTAACCAAGAGAAAAGTCAAGTGCTTTGAAATCATATGTCCAGTCCATCCCGGCTGCTTACTGGGGGTAAATGAAACTGGATTCTCTGCTTTGCCCTCTGGACGTGGCCTTGCTTTGTTGTTGCTGCTACTGTTGCTTTTGCTATTGCTGTTGTTGAAGCCAGGGTCTCATCACGTAGCACTGGCTGGCCTGGAACTCACTATATAGACCAGACTAGCCCTGAACTCACAGAGATCCCCTTGCCTCTGTCTCCTGGGTGCTGGAATTAAAGATGAGTGCCAGCATGGCTGCCTTTGTTCTTTATGGACAACAGCACTGTGTAACCCATGCTGGCCTCCAGTTTGGACTCCTCCTCCTTCCGGCTCCTGGGCGCTGAGATTAGAGGCATGGCCCACCACTCCTGAGTCTCTTCTTGACTCTTGACTAAGCTGTCTCTCTCCCATGAAAGTGTCTTAGTGTCTTCTTCCTTCCTAAGTGACAGTCTCAGGCAGCAGATTCAAGCCCCATCCCAATATTTACTTTTTTGTAAATTTTAATTGAATTGTTGTGTGTATTTCATATATAACATCTTAATCATCTTTGTACCCCGTCCCCGTCACCACCCTCCCATAGCCGTCACCACTGGATTTCATGCATTCCGTCATTTACCTTAAGGCCTATTTGTCGAGTCAGTGTCCCCTGACACCCCTCAGTGCAAGTTCATCTACTGGGGTCTTGTCAGCCTATTTGTTTTTAAGCTCAATTCCTGTAAGCAAGAGAACAACACAGAGATATCAGTATCATCCTTTGAGTGCCCCCAATATAAATCACCTCTATTAATCAACACATGTCTGTAAAAAAAACTTACCTCACAGATTTTGTAGGCAACGCTTTGATCCCTGAAATGGGATAAAAGTTCTGAGTTGGCCTGGAAGGGAAGATGGAGTGAGGATGGGGGTGAGGCTCCCTGAAGGATGGCTAGTCTTGAAGGTTGGCCCAGCATTCCGCCTTTGCCACTAACACCAGGTAACCACCCAGGCCCAGTGTGGGTGAGAAGTGGAAGCTTGGAGCGGTGGAGAAGTCTTGTGAGAGAGGGAGGAAGGCAGGAAGAGAGTTTATAGGAGCTGGTGGGGTCCTCGCTGTGTAGTCCTGGCTGGCCTGGAACTCTCAGATAACTCCCTGCCCATACTTCCCAAGTGTTGAGATTAAAGGTATACACCATCTGTCTCAGCTAGAAGTTGAGAGTTATGGAAAAGAATTCCTGTGCTTAGTAGGTTCTCTTTGCAAGTACGTGTTTCTCTCAAGCCCTTCCACCAGGTTGGTAGTAAATGGTGCCGTTTCTTTTGTTTGTTTTTTTTTCTAGATAAATGAGCTGAGCCATGTCCAAATCCCTGTTATGTTGATGCCCGATGACTTCAAAGCCTACTCAAAGATAAAGGTGGATAACCACCTTTTTAACAAGTAAGTATAAATGTGCCCTCTAAGGGGCCTCTCATAGCTGCTCAGAATAGGATTTTTTATAAATTTCTGTAATCACATAATTTTTTCAATGGGTGGGAGTAAAGTTTTGCTGATGAAGATAATCCTGCGATAAACATAACCATCTGTCATATTCAGAGAAGCAACAGCCGGCCCTCTGGGATAATATCTCTGCCATATGGCATATTGCTCCCCATGAATATCTTATATGTTAAAAGTGATATCCTCATTACAGTTTAAACTTGGGGGTGTGTGTAAATGACTTAGATCTTTTGAGCAGTTATAAACCTCTGCTCTTCGACACAAACCTTTGAAAACAGTGGTTCTAAGAACAGAAATGATACATTATAGAACAGTAGAGAACTAGGATTAAAGACGTGCGCCACCACGCCCAGCTGAGACAGGGTCTTTCTATACCCCTAGCTGGCCTGGAACTTGCCATGTAGACAAGGCTGGCCTCAAACTCACAGAACTCCACCTGGGGTTTAACACACGTGCCCCCTCATCTGGCTCCATGAAATGTCTTAATGGGACCATTTCCATGTTTTCAAAACTGAGTTTATTTTCCCCATCATACTATTTAGAGGTTAACTTGGTGTGGCTGGGGTGGGGTGGGGGGCACTCACTGTATAGACCTGGCTGACCTGGAACCTGCTATGATGCCCAGGCTAGCCTTGAACTCACAGCAACCTGCCTGCCCATGCCTCCCAAGTGCTGGATTACTGGTGTGCATCGCCAGTCTTGGCTAGAGGTTGGCTTTGAGGCCATTTTCTCCGTGTGGATTTAGAACGTGGTCTTGGCGTGAGGACAAGCCCGTTTGTCAGCTGCTTTCCTCCAGAAGACATGTATCTCTGCAGGAGCTGCACAGCTGCTCTTCCTCCCCCAGCTTCTCCACGTTTCCTCACTTCTTCCCTCCACCCTCTATCTGCCGTGGAGAATGGCTGCTCTGTACAGCCAGGATGAAGGGGTAGCACAATCATGTGTGTGACAAAGAAGACAGTATTACCCCTCCATCCCTTCTGCCTGTGGGACCGTACTGGGTTGGACCCGTTTCTGTGGAATCTTCTGTGCTTGCTCTGTCCAGTGGAATCTGGCCATTTCACGGCTACCCATAGATCTCAGTAGGCAGAGTGCAGCCTGGTACTTCAGTCTCTCAGAGCTTTATTCTACATGTGACTGTTTCAGAGAGAACATGCCAAGCCACTTCAAGTTCAAGGAATACTGTCCGATGGTCTTCCGGAACCTGCGGGAGAGATTTGGCATTGACGACCAAGACTTCCAGGTGAGCTGCTTTTGTAACATTGGCTTCAAGAGAGAAAAAGGGTCTGCTCTGAAAAGTGGGATTTGTGGTTTTTATCCTTACAGGTATATTTTGTGTGTAAAACTTGGTTGTTCTAGCCAGGCGTGGTGGCACATGCCTTTAAGCCCAACACTTGGAAGGCAGAGGCAGGCAGATCTTTGTCAGTTCAAAGCCAGCCTGGTCTACACAGTGAGTTCTAGCACAGCTGGGGCTACAGGAAAACCCTGTCTCAAAAAGACCAAAAAAAAAAAAAAAAAAAAACCAACCAAAAAAAAAAACCCAAAAATTTTGTTGTCTTTCTCACATCAAGCATTCAGTTACGGCTCTGGGTGGTATGATTTCAGTGGGAGGTCTGTGTGAGATAAAGCATTTTCTTTTTCTTTTTTTTTTTATATAATCATTTTTTAAAATTTATTTTTGTATGTGTATGAGTGTACTGTCTGCATGTAGGTTTGTGCACCCGTGTCGTGCAACGACACGGAGGTCAGAAGAGGGTCTCAGATTCCCCTGGAACTGGAGTTCTCCTGGAACTGGAGTTACAGATGGTTCTTAGCCGCCATGTGGATGCTGGGGATCGAACCCGGGTCCTCTGCAAGAGCAGTCGGTGCTCTTAACTGCTAGGCTATCTCTCCAGCCCAAGAGATAAAGCATTTTCTTTGGGAGGACACCTGAGCGTCTTTGAACACTGACATTTCCGGGGGCAAGTTTCTATCAGGCGAGCTTTCTGGAGTCCGGTGTGTCCCCAGGCTGTGCAAGTGCATGTGTTGATTCACATTTTTCTGTTTTAGCAGAGGCCACTCAAGAATCTCAGAGACCATTTTCTCCCTCATTTGCTGCCTTGCAGGTTGGCAGGCTGTCTCCTGCCACAGCTACCTGGGCAGCGCTTGAGCATCCCAGTGCTGGATTATAGAATGGTCTCAGTGCTCTTGTTACCTGTAGGAACCTACTAAGCCTGGCACAGTTCTTGGAGCGTCTCTTCTTGCACTTTCCACATGCAGATAGGCACTCTTGCCTCTCTCCCAGACTTGCCCAGGCTCAATTTTAACTCTGAAATTTGGTGTAACTTTTTAGATATCTGTTGCTTTGTAATTAAAGAAGGCCTGGCATTAGTTTCCTGAACTTCATATAGATATCAGATCCATAAATATCAAAGGTCTTTGGTTTGGTTTGGTTTTCGAGACAGAATCTTACTGTGTAGCCCTAGCTGGCCTGAAACTCACTATGTAGATCAGGCTGGCTTTGAACTCACAGAGATCTGCTTGCCTCTGCCTCCCATGTTGGAATTAAATATGTATGCAACCACTCCTAGCTAAGGGTTTTTTAAAAGTAGAAATCTAAGTACTAACTTGTTTTAAGCCTTCTCAAATTAAATAAACACTTTCTGTAATTTGCCCTAAATTCAAAACCTGCATTAAGTTTCATATTGCCACCTCAGGTAATTTTCACCTTACAAATGCAAAACTGGCTATATTGTCTCTTCAAGGAAAACCAGCTTGCTAATGTGCCTTCCTGAAGATCAGGCTCCCATTTCCCTACCTGCCATACTTGAAAGCTTGCAAGAATTTTTCTAATGCTTCATCAGGCATGAGACCTTGATGTACTTTGAAAAAATAGTACTTCCCAGGCAGCCAGTGAAGTCTCTTTGTAGTACAGCAGGGTCCTGTCCTTGGAGGCCCAGGTTCTGAGCTAAAGCTCTGGGCCCCAAGGCTGAGGGACGGAGGGTGCCTTGGGCAGGATATGGGTGTTCTTTAAAGAGCTTTGACCCCAGCACTCAAGTTTGGATTTCGTTGATAAAACAAAATTGCATCACAATTATGGGCTTATGTTTATAGTTTAAAGAATATGTAACTTTTAAAGAATAGTTGTTGGACAGGTCAAAATGGCAAAGAGTAAGTAGCCATGGGATGCCCAATCCCCTTTGGGCAACACCCACAATGCAACTCCTATGCCTAAGGCTCCGGAAGTGTCGCAGAAGAGGGGCAAAGATCGAAAGAGCCAGAGGACCGTGGCACCTGCTGCCATAAAATGTCTTCTAGACACGACGAGAAAGCACATGCATGAAATTTCAGAGTATTGTTGCATAATAAGAGCTGCCTAGTGACAGCGCCAGTCAGTACTCCAGTGTGGATGGGGGACTTTCACAAGGCCCAAGTCCTAGATGAAGTAGGCAATCAGGCGGCTGCCGAGAAGAGGAAAATTTGTTTTCTCCAGGGATGAACCCCTTGATAGGTTATCCAATCCCAAATTCTCAGTTTAGAGCACATGTGCAAATGAGCACCACTAAATGAAATGAATGCAGTAGGGAGTGTGTGCGTGTGTATAATAATTATTAAAGAAGAGGTCATAAATTTGAGAGAGAGTTGGGACCCCTGAGGAGTTGAAGAGGGAAGGGTAGCTACATGTAGAATAGTTGTCAGAGTAGTAAGAGGGTTTGTATTTAAATAAAAAGGGCTAATTTCATGTAACTTGGAAACTGTTGCTGCATTTGAATGGCCTGACTCTGAGGCTGGCATGAGTGCGCCCTTCCCGATCCCGTCTTTCCTTTCCTTTCCTGTTTTATTAAGAACATAGCTGGAGGCTGGGGAGTCGGCTTAGTAGATTTCCTGCCACACAGCTGTGAGGACCTGAGCTGGAATCCCCAGCGCTCAGGAGAAGCATGAGGTTGGTGGAGATGGGCCGATCTCGAGAGCTCACTGGCCAGCCAGTCTAGCACATCTGTGAGCTAGGGGTTCACTGACAACCCAGTCTCAAAACACAAGGTGAAAGGTAATAGAGGACCCCCTACATCAACCTCTGATCTCTGTACACACACATACATAGCATGTGCATGCACACTGCACACACACAGATACAACATTTAGCTGTGAAGCAGCTGCACTGCCATTTCCCAAGCTGATATTTGAGGCTCTGCTATAGCATCTTCTTAGGTTCATCACAGAAGTGAAATCTTCACATCTCTCCTCATTAATTTTGTGAGATCAAAAAGTAACTCATTATTTTCAGAATTCTATATTGCTGCAAAGTAGTTTTTAAACTTTCTAAAATGACAGTTTTGTTGCTAAAATACTCAGATACCACTCTTTTTTTTTTGTTGTTGTTGTTGTTTTTTTTTTTTGGTCTTTTCGAGACAGGGTCTCCCTGTAGCCCCAGCTGTCCTGGAACTCACTCTGTAGACCAGGCCGGCCTTGAACTCACAAAGATCCACCTGCTTCCGCCTCCCAAGTGCTAGGATTAAAGGCATGCGCCACCATGCCTGGCTCAGATACCACTCTTATCTCCCTCCTAAAACCAGTACCATATAAGTTACTACTTAACTAAGTGCAGATCACTGAATACAAACTGGGAAATGAGGCAAGCAGAAGGTGATTCACGAGTTACTAATTGGCATGTGGCATAAGAGCCAGTGTGGACGGGGTGGGTGTGAGGGTAATTAATCATCCGAACCCCCCTCCTTCCCTCAATTCTGCCTGTTGCTTTGGGCATTTAAACAGCAGCTTTCTCTTTGACAACTGTATTTCTATTTACATTTTTTTAAGTGGGTGTTCAGAGTAACTTCAGTAATAATTTCATTTTTTCCCAACAGTATGTACTGCCTAGAGCCTTTTCATCAGGCTGGGAGTGTAGCTCAGTGGTCGAGCACTCGCCTAGCACACAGTCCTTGAGTTTCGTCCTCAGCACCAGAAAACAATTCAGCAGGGGCTGAGCCCCAAGTTTCAGCTGAAGACAGGATAGTAAAGGTGAGGTGAATCCAGTTTGTTGGCTACTTGGTTTAGCATAAAAGAAAATGGTTGTGACAACCTGACTCTGAGGTTACACTCAGTGGACCCCATGTACTGCAGCAGCAGAGATGGGAAGTGGACCGGGACCCGGCCAGCCGGCCCACATAGCGGACATCAGTTAGCACATGAGCACTGAGTCGCTCAGAGCAGTCTCATTTCTCCTCCCAGAACCTACTGTGCATTTGCTAGGCAGAACCTTCCCTGCATCTCTGCCCCTCCTTAGCACAGGCTCCTGAACACTGTGTGTTGAAAGGATAAGATCTAGGCTGTGGTTAGAGCACATGCTTAGCATGTGTGAGGCTCTGGTCCTATCCCTGTACCAAAGAAGAAAAAATAAAAAGATTCAATCTTTATCTGAACCCATCCATGTGAGCTGCTGGCATACTCTCCAGTCTGATAGGAAACGTTGGGTCAATAGTCTGGGCTCTTGCCATCTGTTCTAGTTTGTCTTCCATTGCTGTGACAAAACACTGTGACCGACACCAACTTGGGGAGGAAAGGATTTATTCAGCTTACATCTCCTGGGTCACAGTTCATCACTTAAGGAGCCCAAGGCAGGAACTAAGGGCAGGAACCTGGAGGCAGGAGCTGAAGCACAGGCCATGGAGGAATGCTGTTCACTGGCTTCCTCCCCTAGCTCATGCCCAGCCTGCCTTCTTATACAGTACACAACAACCCATTGTGGGCTGGGCCCTCCCACACTGCTCGTGGGAGATGTGGCCACAGGCCAATCCAATGGAGCCAATTCCCCAATTGAGGCTCCCTCAACCCATGTGTGTCAAGTTGACACTAAAGCTATCCAGCACAATTGACCCCTTGTCAACTTGACACACAAAACACATCACTATTAAACCACCACCTTTCCAGTTCTTGTTCCCAAAGTATGATGTTAACATTAATCACAACCTAAGACAGTAGAACCTTAAAAGCCCCACAGTCCTTAAAATGTCCAAA
>VZQC01014177.1:702829-783777 GCA_009823505.1 Rhizomys pruinosus | reverse complement strand
CCAGTGGCTCCAGCTCCCGGGGATCCAGTGGCTCCAGCTCCCGGGGATCCAGTGGCTCCAGCTCCCGGGGATCCAGTGGCTCCAGCTCCCGGGGATCCAGTGGCTCCAGCTCCCGGGGATCCAGTGGCTCCAGCTCCCGGGGATCCAGTGTCTTCTTCTGGCCTCCTTCAACACAAATACGTGCACCAAAAATAAAAATTTTTAAAAATGAATAAAACAAGATTTGGAGAGATGGCTCAGTGGTTAAGAGCACTGACTGCTCTTAAAGAGGACGTGGGTTTCATTCCCAGCACCCACATGGCAGCTAACAACTGTCCATAACTCCAGTTCTGGGGAATTCAGTGCTCTCTTCTGACCTCCAGAGGCATTGCATGATACCAGTGCACTTACATACATGCAGGCAATACACTCATACACATAAAAATAAAAATAGTAAAAGAAAAACCATTTAAAAGACAAATTCAAGCAATATTTTTCTAGAATATTTAATCATTAATTAATAATATCGTCCATGTTAATCACTTTTTATTGCTATGACAAAATACCTGAGAGAAACATAAAAGGAAGAAGGGCTTACTTATTTGGGCTCTTGGTTTCAGAAGTTATAGACCCATCGATGGTGTGGGCCCGACGTAAGGCATAATATCAAAGCTGTAGAAGGGGCTGGTGGAGGAAATAACTGGCCTCATGACATCAAGGAAACAGAGAGAAAAAGAGGTGGAAGGGGGCACATTCCCCTAATGACCTGCTTCCATCAACTAGGCCTTGCCCCTAGTTCTCACCACCGTCTAATAATGCCATTGGATTATGGCTTCATCCGTAGGTTAATCTATCCATTAGTTTAAAGGCCACACGGTTCCATCACCTCCCAGGAGCACTGCCAGCTGGGCCACATGAGCCTTCCCGGAAGGCATCATACCCATCTAACATATGGAAACACATGTGCACACCTAGGGAGGCCTCATATCCACCTGACATATGGAAACCTGTGTACATGTGCACAACTGGTAAGGCCTCATACCCACCTGACATATGGAAACCCATGTACATGTACACACCTGGTGAGGCCTCATATCCACCTGACATATGGAAACCCATGTACATGTGCACACCTAGTGAGGCCTCATATCCACCTGACATATGGAAACCCGTGTACATGTGCACACCTGGTGAGACCTCATACCCACCTGACATATGGAAACCCATGTACATGTGCACACCTGGTAAGGCCTCATACCCACCTGACATATGGAAACCTGTGTACATGTGCACACCTGGTGAGACCTCATACCCACCTGACATATGGAAACGCATGTATGTGTGCACACCTGGTAAGACCTCATACCCACCTGACATATGGAAACCCGTGTACATGTGCACACCTGGTGATTTCAGACTTGAACTTTATTAAGTATTTTTACATTAGTATTTTTAATATCACTAGTTGTGTCGGACTGAATGATTTTTTCTGATTACCCCCCCCAGCCTTTTCTCTCTAAGCGTTTACAGTGAGTGCTGCCGCGGAGCCCACCACTACTTTTCCTGGACTCCTGGCCCCTCAAGCCCTGACCTGTTGGTTGTGATTTAACTCATGTTCTGGGCTCAGCATGTATTTGTACTTACTGTGTTTCAGATTCTATGCCAGACAATCTAAACATTTTGATTTTATTTTCTCCCACCTCCCCAGTGCTGGGATTACAGTCCCGTGCCACCAAACCTAGCTTTATACAAGGCCAAAGAGGTATTTACTTGGCTTCAAGAAAGTCTGCACCCTTCCTTCCCGCCTTGTGGGACATCAGGGCCACTTAAGACAGTCCTGGGAAGTCAGGTGGAAGCTTCGGTTTGCTTTAGAGCTGCCGGAGAGGATGGCCCACCAAAAAAAAGTTGTACCGGAGGAACCAACACTGTTCAACCTAAATACAGGCACAGTTGAAACTCAGCCTTCTTGTTCATTGTGTTGGATAATACCAGGCTTTGTTCCCCACTGCGCCTCCTGAATTAGAATCCCTCATTATTCATGTTTGGTGCCCCTTTTTCTTTGTGTAAGTAACAGAGAATTCTAATTTTAAAATAATTAATTTTAAAGCCTAACATTTTTAAACTTTTGATGTTCTTGTTTTAAGTTTCAAATTCTAAAGTGTTAAGACCTTCTGAGGGCAGTCAACTTTCAGGGATGGGGTGGGGGGGGGCGCATTTCTCCCAGAACTTCTGGAATGTCTTGTCTCTAAAATGAAGATGCTTTTCACTGCAGATTTTGCAAGCTGATCCAAGTCACCTGAAGGTGAAGGCTGTGATGTCTGGCTTTGTGGTGTCTACGTGCCCACGGGCCAGAAGACAGGCAAAGGCTTGAGAGCTTTGTGGGGAAGAGGGGAGGGGATGGAGGAGAGACAGAGAGTTAGTTCTCTCCCTCCACAAAGCTGAGTGGGCATCTGAGAGGCAGGGGTATTCGTACAGTGTGACGCAGTTAGTGAGGGAATTATGGGAGACACAGACGGGGAAATGGAGACTGTGGCGGCAGGGATGAACATCTCAGCCCTGTCTCCAGCCAGTTAGCAGCCCTGTGGATTTGCAGGGCTAAAGTAATGTTACAAAGGCCGTGCTTTTGGTTTCTGCGTGTACATGGTTTGCATTCATGTATGTGTATGTGTGCTTTCGTGTGTTTATGCATGTAGAGGCTAAAGGTTGATATCCGGTACCTTCTTCAGTCACTCTGAACCTGAAGCCCACTTGTCTAGCCAGCCAGCTTCCCCAGGTACCTCTGTCTCTCTCTGCCACTTGCAAACTGGGATTGTAGGTGACTACCGTGGCTGTCTGGCTTTATGTAGGTGCTGGGGGTCTACATTCCAGCTTCATGCATACATGGCAATGGCTTTGTCCACTGAGCCATCTGCCAGCTGTTTTTGTTAGCTGGCCTGGAGCTGACTATTTAGACCTGGCTGGCCTTGAACTCACAGAGATCTGCCTGCCTCTGCCTCCTGAGTGCTGGGATTAAAGGCATATACTACTA
The DNA here is from genome assembly GCA_009823505.1 of Rhizomys pruinosus. NCBI lineage: Eukaryota > Metazoa > Chordata > Mammalia > Rodentia > Spalacidae > Rhizomys > Rhizomys pruinosus. The sequence goes on along the minus strand of VZQC01014177.1, from coordinate 780,770 downwards.
TGCCTGATCTTAAAAGATATGTTTTTATTTTTATTTATGTGCGTGCTTCTCTGTGAGTGTATGAAGGAGGACAGAAGAGTCATTAGATGCCTTGGAGCTGGAGTTACAGGCAGTTCTGAGTGGCCAAAGAGGGTGCTGGTCGTCTAGTCCTCTAGAAGAGCAACCAGCTCACTGAGGGTCTCCAGACTCCCTCCCTCCCTGTACCTTTTTAAAAGATAATAGAATTGATAATAGAAAAAAATAATAGAGAGAGGGCCTGAGATAAGAAATAGCAGGCCTGGAGATATCCCAGTGTGTGAAGAGATATGAGCCTCTGCCTCGTGAGTGCTGGGGACTAAAGGTGTGGGCCACCACATCCCAAATGACATTGACATTTTAAAGCAAGGAACAACTTCACAAGTCTTTCAAAGTTAAACTAGAAAGTTGAGGGCTGGTGGCCCAGGAGAGCAAAGGATGCACACCAAATAGGTGCTGGTGCCTGAGCAGCTGAAGGAACAAGTCACGTGGGCACGGAGGGATGTTTGGAGCATAATGCAGATAAGGGAAGAAGTTGTTTCTGACCTGTTAGCTATGCATTTTGGTGCCCAGGAGAGGGCAGCTTAAGAAGCACGAACTCAGAAGATGTACTTGTAGCAGTCCTCCAGGGTCTCCTGACAGTCATAGCTGCAGTGTCCCCAGGATCCGGTCTCCTGACAGTCACAGCTGCAGTGTCCCCAGGGTCCGGTCTCCTGACAGTCACAGCTGCAGTGTCCCCAGGGTCCGGTCTCCTGACAGTCACAGCTGCAGTGTCCCCAGGGTCCGGTCTCCTGACAGTCACAGCTGCAGTGTCCCCAGGGTCCGGTCTCCTGACAGTCATAGCTGCAGTGTCCCCAGGGTCCGGTCTCCTGACAGTCACAGCTGCAGTGTCCTCCAGGGTCCGGTCTCCTGACAGTCACAGCTGCAGTGCCCCCATCACATTTGTGCCTGCTTCTTGCACTGTTTCTACTCTTCATTCCTTTGTCACTGGGTGGTTACATTTGTTCGGCTGACTCTTCTATAGTTTGTCCTCACAAAGGAACCACCTTCTGCATCAGAAGGAGCTGGGGACAGCTACTCCATCCTGTAGAGGGAGGCACCTGGGATGAGACGCCCCCACTCAGATTTGCAGCTTCCCGAGACACTGGGCAGCAAGCACCTTACAGCCCATCTGCACCCAATTTCTGGGATGCTTTTTCTCCCCTTTGAGGACTGAGAAACTCCCCACCACAGCCTACCCCCACCCTCTAGCCCAAGCTTCCTGCCCCCCTATGTTCCCTGCCTGGAAACTGCTTGGAGGGCACCTCATGATGTGCGATCAAGAGCTCACAGCACCCTCCACACTGGCAAGCCATGTGTCATGTTTGCTTTTTTCATGAACAGTGGACAGGTGTCTGGTATTTCTTTCTCCACAATGGACAAGTTCTCCTGTTTGTGGTTCACTACCTATCATTCCATGCTCTTCTTTTCTGTTGTCTCATTATTGAGAAGCATTAAATTGCACCATTCTTTCTCCCCCTAAAACGAAAGCAATCCTATGCCTAGGAGTACAACTCAAGACTTTTTTTTGAAGTTCCCTAGTTTAATACACAACATGCGCTGCTTTAAAAGCACTACGTATTTAATGAATCCTTGACGTGATATTTGACTTAATGTTGGTCTGTGGCTCTCTGATGAGGTCAGAAGACCATCTGTGCTCACTTGGGTATACCCAAGGCAGACCTAGCCTATAACTTCTCTGGGCAGTGGTTGTACCTGTCTCCTGGACTGTGTGATTTTAAGCATGTGGTTGTGATCCTGAGTTGTCAGTGGGAATGAGATTGCTTTCCAGGCTTCCAGCTCACGAAACAAGTAGTCAGCATTGAGAAGATGTTTCCTGGAAATTGGGGGGTTCTGGTTGAGCTTTGGGTCTTCAGTGACCAGGACTGTGACCAAATTCACCCACCTGTGCTAGGTCTCAGTTTCCTTACTTTTGAAGTGAAGGAGGACAAGACGTTTTCTGAGATCTGTGCTACGCTGGAGGGTCTCTGAATCTACTACTGACTGCTAACTATTGCTTTCGTTCTGTAATGACTGGAACCTGAGTAGCCCCCACAGACTCGTGTTTGGAATGCTTGTTCCCCACCTGCCTGTGCTGATTTGGGAGCTGTGGAACTTTGCTGAGGTGGAAACTTTGAATGTTCTACCAACCCATGCCTCCAGCTCCACTCTCGGCTTCCTGTCTGCTGTGATCCTCCACTACCCACTTCTCCCACCACGACGTCCTCCCAAACCCATGGGGCCGAGCAGCTGTAGCCTGAGCACTCCAAAACAGACCATGAGCCAAAATAGACACTTCTTCCCCTTAGGTGGCTTCCATCAGGTGTTCTGATCACAGTGACGTAAGAGTAACCAAAACACGTTCTTAAACACAGCCTTGGCAGGTTCTTCTGTGAAGCTGGTGGCTTTTCCACAGCTGAGCTTGGCAAGTGACCTTCATTTAGACTATCATTAAAAACTTTTTATATGTGATTTTAAACTTCTGGTTACATTTACTTATTTAGGGGTGTGTGTGTGTGTGTGTGTGTGTGTGTGTGTGTGTGTGTGTGTGATGGGCAGTGCCACGGCACCTGTAGAGTCAGAGAACAACTTGCAGAGGTCAGTTCTTACCTCACCATGTGGGTTCCAGGGATCCAAGGCTGGTCATTGGACTTTATCTGCTGAGCCATCCTGTAGCCCTTTATACATGACTTTTACCAGAAGATACATGCTGGTAACGAAGTGAAAAACAACAAAAATATATGCAAATATGTGATTAGGTCAAAAGAATTAATTGTGCAGAATGCTTGGTGTTTTCAGAAAAGTACAGGGGGAGGTAACTGTTACTAAATCAGGACATTTTTATGAGATCTATAAAAGACTAGTGATTGGGACAAGCTAATTAAATTGACCTTTATGTTTTCTACACCCTTCTGGAGGCTCCACTAATCCTGGGCCTCCCACTGTGGAAATAAACATCTTCAATGCTGACTGTTGGGGGTGGGAGGGGGACGACACCATTAATCCTTTTCTGAGGGGAAAGGACGATAAATTTCCAATTATAAATGTAAGGAGGGCATTGAAGAGGGAACTTCATCTCTCATTATCTAGCTTTATTTCCTGTTGAGGGCTGACAGCTCTAGAGCTTCAAACACAGCTTTTGAGGTTGAGACAGGATATCAGATAGCATAAGACCAGAGAAATATAGCAATGGATAAATACACTTACATACCAAGTTGTAAGATAGATTTAAAAGGCGACTAAATCGTTGGTATTCTTACCTCCATCTAGCAGCTTCGCCCTAGAACCTGAACTTTTATCTGAAAGTTTATTTTGCCATCAGCTCCTCTAGCCGATGAAGCCAGCCTAGAAGCAACCTTAGAAACAATGTTTGCTCCTGTGACCAGTGACCAGAGTGAGCAGAGGTTACTGTGGTGTTCCCTTGCTCTGCCAGAGTCAGCCTGGGGTCTGTGTGCAGCCTGCAGAGAATCACCGCATGGGATGGAAGCTGTGTTTAGGGACCTTTCCAGAAAAAAAAAAAAAATGTACCTTTTGTAGTATGTGAAATGTCTAGAACAGGCAAGTCTACCAAGACAAGAAGTAAATTAATCTGTGGCTCCTAAGATGAGGGGTAGAGAGGAAGGAGTGGAATGTGAGTGTGGAGTGATAGGAAAAATCCTCTAAAAGTGGTTGTACCAGGATTTAGTTTTATAGCTTTGTAGATAGAGCAGAGCTGCTGAGTTGTGCACTTTAGATGAATGGTATGTTAGGTGAGTTGTTACCTAAGTAATTCTTCTGGAAAAAAAAAAAAAAGAATGTTTAGGGGCCAGCAAGGTGCCTCAGGCCTGAAGACTTGAGTCTGATCCTTGGAATCCACACGGTGGTAGGAGAGAACTGCCTCCCACAAATTGTCCTCTGACCCCCACATGGTTTAAATAAGTAGTGCTGGGCTGGAGAGATAGCCTAGCTGTTAAGAGCACCGACTGCTCTTGCAGAGGACCTGAGTTCGATCCCCAGCACCCACATGGCAGCTGAGAACCGTTTGTAACTCCAATTCCAGGAGAACTCCAGTTCCAGGGGAATCCGAGACCCTCTTCTGACCTCCGCAGCATTGCATGACACGGGTGCACAAATCTACATGCAGACAGTATACTCACACACATACAAAAATAAATAAAATTTAAAATTAAAAAAAAAAAAAAAGTAGTGCTGTTGTTTTAAGAATGTTTAGGGGCAGCCGGGAGTGGTGGCACACGCCTTTAATCCTAGCACTTGGGAGGCAGAGGCAGGCGGATCTTTGTGAGTTCAAGGCCAGCCTGGTTTACAGAGTGAGTTCCAGGACAGCTGGAGCTACAGGGAGACCCTGTCTCGAAAAGACCAAAAAACATAAATAAAGAATGTTTAGGGGCTTCGAAGATGTGGCTCAGTGAGTAGTGTTTGGCATGCAAGCCTGAAGACCTGAGTTCAGATCGACAGCGCCCACAGAAAGGTGGCACATGCCTGTGATCCCAGCACTAGAAAGGATGTCGGGGGCTTGCTGGGTAGCCACTGTGGGTAGCCAGTCTAGCCAAATTGGTGATGAGCTCCGTGTTCAGTGATAGACCCAGTCTCAAGATAAGATAAGATAAGGTGGAGAGTAATAGATGAAGGCAGCTAGTACTAACCTCCGGCTTACACACACACACACACACACACACACACACACGCACGCACACACGTGCACGCGCACACACAAACAAGTTTCTAATATGGAATTATCAAATGTATATAAGAAAAGGTATGGCCCTCAGTGGAGCATGTTTTTGTAGTTGGTTTACATTTATCATAGTTTTTTGTTCCATAAACTAACAGTAAGTTATTGTCCATTTCCTAAATCCCTGTAAATTGACAGCAGTAGTTATCTTGCATTCAGAAGAGCAGGGAGGAAACTTGGAGACCGTTTAATCCACCTGCGTTCCTTTGCAGATAAATAGGTCTGGGGTGGTGGCCTTCGTTGCAAGCCCCCTTTGTTCTGCCTCCTGTGGCCCCTGCCTCCTTCCTCTCTCATTGGTTTGAGGAGATGCAGGACTGTAAGCAGACCAAGGTTGGAAGGAGGACCTTGTGGGCTAGTATTGGGCTAGCTTTTCTGGGGAGTTATGAGTAAATGCCTGTTTTCTCCAAACAGAGTACCAACAACAAACCTCAGAAACAATTCCACCAAGTCTGGCTTAATGAATGAATGAGTTTATTGGACTAAGGATTATGGGTGAGGGTGACCTCCAAACTTCTGCATCCCTGAAAAGTCCCACACCAGCACAACTGACACCCTTCATCCATAAGCTGCATAGATGGAGTCCCATCCCAGTCTTCCTTTCTTCCTGCAGTCAGCCTTCCAGCTCCAAAGCCATGTACAGCTAGGGCAGGATTACTGACAGCTGGGAGAGGGGTGCAGGAAGAATTGAGTGGCAGGAATCTCTGGTGGAGGTCTAATGACCCTCTCCCACTTTTCTATAAGGGACCACCATCAGGCTGTCTTGTGAAGGTTACAGTTGCTCTGGTTAAGATGGTAGCAGTCACGCTCTGCCCGAGAATAGCATTCCACAACAGCTGGGGAGTTTCAGCTTGAAACTTCTTTGTAAAATGCTTTGTGTTCTCTTCCATAAAAGTTTGTTATATTAATGGCTATAGAAAATAATCCCGTGTCATTTTGAACTGATAGGTTCAGAACCCTAGATTTAGAATTTAAATAATGCCACCTTCTTACAGAACATATAACTCTCTTAAATTTTGTCCATGGCAAGGGATTTGGATTTTAATGACACCACATCTCTCCAAACCTGGGATAGATTTCTGTGTGTAATTTTGTTTGGCAGCTTTTTCCTCAGGACATACAGATGGATAAGGTTGGTGAAAATTAAGTATTTTACTTTGAAAATGGAAATTACGAAGATGAATGAGGCAGCCCAGAAGTGGAGGTCTTCCATCTTGATGGATCAGATCTGAATCTCAGACTGGCCTTTTAAAGGTTTATTGTTAGTTGTGTGTGTTTGTCTGCCCGTGGATACGTTGCCGTGTATGTGTCAGCATATGGTTATGTTCACAGAAGTACAGCGCCCATGTATACCAGAAGAGGGTGTCAGATTCCCCCAGAACTGAAGTTACAGGCACTTGTGAACCTCCTGCTGTAGGTTCTAGGAATCAAACTCAGGTCCTCTGAAGCGCAAGAAGCACTCTTAACCACTCAGTCATCTCTGCAGCCCCAGACTTGGGCTTTTAAATAAAGTGATTGAGAAAGAATTTTTGAGTAATTCCTTCTCTTGGCCTTTCTTCTTCTGTCCAGACCCTGGCCTAACTTGCCAATCCCATCGTCTTCCTCCCTGTTGTTTGTTTCCCAGCTTAGTGTTGGGGAGGATAAGGTAAAAAAAAAAGTCTCATTCCCAGTGTAAAAAGATACCGTCTTCACCTTTTCTACCCAGGAAGACCTTGCACTTTTCACTAAAGAAACGTGGGACGGGATACGTAGAGGCCAGTATAGAAGGAGAATAAAAACCTCCCAACACCTTTCAGCCTGTGTAATAAATAAGATAGGCATAATGAAGTGTACCACCCAAAGCGTGAAGAAGTCCTAGGATTGACGTTGCCCTTTGCAGCCTCAGGGACCCATAGGAAGCATTGAAAGCTGTCCGTCCTTCAGCCTTATCTTCATGCTGCATAAACTTAACTCCATCTCAGGTGCAGCTGCACATATCCTCTGACACATGGCTAGCTCCAACTCCTGCCCCCTGTGGGTGCAGTTGAGCCAAACAGCTTTATACACAGGTTAATAAAAATGTAAGTGATCTGGGCTGCATTAACACCATGGCTGTTATTGATGGTATTTTCTACACACTTCACTCTGCAAAATCGAAAACATACAGACAAGTTTGATTTTGTGCCAGCTCCCTCACATTCTATATTGGCATTAGAAGGTGTTTGTCATCATAAAAATCGATATCAACTTTCCCATTGAAATGCCTGCCATACTCTAGAGCCCGGGGCCTCATGTATGCTGTCCTGATTGGGTAGGCTAGTAAGATTTGAGGTCGGCCTTTGCTGCCGCCCTCTGAATCTCTGTTTTCTTAATCTGTAAATTCAGGGCATTGGAATAATCTCTAAAGTTGCTTCCAACTCTCATGTTCCTTGATTATGAGAGGGGACCCCAGGGAGGCACATAAAGTTCACTCCCATGCTCCATTTCCTACAAGTCTTTTTAGCCTCTCTCCTATCCAAGCTGGGGTTTGATTTTTTTTTTCTTTTAATCAAAGACTCTGAGATGTTTCTTGTTCCATTTCATTAGATAGCAGACTGTGCACTGCTGTCTTTGAACATGAGTCCTTTCTTTATCATATGTGCTTGTTCTTGAAGAACACATCTCTGATCTGTGAAGTGTTATTTTATATGGCCCTCCTGTCATTAATCTTGAGGGTACTATAAGGTCTTCTGATCAGATTCTCCTTGAGAAACACACTCAGTCCTTCTGAGGCCTATGCCCTCCTGCTCTACCAAGGATCCAGGAAATGTATTTTGGCTTGGTTTGGTGATTTGGTTTGGAGGCAGGGACTCTACCTGATTCAGCTAGTCTTGCTAGCCAGTTTGTTGTGGGAATCCTGCTTCTGCCTCTGAGCACTGCAATTACAAGCAAGCCAACTCAAGTACTCAGACTTGAACAAGTACTTTATCTACTGAGTCATCTCATCCCAGGAAATGTGGTTTTTGTGTTTTTTTAATTATAAAAGATCTGTGATAGAGGTTGCTAATTCAGGCTCCCTCTCCCCTGAGATTATTGCTCTTCATTTGACAAATCAGAAATGGAGCTCAAAGAGGCTAAAATATATATACAAAGACTGAGGGATGGAAGGATGGATGACAGGTAGTGTGAATGAGAGAAGACATTGTGGATCACTGGCTAGCAACCTCAGCGTTGTACGATGTTGCCCAGAAACTCAGGTTTGCTTTATTTCAGAGGCTGGAAAAAGTCCGCAGCTCTGTTCTGTAATGGTTAGAGTTTGGTTTTGATGGTCACATGACCTTTTCTCCTTCCTCCAGGGAAGTCTCAGGCAGGAATCCTAGGATTAAGATGTGGCCAGTATTCTGACACAAAGTATGCAATACATGATGATTATAATATCTCCGATATCTTTGATATTATAATCATCATGTATTGCATACTTTGTGTTAGATGTGCCGGGTGTGGTGGCGCACGCCTTTAATCCTAGCACTTGGAAGCCAGAGGCAGGTGGATCTCTATGAGTTCAAGGCCAGCCTGGTCTACAGAGTGAGTTCCAGGATAGCTGGGGGTACAGGGAGACCCTGTCTCAAAAAGACAAAAACAAACAAATAAAATAAAATAATATCTTTGAAAGTGAAGGGGAAAAAAAAATGTGAAGGGAAAGGGAAAAAAATCTAGTATGAGGTAAAGTTGAAAGAAGATCTCACAGTATTTTATTAGTGCATTTTGCATTTTAACCTTTTTTTTTTTTTTTGTCTTTTTGAGACAGGGTCTCCCTGTAGCCCCAGCTGTCCTGGAACTCACTCTGTAGACCAGGCTGGCCTTGAACTCACAAAGATCCGCCTGCCTCTGCCTCCCAAGTGCTAGGATTAAAGGGTTAAACCTTTATAAAACCTGTATGCATTGTTGTTAATGACAGAGTAAACTTAATCAGCTAATGCAGTCAGTGCTGCAAATGTCTGAATATAGTTTCCTATTTTAACCAAACTAAAGTTGGAGAAAATAGAAGAAAGGCTTCAGTGCACACGTGTGTTTCATGCTCTGAATACATTCCACATACAGCGGTGGCAGCACATTATAATCCCTACTCAGGGAAGTTACCACAGGTGGTGTGCTCCCAGCTTCATCAGCACTGTCTACTTAAAATGCCCCGACTACACCCTGTAGGGCCAGAATCTGCAGTTTGACATGGTCTCTAGGTGATTAGGTTGCTCGCCCAGGTTCAGCAGCATTGACAGCACGACCATCGATTACATTCTCCCTTGTTGGTCCTGGGAAAGTTTCTGTCCCATCGACAATGCTTAGGGGGAAAAAGCTAAGCACGTTGTGATGGTTGTGCTTGTCAACTTGATTGGATTGAGAGATGCCTAGGATGAAGTATATATGGGAGAGCGCTTCCAGAAAGGGTTGATAGGCAGTAGCCGAGGGGGAAAGACCCACGTGAGTGTGAGCAGCACCATCCAGCAGATGGACTAAAAGCAGGAAGAGGAAAAAGCCAGCAGCTTGTGGAATACCACCTCACTTCCACTGGTGATGTGAACAGCCATCCTCCCCATGTACCCCGGCCACAGTGTTCTGTGGGTCCAGGCTCGTGGGTCCAAGCAGCTGGGCTGAACCTTCTGAAATCATGTGCTAAAATAAATTCTCCCTTGGTTTGTTTCTGTCAGGCATTTTTGGTCACAGTGACCCAAGTGTAACATACAAAACAGATGATGTTGTAACCAGTCCTGGCTGAATACAGGTGTCCCTTATTGGCCCCCTGTTACCTCCCCTTACACACACACACACACACACACACACACACACACACGCTCACACACATACACACACACACAGAGTACAGGTGTCCCTTATTGGCCCCCTGTTACCCCCCCTTACACACACACACACACACAGAGTGCAGGTGTCCCTTATTGGCCCCCTGTTACCCCCCCTTACACACACACACATACACACACACCCCAAGACAGACAGAGAAAGAGAGTTATCCTATTATATTATCTCTCTCCAAGTTTACCTTCTGCTCCTGACTGTCACAAAGTTGATTGCTTCTGCTTTGATTTTATGCCTGGAGATAATTGCAGTCTTACAGTACCTACAGCTCTTATTTTATTTGCAGCAAATACCCTTTTGCATATTAATGTTTGAGAGAGAAAAAAGTAAGACCATTAGCAGTGAACAATAATTACTTTTTTGCTAGCATTTATCCACAAAAAGGGTACATTCACTTTGATTTTCTTCCTTTTTATTCTAAGCAGGAAGAAGTGTAAAGGAAGGGTTTTTTTTCCTGAAGAAAAAATTAACTGCATATTAAACTCTTGCTAATATAGCCATTTTCATCCTGAAAACCCTTTTCATGATGTTCCATCTACCTAATGAATTTCAGTTGTCTTAAGAATAATTTAACAGTGCCAAATCCTGATGGTTAAAGTCCTGCTGGAGTTACATTGATTTTTTTTTTTTAACTCAAGTTTTCTAATAAGCTAAGGAAAGCAGATTTAGTTAATTGGCAGTCTTACATCTGCACTTGGCAGGTGCACTTGGCTTACTTTGGAGCCAAGATGCATATCTCGGGATGTAAATGGTCCTGCCGTGGTGCCCCATGCATCCTGGGAAATCGAGACATGCCTGTGGACCATTTCCCTCTTCCAGCGTCTGTGCTGCTGTGGTCTGATTCTACCTTGGCTGGCTCCGACCTGCTCGATTGCCTCTGAAAAGGAAGGGCAGGATAAGGTGCCCTGAGATGCTAGGCCATCTCTTGCACTGAAAATTCACGGGCAGCTGGACTAGCTGCCTCTCGAGTCATCTGTGCTCTGGGGACTGAATGGTGCTTAGTCTACCAGTTCCTACGGATGCTGTGTCTAGAGGGGACATTGAAGAGGGACGGCATCTTTGCCTTTGAATCCCCATGTACATGAGCCAGCCAGGCCTGGAGGGGATGGCATCATTACTCAAGGGTGCTGTTCACAGTGATGAAGCCCAGGCTTCCTCAGATGCAGGGGCTCACCAATGCTGCCAGTCTCATGACCAATGTGAGAAGGGCAGGGCAAGCAAAGGAACTTTCCTGGCAGCTCTAAGGAAGGAGAGAGACACTCACGGAAGTCTTAGGTGAGAGAAGACGGACAGGACCCCAGCTGTGGTGTAGTCAGCATGAACCACTTGCCGGGGTGTAGTGCCTTCTGTGTCCTCTCAAAACAGAGCTCCTCCTCCCCACCCTCAGTAGAGGAGTGGGGAGTGGACTAGGCCAGAGTCTTCTGGGCAGTTGTTGTGAAACACACTTGTCTAGACCCCGCCTCCTGCACAGGTAGCAGGTGACTAATCTGTTGCTGGTTTACTAGGTGAGGACTTGGTTTCTGAGCCAGCCAAGTTGAAAGTCTAGTTCTTCTTTCCTGGCTGTATGCCCTTTACTCTCCTGTGAAACCTCTCTTAACCATCGAGTCATCTATCCAGTGATGGTGATAGTGATGGTAAGGACTACATGGAGATCTTATCAGACTGTGGAAAATGCCGGGGCCCTGCCTGTGCTACAGAGGGATATGGATGCCTGTGCAGTTTCCTATTGTGACTGAAGCCTAATCTTAGAAAAAAAAATGTGAGTCCTTGTCTAGCTCTGAAAAGAATAAAGTGAATAATACTAACCTGTTTGTTTATTGTTTGTTTTCTTTTGTTATGAGACAGGGTCTCACTTTGTCACCCTGGCTGGCCCGGAACCTACAGCAGTCCCCAGCTTGTTGGGACGGCAGATTTGCACCACCAGAGCCAGCTTAGTACTGGGCTTCCTTAAGGTCGTTAGGCTCCCGGCGCTTCCCCAGCTGTTTGCATTTCGTTAAAAAGCCTTGCGATTTGAGGTCCAAGAATTGTAAAATATCAGCCAGTATTCCAAATGCAGATGTTCTTTCTGTAACAACAAATGATCTGAGACTGGAGAAGCCACACTTTTTTAACCAGCTCTCTTCCCTCCTCCTCTCTCACCCCATCGGGAAGAATTCCTTGACCAGAAGTGCTCCCCTTCCCAATGACTCCCAGGCACGCAGCGGGGCTCGGTTTCACACGTCCTATGACAAAAGATACGTCATCAAGACCATTACCAGCGAGGACGTGGCAGAGATGCACAACATCCTCAAGAAGTACCACCAGGTAACTTTCTGTTGTCTTTATCTGAATTGCAGGGCAATTTAGCATTTGGAACTTCTGTGAGGCCAGAATTCTAACTATCGTTAGGGGCCACAGTGAGCCTGCATTCGACACAACAGTCTCCTCTAGCCTAGTGACCTAAAGTGACAGCAGTCACCCGTCAGTTAACCTGAGAAAGTTTATTAAGCACTTATGTTTGCTACTTACATGATCATTTTAGTCTTAAGTTTAATTTCCTTATAATAGTTTAGGTGATCATCACTCTGATTGTAAAAATCACTGAGCTTAAAGATTTGGGAACATGCCAGAAGATTGTTTCCAGGCTAAAAGTTAGGTGCTGACCTCTGAACCTTTACCCACTTACCACTCCAGAATCCTGTCTTGCCAGCTCTTTCTGTCCAAGGCCCACCCTTAGTTATTTGACACTGCAAAAAACCCCTCTAGTTTTAGAAGGTGTGTTGGTCACTTCCTGCCCCTGTTCATTCCTGTCTTTATCCTTCTGTCATCATGTTGGGTTAAAAAGATCTACCCTTGGGAGTCACATTCTCTCTCCCTGGGAATAAACTCCAGCATGGTTTTGCACTTCAGAGCACATGTTTACAGACAGGTCCAGCTGGATCTGTCAGACCTCATTCACTGTGCAATAAGAATATCACCAAGTTCAGAATCAGCCCATCCTGGGTTCAAATCCCAGCCTGTCACCTGCAGGCCATGTGACTTCTCAATTTTGATCTGTGTCTCTCATTTATACAATGAGAACATCAATACCTAACCATGGAGTCCTAAACATTAAAAGAGAAAATGTATGTCAACTATATAGCCCAGTAGCTGACACATACTCAGTGCTCAGTGTGTAGGGAAGAGGTGGCAGTGGGTGTGGCCTCATTGTCATCAAGGTTATGTCTATAATGTAATGGTAACCGATAATGATATGTCACCTTGAGAATTGTAGTCTTATGGCACAAATGTGACTATGTATGCAGCCAGTTCAAGAACTGTCCTTGGGAGTGGTGTTTGAAACACGTAGACCATTGCATGCAGGATCTACCTCGAGCTGTTTGGGCTGTATTAACAAAACACATAGACTGAGCAGCAGAAACTCACCTCCTGCAGTTCTAGACCAGGAGCTTGCCATCAGGCTGGGGTTCATCTGGAGGAGGCAGAGAAAACTTGCTGTTGCCTCTTAATAAGGCCACAAATCCCACTGTGAGGAACCCATCCACAGACCCAATTATCACCTAAAGGTGATTAAGGTTTTAAACTTTTCAAATTTTTATTTACGTGTCAGTGTATGTGTTTGTGTAACTGCAAGCTATGTTGTCAGATCTCCTGAAGCTGGAGTTATAGATGGTTCTGAACAGCCCAACCTGGGTGCTAGGAACCAAACTCCAAGTCCTCTAGAAGAGTAGTGTGCACTCTCAACTGCTGAGCCATCTCTCCAGCTGTGATTAGGGTTTTGACAGTATGAATTTTTAGGGAACACAAATATTCAGTCTCTACCTTGTTTTTACTTAAGTGGCCTTGAATTCCCCAACAGTAAAGATTGGCTGCTGCAGGAAGAATTCACAGTGTCTTTGACTGTATCAAAGAAGAATTCACATAGAGTTTAAACAGTCAAGTTTATTAAGATCAGCCTCTCTAACTATTTTTAAGGCGGATCTTGCTTGGATTTGTGAGCTTTGAAATGACTGTTTAAAATTGCTGCGTTCGGTCATGCTCTACGCTCTAATATTGTGGATTATTTCTTGGCAGTTGTTATTTTTCCATTCTTTGCAAATGTAATCGATTGCATTTCACTTGCAGTAAAGTCTATAAAAACCTTTGATCTGTGTTCCATTTCTGGGAACTTCTTACTGTCTCTAATTTGTTTTCTAAAAGCATTAGTCTGCCTCTAAATTCATTTAACATCTAATACGTCTTCGATAACAGCTATTGCTTTTGAAATTTGTTCTACCATCTTTAGACTATTGCCTGCTATAAAAAAAAAAAAATTTGAAGTACCCAGCACCTGTGTGAAGGCACTGGCTCTGCGTGACCTCACTTGTAGGCCTCAGCTTCTAACCCTTCCCTTTGCTGTTTGTATGCTTCCCCTGTGGGCCTGGATACCACGCCCATGCATTCTTTGTATGCTTCAGTTGCCCTGGATCATGCACAGCAAAGTGGTATTTCATGACTGATGAGAACATATTCTTCTGATAAATAGCAATGATGGCATTCTCATAAAATGTGACCTGCCATTTAGGTATCCAGTCCTGGACAAGCATGAGCCCCAAATCCTTTGACTTTACAGAAACCAGTTTGATTTCTTTTGCTTTGATGAAAATCCTCTGATCAACGACTTGAAGAAGAACAGGGTTTATTGGGCTCATAATTCCTGGTTATAGTCTTATCATTGAGAAGTCAAGGCAAGAACTCAAAGCAGCTAATAATATAACATCCTTTCTGTTTGCTCACTCAGCTAGCATCTTTCATTCTTACATAGTTTAAGGCCCCCTGGCTAGGGAATGGTGCTACCCACAGTGGGTGGAGTAGTTAATCACAAAGAAAATCCCCCACAGACATGCTCACAGGCCACCATGATCTAGATAATTTCCTATTGAGATTCCTTCTTCCCTGGCGACTCTAGATTGTGTCAGACTGACATTAGGAACCAACCAGCACAAGGTGTTTTGCTACGACATAAAGCATGGGCCTGTGTAACACATTGTTAGTAGTTATGTTGGGGTGGGGATCAGAACAATCGCTGACATACTGCGGGGGGTGGGGGTGTGAGAACAATCGCTGACACACTGCAGGAGCATTTATGGCACTGATTTCCTCACAGTCTGCTACTACAAAATTTCTGGTATGTTCTTTACTTAGAAAAGTCACATTTAGCCAACATCTATGTTTTTCTTCCTTCCTAGAAACAGAATGCTTTAAATATAATTTTATGTGACTTCATGATTGAGAATCACCATCATTAATACAATTTATTTAAAGGAGACTGAATTGGAGTCAGCCGGCAGACCCACTTGTTATGAACTGGCTGCTTAGGTCATTTGTCAGCCTAGTCCTCCCATCCATTCTCTATTCTACAAACTCGTTTAATCGGGTGTTTTCTCTTTTTCTTTTTTCCAGTGGCATCCTCATTTAATGCTCTGAACAGGGAAACTTCACAGTAAGGGCTGACATCTCATACAAACTGTTTAGGAGCTTTTCACAAGCTAACTCTAAGGCTCACGCGCCCCTGTGACAGGATGTCATATGTGGTTTTCTAGGACACGATTGGTTTTCTTTTTGTTTTGTTTTGTTTTGTTTTTGAGACGGAATCTTGGCTGTGTCTCTGGTCTGATCTTGAATTTCTGAGCGTAGGCAACCTTGCCTCAACCTCCTAAGTGGTCAGGGCTACACCGGGCTCTGGCTTTTTTTGTTTACCCTCTGGAGGAGTGGACAGTTGGCATTTGAAAAGTACATTAGGATCTTGAGTCCTGTATAACTGTGAGACATAAGGCAGGAGGAATGTGTAAGTAACTCTGCAACCCCAGTGTTCTTGGCCTTGTGTGCCCCAGTGTCTGGTGCTACCTAGCACAGCCCAATACAGGCTTCCCCGCAGCACATGGTACTGCCCTTTAACCCTCTCCTCTTCCTCTGTTGTCCCCTTTGGTCTCCAAGAGCTATACATTGGGCAGCCCTGCCCCGGCCTTCTGTCTTTTCCCATTCTCCATCTACAAATACCTCCCCGTGGGTCACTATAAGTTCCTGAGGTCCCTTACCCAGTCTTGATATTGTCTTACCCTCTTCCAATCTGTTGCCTCACCTGTCCTGTTATTCTGTTAGTTCAACAATCATATTTTTTGTTCAAGAATTTCCTTGACTTTTCAGAATCTGCCAGTGTCTCAGACACTTTGTGTCTCTGTTTTGGAGACAGAGTCTCACTATGTAGCTCAGGCTGGCTTTGAACTCAACTCAGTCCTTTTGCTTTACCCTCTCAAGTACCAGGATTGCAGGTATGAGCCAGTACTCCCAGAGGGCAACAAACACAAAGGCCATAAACGGAACTGATAGGCTGGCTAGCCATCTCAGTCCCCGGGGCCTGGTGCCCCTCTGCAGGCTCACAAAGTAATCTGCTAAATCAGATGTAAACCCAGATGTGAGGGCCAAGGTCCTGATCAAAGCTCAGTGCCATGTAGGGAGAGGGAAGGGGCAATATTGGAAGCAGAAGTCTCACTACCATCCAGCCTCACCAAGGTTCAGCAAGCCTTTGGGGTAGAGCAGACCCCGAAGCCCCCGGTAGAACATCTGGCCGCAGCAGGGTGGCAGACCCATCTGTGTCACCACGCTGGCCTTCCCGTGTCTCATGGTCCTCTGAGCACCTTGCCTTTGCTTAGTCTCCAGAAGGCCTTGGAACCGTCTTAGGGAAGTTGCTTCTAGGCTTTATTACTACAGAGAGAGCCTAGGGACTCCCAGCTGGGCCCGTCGGCTCCCTTCAAGGTTTTCAACTGAGAGTAAGACCTTGTGCTGCTCTCTGTGTCATCTCATCGAGGTTCTGGATGTGGGGTTCTGTCTAGTGCCCCCCACCCCCAGCATCAGCTCTGCAAGTGTTCCTGGATCTTTAGCCCCTCTATCCTCAGTTGTAGTCACTCAGAGCCTAGAGGACCAAATAGCAGCCAGGCTTCCTGTTAGGGGCATCTGTTCTGTGTCTCACTTGCAGTAAATACCATTAATTGTATAAAGTACTTCATGGGATATTTTACAAACTTACTGCTTCCCTCCTCCCCTCTCTCTCTTTCCCTCCCTTCCACCCTCCCTCCTTTCCTCTCTTCTTCCTCTTCTCCCTTCTCCTCTTCCTTCTTTTTTCTTTATTGCAATGGTGAGGATAGAGACTAGCACCGTGGTCAAGTACTCTACCTCTGAGCTATGCGCAGAGCCCAGGTTAATTTGCAGTGATGATGCTCCTTGTGGGTTGCTACTGTGATCCAGCAGAAGGGCCAGGTGCACCGCTGCTGACACCGCACACATTCAGTGTCACCGCCCTGCTGAGTAGGCTGCCAGCCACATCGGATGAATTGTCTTGGGCCACACATAGCACTGGACAGGGATGTTGGCTCCTTTTAAGGCTGATTTTTCTGGACCTTAGGAAAAGTTAGAATATCAGGGGTATAGTTCAGTGATAGAAGAGAGAGAAAGAGGGAGGGGCTGGAGAGATGGCTCTTCAGTTAAGAGCACCGACTGCTCTTGCAGAGGACCCGGGTTTAATTCCCAGCACCCACATGATAGCTAAGAACCATCTTTAACTCCAGTTCCAGGGGAATCTGACGCCCTCTTCTGACCTCCGAGGCATCGTATAACACGGGTGCGCCAACCTCCCTGAAAACAGTACACTCATACACATAAAAAAATAATAAATAAATTTTAAAAAAAGAAGAAAGGAAGGTCTATTTTTATATTTACTTGAATACTGTCATCCTTTCGTCTTTTTTTTTTTTAACTTCAAAAGCACTTAAAGCCAAAATAAATTGTATTAACTGACACAGAGTGTTATCCCAAGTCAGGAATTCAAGGAAATTTTTTATTATTTATTTATTTGGTTCTTAAAAAAGATTCCCTCTCACTGTCTGTCCCTCTTTGTTCCTCCCCCCCACCCCCCGTTTCTGGGTCTCTCTCTCTCTCTCTCTCTCTTTCTCGACTATATACGTGGTCATAGGTTGAGCTAGAGATGACCCAGTGGTTAGGACTTCCTGTTCTTCTAGAGGACCCATGTTAGGTGGCTTACAGGCTCCAGCTCTAGTGATTTCAGTACCCTCCTCTGGCCTCCTTAAGTATCCACATACACATAAATAAAAAGACATCTTCTTCTTTTTTTTTTTTTTTTGAGACAGGGTCTCCCTATATAGCTCTGACTGTCCTGGAACTCACTCTGTAGACCAGGCTGGCCTTGAACTCACAGAGATCCCCCTCCCTCTGCCTCCCAAGTGCTAGGATTAAAGGCTTGCGCCACCATGCCCAGCCCAAAAGACATCTTTTAAAAACATAGGCTGGGAATGGTGGCTCATGCCTTTAATCCCAGCACTCAGGAGGGAGGATCTCTGTGAGTTCAAGCCCAGCCTGATCTATAGAGCAAGCTCCAGGCCAGCTGGGACTAAAGGGAGACCCTATCTCAAAAAGACCCCCCCCCAAAAAAGCCCATAGGCACAGACACAATAAGGATTATAGATAATTTAACCTTTCAAAAGCACTAAATGGACAAGACTTTACATTGAAATATTAATTTGATGTTTAAAAAAAAAAAAAAAACCTAGTGAGACATAACAATTTCAAAAGGCCACAGCGCCATTCACACTATCATAGAGGAGCATAAATGTTTATCTGTTGTAACCCATCACTGAGAGCCCTGTCTGCTAGAACCTTCCAGATGCTGTGGATCTTTGAGTGGCATTTATTTTGCATGGAAAGAGCAACAAATGAGGAATTCATAATCCTTGTTATTCTTGGTGACCGCCCAGGAGCAGGAGGAACTGAGACCTTGATGCTGTCAGCATTCTCATATCTCAGCCAGGCTACAGGGCGCTGGTTTATCAATGGATCACGGTTCTAACAAGCTCATAGTTAATTCTTGTTTTTTATGATTTTTTAAAATTTTTTTATTTTTGTATGTGTATGAATGTACTGTCTGCATGTAGGTTTGTGCACCCGTGTCGTGCAGTGCCGCAGAGGTCAGTTCCCCTGGAACTGGAGTTCTCTTGGAATTGGAGTTACAGATGGTTCTTAGCCGCCATGTGAGTGCTGGGGATTGAACCTGGGTCCTCTGCAGGAGCAGTCGGTGCTCTTAACTGCTAGGCTATCTCTCCAGCCCCCTCATAGTTAATTCTAAGAGAAACAAAGGAAGAGAGGAAATTTGTCCTTATTGATGATGATATCATTTGGACAAAGACTTTTGAAAAGAAGACAGGACACAGTACCAGCTGCTGGTGTTGGAAACACCAATTATAGCCTGACATCACCTTTGCATGTAAGTTTCTGAGAACACTCAATAAAAAAAAAAAAAAAAAAAAAAACCCCAGCCACTTCATGTTATATAATACGAACAGATAACAATGGGGTAAACAGCGCTATAAAAATACTTTAATGCAAACATAACAGATGCAGTGAATTTCATACCGAGAATATGGGATTTGACCCCAAGAAGAACAGTGATTGAGTTAGCTACATATATTAATGATTGTAAGAATGGATACTAAAAAGTTCACTTGTTAAAATGTGGGAGCAAAGAGATTGGAGGAATGGCTTAGCACTGGCTGCTGTTCCAGGGGCTGGGGTTCAGTTCCCAGCACCCACAATCATCTAACTCCAGTTCCAGGGGATTTTATGTCCTCTTCTGCCCTCTGAAGGTATTGCATGCACGTGGTGTACTTACATACCCGCAGACAAAACACTCATACACATAAAAATAAATCATTTTTAAAATTGGGGAGCAATTTTAAAATTAGAAATGGCTCAGTGGTGGGTAAGAGCACATACTGCTCTTACAGGAGGTTGAAGCTCCCTGTACTCACCTGCAGTGACTCACACCTACCTATAACTCCAGCTGCAAGGGATCCAATGTCTTCCTCTATCCTCCACAGGCAGTTCCATTCATCTATGCATACCCTTACACATACATATAATTAAAAATAAATCTCTCAAATTTTGGAGACAGTATTTAGCACCTGCTCAGATCAACACTCAGTTCAGGGTGCAGTGACAAGCCCCTGAAAACCGCAGGAGCCAGACTGGCTCTGCTTCTTTGGTGTTCCAGAAGAGCTTGGCTGCAAGTGACCCTGGGAGTCCAGAAAGGTAGGAATAATAGCATTGAGCCCCAGAGAGGAATGTCTCTGGGAGACTGCCAGCTTTGCGGGGCCCCTGGGAGCAACCCTCTTGACTACTGTGTGGATGTCACCTGCCCCTCCCAGGAGAGTACTGTGGGTTTGCCACGTGCTCTGAATCTCTGAGTCATGTGAGATGACCAACAGGTCCGTTTGCAACCAAATCTCCCCTGGGAAATTAGAGGGTCCTGGGACAGGAGTCAGAGGACTCTTGCCTTGGAGAGAGGCATCTGTCTACCAGACTGCCTGAGGGTACGATACATGTTGATTCATTAAACAGACGTGAGTACAGCCGGAGAACACCTGGGTAATTTGTACCCTTTGGCCAGTGGGGAGGATTGCCTGGCTACAGGACACTGCTTGAGAATGAAAGAAATATTTGTAGCGACCTTAACGACTGGCTTTGATGGTTGAATAGCTACTTTTCCTTTTTTGGGGGGTGTGTGTATGTGTGTGCGTGTGTGTCCTGAGGCTGGTTCTCACAGTGTGACTCAAGTTGGCCTCAAATTCAAGGTCAACCATGGCTCCACCTCCCTAGTGCTGGGATCACAGGTGTGCACCACTACCAGCTCTGGGTGTTGGTCCTTCCCCTCCAGCTTCAGACAGGCTCTCCTGATGTCTGACAGTGTACACTGCTGTCTGGCCTGCAAGGCTATGGAGGAGTCTCCTGTCCCCACCTCTCATCTCACTGCAGTTTCAAAGTCGCCTTACTTAGATTCTTGGGATTTGAACTCCAATCCTCATGCTGGTTAAGGAAGCACTCCCCCACTGAACCGTCTCCCCAGCCCAGAAATAGTTGTGCACTAAATGTATGGTGGGAGATCCCAGTTTCAAGGAATCTCTGTAAATTATTTTCCAAAAATGAATAATACTATGTACAATGTGAGACAATATTTCGTTTGCTTGTTTGTTGGTTTGGTGTTTTTGAGACAGGGTCTTCCTGTCAGCCACAGCTGACCTGGAACTCATATGGAGACCAGGCTGGCCCAATCTCATAGAGATCTACTTTGCCTCTGTCTCCTGAGTGCTGGGATTAAAGGTGTGTGCCACCATGTCCCGTGAAACAATTTTTCTTTTTTTTTGAGACAGGGTCTCCCTGTAGCCCCAGCTGTCCTGGAACTCACTCTGTAGTCCCTGCTGGCCTTGAACTCACAGAGATCTGCCTGCCTCTGCCTCCCAAGTGCTAGGATTAAAGGCGTGTGCCACCACGCCCCGCAAAACAATATTTTTATAGATAAAAAGAATTTTAAAATTGACTGCTACCTTCTGCTGCTTTTAGATCGCAACTCTTAAGAACTTTCCTTCAAGGATCCTAGATAAATTCGTAAAAGAATTTATTCAAATACTTCAAAAATAAGAGAGTTGGGTGTGGTGGCAGAGTCCTTTGATCCCAGCACTCAGGAGGATGAGGTAGGTGATTCTCTTGAATTTTAGGCCATGCTGATCTCCATAAGGAGTTCTAGGCCAGCCAGGACTACACAGTGAGATAGTGAGACCCTGTCTCAAAACACCAATACAAATAATTAAAAAAAAATAATAATAGGGTTTACTGAGGCACCACAATGTTATGATTTTCTTTGATGATCTATTGATATCAGTATCCCTTTTTTAAAAAAGTAGTTAAAACACCTTTAGCATCTAACCATTTCTTCCCTCCTAGGTTTCCTAATGTTGTTCATTTTGTTCCTTCTTAGTTACCTGCAAAAAGTCCTCTGTCCTGTCTTCCTATTCTTTGGAACAGAGTGTATTTTTTTTCCAGAGTGCATTTTTGTGTGAGAGACAGGTTCTCACCTTGTAGCACAGGCTGGCCTTGAACCTACAGTCTTCCCATCTCAGCCTCCTCAGTTTGGGGACTAAATGTATGCACCACATTTAGTTTACCCACTTGAGGGCCATTGATGATCTTAGGGAAGGCAGGTGCCCTGAAGAGGTAGGAGGACAAAATTCAGAATGGGAGCCAGTTCCAGAATGGATGGAAGATACGGAAGAGACAGAAGTGTAGACCAATCTTCAAGCTAGTGTCAGGCATCTCCAAGCAGCAGGTTTCTCCTTTGGTCATGTGGAGGACCAGAAGGTCCTTCCAAGTCTGGTGAAAATAGGGACAGATGGGGCAGGAGACAGCTGCAGAGTCCCTCAGCATCCTGTGTCTTAAAAGGCCATCATTTGGGGAAGATGAGAGAATTTAAGTCACCAGATATAATTCCTGGCTTCTGTTTGGTGACAATTTGGTGTAGGTAGTTGTGATTCATCTTTCCCAGCAGCTGTAATCCCCACGGGGGACCTAAAATGTAGAGGACGTGAGGACGTGGGGCGGTTCACCCATGGGACTGTAATTCTGAAGCATGTGAACTGCACCCTCTTCAGAGTCCCCCCAAGTTAACCGCCATGTGATAGCAGTTTTAGGAGGGTTCTGTATCTAGACCATGGTTAGTTTCGTTGGCAACTTGACACAGTCCAGAACCACCTGGGGAGGGAGTGGGAAGACCTGACCACCGTCCATGGCTCCATTGACTCAGCAGGAGATCCTGGGTTGAACAAGACGGGAGAAATCCGGCCGCGCCCTAGCACGCATCACCGCTCCCAGTGCTTGCCAGTGGGTGGGACGTCACCATTGACTTCAGGTTCCTGCTGTCTTGGCTCCTCTTCAGAGATGCGCTGTAACCTAGAACTGTGAGCCAAGTAAACCCTTTTGCCCTTAATTTGTTTTTGTTGTCGTTGTTGTTGTTTTGTTTTGGGAGTACTTTGTCACAGCCACAGGACACCCCTTTTCCTTTTCTAGCTGTGGCTGCCACATGCCTTTTTTTTTCTTGTGCAATCTCCTCCATTTGTCATGGGCTTTCCCTCTCATCATAAATTGCTTTTTTTTTTTTTTCTGGTTTCAAAATCCAGAGCTTTTGTATTTATAACACCCAGAGGTGAGAGTCATGGTATGATTATTAACAGATCAACATGAGTTAACCACACAGCAGAGCATATGTAAGACACCCCTTGGGTAGTTTTCTTAATTTGCTATTTGTTTATTTATTAAGTGCTTTTTACATAGTAGGGCCTGTTAAGTGCTGGGGATTCGATAGTGAACAAAATAAACACAAGTCTCCCCTTCATGCCTTGCATCATTGTACAAAGAAGCCACATTGAGCAAGTTGCATCCTGTGTGGAAAGAAAATCAAAAGATGGCTCTTGGCTGGAACGAGCAAGCTTGAGAGCTGCTGGGATGCAGCTAGAAATAAAAACAAAGGGAGTAAAGTGCTTACAGAGGGTGAGAAGGGGAAGGCAGACCTGGACCAAAGCTCTGGGAAAACTCACACTGGACGGGCTCGTGACAGAGCTTGAACTGGCCAAGTGAAGAAAGGAAAGGGCTGGAGGCAGGAAGTCGGGAGAACACTGTCTCCAAAGGCGGCTTCTGTTGATCAGCAAAGAACTTGAAGGTCACGTGTGCAGTGCCAGGCTGGGAAGCATCTGTCACATTCACCTGCTTGAGGACCATTGATGGGCTTAGTGAAGGCAGGTGCCCTGAAGAGTTGGAGGGCAAAATTCAGAGGGGAGCCGGCTCCAGAATGGATGGAAGATAGAGAAGAGTGTAAATAAGTGTAGAGAGAGCTTTCAGGACATTGATTGAGAGGTCATAGATGGAGGAGGATGTGGGGTCAAATAAGGGCTTGTGTTTTTTTACTTTCTCTTTTTTTATTCTTGTGTGCGCGTACACTTGTGACTCCAGAACACATGTAGCAGTCACAGGACAATTTTGGGTATTGGCCCTTCCTACCTGTTTGTTTGAGGCTGGGTCTCTTTGTTGTTGTTTTTTCCACCATGCGTGCCAGGCCAGCTGCCCCTTGAGCTGCCCAGAACGCTCCTGACTCCGCCTCTCCTCCTCCTCCTAAGGGCTCATGGATTACAGGTGCATGTGCCACAGCTTCTGAGGATTTGAACTCGGGTCCTCATGCTTACACAGTACTTAAACCCACTGAGCCATCTCCCCAGCCCCCTATTTTTAGTTTGTATTACAAAAATTTTGAAGCATACTTCCACAGGAAGCCTATTTTATCATGGTTGCATCACATTTTGAATTTTGGATGAATTATTTCAAAGTAAATGGTCACTTCTATCTCTGAAGCAAGTCTTATCACCCTAACAAAATTAATTGATTCCTTGGGATTTACCAACACCTAGTGAGAACATCCTTATCATAACTGCCGTGCCTGCAGGGGAGGGAGTATTTGGTTTTGTGAGAGAATCTGCAGCACATTTAAACACTTGGCTTCGTTAGTGGTCAGGTAATCCTCGACTGAGAGGAGATGGAGCCTGAGAACCCAAAATGGGCCCTGGGATGAATGAAGGGAAGTGTCAGGAGTCCCCCATAACCCCGCACCAGAGTGTGGTGCGGACAGCGGAGCAAACTTACAGCTACCTGGAGAAGTGACAGTAGGTGGTGGGAGTCATTTCCTTCCTGTGGAACCTTTCTCCTTTCTGTTATAGGAGCGTTGCACAGGGCTAGGAACCATTCTCCCTGTTCCCTATTATTCTTTCCTTCTCCCACAATACTGGGCATGTAACAGATACCCAGCAAGCATTTTTTTTTAATTAAATAAATACTGGGAATGATGAGGGGACAGTTTATGGTTGAAAGAACTGAAAACATATCCAAATTAGAAATATTTCTACATTACTCTGTGATTCAGGCTCTGTTCTAAGAACTTTATAATTAAATGATTGAGTTATCGCACCTCTCTTTGTTCCCCTGGTCTTCAAATGCAGGGGAACAAAGGGTTCATTAACTCCCACAAGGTCACACTGCTAGTGAATGAGCCCGAACCAGGAGGGCTTTGGCAGCACATGATTGGCTCCTGCCAAGACAGTGGGAACTGAAACGGTGAATTTAGTCTCTGGGCTGGAGATTGCCTCTAGCGGTGTCTATCCTTGCAAGAGGATTACAGATCTCCCCACTGGTGTAAAGAGTTTGCAGTTTGTGAGCAGTTTCCTGGGTCAGCTGGTGAAGAATCTGAGGAGTGTCCTTACTTTAATACCTGTTCCCAACAGCTCAGCTGTATCGCAGCCCAATGTCATAGACCTTTATACAGTGGTCCTCGATCATCCCGAGCCCTTCCCCAGAAATCCCGTCAGTGGATGGAATTTTCTCTCCTGTAAAATTCTGGCCATAAGTTCTGAACTGCCGGTGCCAAATCCTGCCTGTCAGGACTGAGATCGCATTGGTAGGCTTCGGTACCATTTCTGGGTTTGTATGTGTTTATGCACTCCGGAGTTTGAAGTTCGTTTCATCTGTATTTTTCAAAGTATTCATCAAAGAGCCCCATTGGGGAGCTCAGCCTTTGAGAGCAAGTCCCCCTGACACTTGTTGATGGAGTGCATCCAAGGAGGTTGCTTTTTCTGTTATCTTAAAGGTGGGGAAGTTGTACTGTGTAATCTCTATAGACACTTCCCAACAAAAACAAAAGCTTGTCACTTTCCTGTATAACACTCAAAAACCTTCTTTAACATGCTGATCAATGTGGCTGTGGTTAGTTCCACAGGAAAGGTTCCTCAAAGAGGAACGCTGTTTACTGGCTGCTTCCCATGCTCATACTCAGCTACCTTTCTTATGTAGCGCAGGCCCCCCTGCCCAGGAATGGTACCACCCAGAGTGGTCTGGGCCTTCCTAAATCAATTAGCAATCGAGAAAATGCTCCACAGACACGCCCACCTGCCAGTCTTGTGAAGAGAGCTCTCCAGTGAAGGTTCCCTCTTCCCATGTGTGCCAACTGACAGCCAAGGCTTCTTAGCAAGGCTGTTACTGACAGTTATCATCACTCTGGGACACACTTGAGGAAAGTGGGGCTTGGCTAGCCGACGTGAGATCTGCTGTAATGTCACTTGCGCTGGAGACTTGGGTGCTCATTTTCTAGAAAATGGAATGGAAACAAAGAGCAGTTTGGTAACTTACTCAAAATGGCTAGTGAGTGGCAGGCTAAGGACACATATGTAATGTACATCTTCATTGCTCACAAGCCTGTTCTCTTCCTTCCTCAGAATACAGATGCTTCTAGACTATGTATTAAAACCCATTCAACTAACTTCCATCAGAGGTGAACAACGCACTTTTTGTCCCTTAAATCACTGTGGAAATTTCCTCTTCAGTCAAGAACTATTAACCACGTCTTGTGCATTAGCAAAACTGAAGCCAGTTTATTGATTTGAAATACTGTTCTGCTCATCTTATTTCAAATAACAAGCTAAAATGAAACTCTATGGAGAGAATAGACTGAATGAAAATATAGTTCAGTGCTTTTTTGTTTTGTTTTGTTTTTTCGAGACAGGGATCTCCCTGTAGTCCCAGCTGTCCTGGAACTCGCTCTGTAGACCAGGCTGGCCTTGAACTCACAAAGATCCGACTGCCTCTGCCTCCCGAGTGCTAGGATTAAAGGCATGCGTCACCACGCCCAGCAGTTCAATGCATTTTTACAGAGGACCTGGGTTTGGTTCCCAGCACCCACATGGTGGCTAACAACCACCTATAACTCCAGTTCCAGGGAATCTGACACCTTCTGGTCTCTGTGGGCATTGCATAACATGGGTGTACCTACATATACATAAAAACTACAAATAAATGAATAAAACACTAGCTCACTATTGGTGGTGAGCAGAAAGGGAGGTCAGAAGCACCTTCAACATATGCCAAAACTGGATAGCAAAAAAACAGCTTCAAAGACTGATACTGTTCAGCTTTTGTAAGAACAAAGGACTTTTTCCTTCTTAAGATAGTTACATATTGTCAGATTTGATTCTTAATAGTGTTTAACACTAAAAAGCTTGATAGAATGTGTGCATTATTTTTGTTACATTTTCACATAACATCCTCCCGGTGCAGTATAACTTATTTTTTTTCTTTTCGAGACAGGGTCTCCCTGTAGCCCCAGCTGTCCTGGAATTCACTCTGTAGACCAGGCTGGCCTTGAACTCACAATAGCCAAGTGTGGTGATGCAGGCCTTTAATCCTAGCACTTGGGAGGCAGAGGCAAGCGGATCTTTGTGAGTTCAAGGCCAGCCTGGTCTACAGAGTGAGTTCCAGGACAGCTGGGGCTACAGTTGAGAACCTGTCTCAAAACCAACAAGGAATGAACAAAAAAAAAAAAAAAAAAAAAAAAAAAAAAAAAAAAAAAAAAAAAAAGACCAAAAAAGAACCTAAAAGAATCAAAATAGAGGCAGGGATGGCTCAGTAGATAAGGCAGCTTGTTCTGTAAGCAGGAGGACCAGTGGTCGAATCCCCTACAACCGTGTGAAAGAAGCTAGGTATGGATGCACATGTCTCTGTAACCCCAGGACTGGTAGGGGGGTTGGCAGGGAGGGGGAAGAAGAGACAGACAGAGCTCCCTGGAGAGCCAGCCTAGAAGAGTTTGTAGAGGTTCGCTGAGAGAACCTTCCTCATGGTAGCAAGGTAGTGAGCAGTGGAAGAACAGAAAGTGCCTCAAGCCCTGCTCCGGCCTTCATAAGCTCACGCACAGGTAAACACACAATCATATGCAACCCCCCCAACACACAAATCAAAATAATCCAAAGTGCAAGACTCTTGCCCTTCAAGGAGTCTGGTATATGTACAGCATGTAGGGTGTTTACAATATTGAAATCTTGATGTGAAGACTGTCCTGAAGATTGAGCCTGCATGTTGTGAACATTAAAAGGCTCTCTCTGAAACTTCCCCATTTTAAAGACCCCTGTCCTGGGACCCTTGTTTTACAAATCTCTACTTTGAAGAGGAAGTAGCTCCCTCTTGTGGCTCTTTGGAGTATGGTCATTAAAGATATCCCCATCATGTTGAGTTTTTGCAACCCTGGGATTTGTCCAGCAACTGCACAGGGCCCAAGAATCCCCATTGTCTGTAGAGGTGGGGCCCCTTTGTGTCCATTGAAGTCTTGATGTGGAAACAAACCCTAGGCCTCCAACACCAGGCTCTTGACAACTTCTCTCTACTTTGCCCATTAAGAAATTGACCCCAGTGGTAAAACCATCCTCAAGACTTGGGGGGCAGGGGGTGGGGGAGTGCAAAAGAAAGAGGGACTATCATCTCACTTAAAGGAGTTTCAGAAATTGCCATTTGTCCTCCTGCCTTGCTGAACAGTACCCCGGTTTGGACATTACAGACGAGTGGGATTCTGGAGAAAGCATCTCTCTAGAGATAAAGGGGAGTTTTCTAGTTTGTATAGACATGGAGAATGCAGATCTGCTGGCTGGACAATACAAACATGGTTATTTTTTCCAAATAAAAACCTCCAGGTCTGGGCATGGAGTCCATGCCTTTAATCTCAGCACTTGGGAGGCAGAGGCAAAAAAGGCTGGCAGATCTCAGTGAGTTCAACACAAGCCTGATCTACATAGGGAAGTTCCAGGTGTAAGTTTCACTTTTATAAATGCTGCAGCAGGTTGTGTTTTGTATCTCCGAAAGCATGGTTTAACGTGCCTTTCCTCTCTGTCTCATGCAGTATGTAGTCGAGTGTCACGGAGTCACCCTTCTTCCTCAGTTCTTGGGAATGTACCGGCTTACGGTAGACGGAGTTGAGATATACGTGATTGTTACAAGAAACGTGTTCAGCCACCGTTTATCTGTATATAGGAAATACGACTTAAAGGTGAGATGGACTTTCTTTTCTTTAAGTGACTCAAGCTTACTCATCCACATTGTAGGTGTTACAATTAATCATATAAAATGCTTAGGATATTCCCAAAGCTTGAAACTACCAGGCAACTGCTCATGTGTGTGTTCCCCTAAGGATTAAGCAATCCTTGCTTGCTAGTTTTACCAAAAGAGATACCATGCCAGCTACATGCCATGCACTGTTCTAAGTGCAGGGAATATAGTTGATGAGTAAAGCCAGCCAGGGACAGCAGGATGGCTCAGCAGGTAAACGCGCTTACCTGGAAGCCTAGTGATGGATGTTTCATCATCCCGAGAACCGACCTCCAAAAGTCCTCTAATCTTCACCCATACTTCAAAGCATGTGCAAGGCACACACAATAATAATAATAATAATAATAATAATAATAATAATAATATAAAAGTTTAAAAACCAGACCAAATCTGTAAGTAACGTTGTAATTATGTAAGTAGAGTAACAATGACATCATATAGTATGATAGGGCAGTGGAAAGTGCTGCAGGTGGAAATGAATGGGAGAAAGACACATTTTTTTTTCCAAACAATACTGGGAATAAACCTAGGGTCTCACGTGTGCTATATAAGTACTCTATTGCTGAGCTATATCTCAGCCATTTTTACTTTGTGTGTGTGTGTGTGTGTGTGTGTGTTTGAAACAAGGTCTCCCTTTAGCCCCAGCTGGCCTGGAACTTGCTTTGTACACCAGGCTGACCTTGAACCCACAGAGCTCTGCCTGCCTCTGCCTCACTAGTGCTGGGATTAAAGGCGTGCACCACCATGACCTGCCATTTTTACTTTTTGTTTTGAGACAGAGAGGCACTAGGCTGACATTAAACTCAACTCTGTAGCCCAGCAGACCCTGAGCTAGTCCTCCTGCCTCAACTTTCCAAGTCTCTGGGATTACAGGCCTGTGCCACTATGCTCAATGGATACATTTCTAAGTAGGGTGTAGACAAAGGTTCCTCTGAAAAGGATGGCATTGGAGCACTGTTGAAGGAGCTGAAGGAGTCAGCTAAGGGAAGGTTCATGACCGAGGGAACTGTAAGGACATGGGCCCAAAGGCTGGCCACTTCACAGACTTGAAGGGAGAGGAGACCACTGGAAAATTCCAAGTATACCTGAATCGGGCAGCTGTGACCTGCCTGCACCCCAAATCCAAGGGGAGTTGCCTTTTTTATAAAGTTTAGTGGAAGATCACCATGCACATAGTTTCTAAGTTATCTGTGGGTGCACTGTAATGGCTAAGTTGAGCAGTAAGCATAGAGACTATTATGGACCACAAAGTCTAAAATTATTTACCCTCTGACCCCTGAGGTTTGTCCTCTTGTCTATGGCAGATGGTTCTCAGGAACTTTTTTATCTTAGACTCATTCACATGTATAAAAGAGGATTCCTAAAAAAGCTTTATCTTATATAGGCTGTGACTTTGAGCATTTATAATATTAGAAATAAATGAGTGTGTGAACAGATGGCTCAGCAGTTAGAGTGCTTCGTTGCTCATCCAAGGACCTGAATTCAGTTCCCAGCTAACTTACAACAGCCTGCCTCCAGTTTCAGGGACCCCAACATCCTCTTCTGCTCTCAGCAGGCACTCCCTACACACATACAAATAAATAACAATAAACCACAGAGTTTTCCAGACAGTTGGGCAGTTACTCATATGAACTCACAGCAGTGGTGACAGCATGCACAAGACCCATTTAAACTCAAGCCAGATAAAGTCCCAGCATAGACATGGGGAAATGGGTAAGAAGCCCCAACCCTAGCTGAGGACCTGTTATTGGCAATTGATGGCTGCTGGGAGAGGGAGGGTCGGTCTTATTTGAGAGTGAAACTCTTACGATGCCAGTGGACAAACCCACACCAAAGGGCATTTGGAGACACAGATTTGACTCTATAGGCCATATATATATATGCACATGAAATTGGGCAGGGTTGGTAAGGAGTACAGATAGGAAAGGAGATCTAAATATGATTAAAATATATCATATAAAATTCACAAGAATTCAATTTAAAGAGGGAATGAGCCAGGTGCGGTGGCACACGCCTTTAATCTCCGCACTGGGGAGGCAGAGGCAGGTGGATCTCTGTGAAAAAAAAGAATGGTTCTTTGAGCAACATTCATTCCTCATGAACAGAAGTGCTTTATGTGTGCGACCTGTTCAGAACAGTGAATTGCACGCTTCAGGATCAAGATACTTCATTCCTTCATCAAGGACATTCCTAAAAGGTACTAGGAATTTTGGGTTGTCTTAATGACAAATATTGTTCACTACCTCACTACCGGTTGTTTTGTTTTGTTTTGTGCCACTGTTTGATTAGACAAAGCGCACTACAGTTTCTGCTATGTCCTTGTGCATCTCAAGAGAGCGAAAAGGCAGATGATGTCTCAGTATCTTAAGAAAGTTTTTATGGATGTGGTGCTACACACTTGTAACCTTGGCTGAGTCAGTAAGATCACAAGTTCAAGGCCAGCCTGGGCTAGCTAACAGGTTTCACTCCAGCCTCTGATACAAATGAGATCCTGTCTCAAAAAGCAAAACAAATAATAAGCATCAGTTTGGGCTTCCTTTGCAAACCCAAGAGAGCCCCAGGATTCTGAATGCTAGTCTAAGTAATGGAAATGGGTGGCCTTCGCCCCCACCCTGTGAACTCCACACAGACTGAAGTCATGTACTGCACCCAGGTGTTGCCCTGAAACTGCCCCCCAGGGAGCTGCAGCCACACCCAGTTCTCGCTCTTGGCACCTTCTCTTTGCTGTGGGCAGTGCTGCTCACACACTAGGTTATAATATTAGGAGTCTGCAATGCTCTGACTGTCCCATGTCAGAACGCCAGCAGGATCTCAAAAGCCAGCATGAGTGAAGCTAGCCTGCTTCCTGGTCTGTTACAGCGAGCAGGGATAATTTTACCTGCATTCGTGAGGTTTGGGGGAGCACTAAATGCAATATTTACAGCCAAAGGCACTGCATATGGAAATTGCAGGTGTCGTTGTCATTTGTTCTGCTAGCGTATGGGAGTGCCTTAAGAGAAAACCTTCTATACCACTCAACTTTTACTCCTTGAAATGCCCCTTGTTCAAGTAAACATGCCCAGATGTGTTACGCTTACAGGTGGAATATAGTTGTTTTACCTGGCGTTGGCGTTTCGCAATATTGTCTCTCTCTGTAGCTCACGGAATGAAAACACTCTGTTCTTGTTGGTCCTGTCACCTCCACAGTCAAGAGCAGAGAGCACTGCTCAGCCTGCTTTCTGCATTGTACAATTCCAGATCCCCTGCTTAGGAAATGGCACCACCCTTGGTGGGAGGTTCTTCTGCCTCAATTAATCAAGTACCCCCCCACACACAAATACCTCCAGGCCAGCCTAATCTCAATTGGCCCACATTGAGACCCCCTTCCCAAGTAATTCTAAATTGTGTCAAGTTTACAACTTAACTGACCATCACAGGGGGAAAGGAGATGATTAGAAGGGGCAGGCTCTGGTCATGGCTCTGAGTGAGCCATACTCCTAAAACCAGCCCTCCGAGCAATTCGCTATATCCATCCTCATTTGGTACATCAGCTTAGTGCTCCTTGTTCCCCAAGAAACCTCCAGTGTTTTCTCGGGGCCAGTGCACCCACCATCCCTGGGTACACTGGGTACCCAGGAGTAGAGAACTGATGCTAGGGGTCTCAAGGCTGTTCCACCCCCTCCTCCGACACAGGAGCCTCTGCAGCCAGCTTCTACACCTGTGGGGTTCAGCGGGCACACCCTCCTCAGTGCCTAAGCTCTTGGTGAGAGCTGACGATTGTGACAAAATTCTGGTCTTTCTGCACCTAACCAAGCTAAGAGCTGCTTTTACTTTGCTCAAGTCAAATACAACTGCTGAAGGGATCCAGGGCAACAGCTGTGGATTTGAGAAGTGGTCAGGTTAACAAACACTCCCCTGATCTAGTAGCAGCTCAGGCATCTGGAACTGGAGGCAGGGAAACCAGTCCCTTGTCAGTGAACACACAGACTCTGTTGACGACAAGACATTGCTACCGATCACAAAGAATTAAGTAGCAATTGCTGAATTTACATATTTAGGAATCTAAAGTAGAAACCTACTTGTCTATGTTTTCCCTAGATTTTCTTTCTAATTAAAATCTTCCACAAAAAGGGAAGTTCTGCCTGAACTCTGCCTCCAAAGCCTCCCGTGGATCAGGTGACTATCTTGGCTCCCATTAGACATTTTGGCCAGCCCAGAGCACTGAGGCTGCTTCTGAAAACCCTGGCATTAGACCTGTCTTTGCTGAGATCTAGGGCTGCATTTTCTTGCACTGTGTACCTCTGTGCTCAGCATTGGGTCTGTCACTAAAGAGCTACAAGGAAATGTGCACCTTTGAAGGAATCGCTAAAGCAAAGAGAGTCAGAATGTGGCCACGGGGATGTGCTCGAAAGACCCAAGGAGAAACCGTTCCTCAGTAACTAACCTGGGTGAGAAAGAAGCAGATGATACAGAAAGGCTGTCAGAGACCAAGGATGTTCGGATCTGGAGGATGTGATGGGGGAGGGGACATTAAATGCTCCTGTGGTCATAGTCAGCAGATGGCCTGCTTCCTCTGCAGAGACAATGAGACCAGCCATTTGCAGCAGGTGATGTGATTTCCATCCGGCGCTTAGTAAGTTATTGTTCAAGTGACTGCCAGGCTTTCCGATTTCCAAGCAGGTGGATAAGAACCAGAGAAAGATAAGTCAGGCAAGGATGACAGGGTTGCAGAGTGGACTATGGATGTGAACACTTCAAGGCAGAGCCACAGACCAGGCGAGAGCCATGGGGGTGAGGGGAGCACCCAGGGGAGGAGCCTGAGTAGAGCTCTTCCTCAGACCACCTATGTATTAGGTACATGGAAAACTTGGCATCTCGTGAAAGCACATTCTCATCATTTCTTTGTGTTTCAGGGCTCCACGGTGGCTAGAGAAGCTAGTGACAAGGAGAAGGTAAGCACCACACGCCTCAGTCCCGGCTGCATGGCTGGCTAGTGCTTCCGTCCCTTCTGTTTCGTACCTGCCCACGTGCTTCTTCCTGTCCCCTGCTGCTGCCACCAGTGCAAACCGCACCTGCAGATGAGGATGCTTGCCTTCATCCCCTTCCTCGGGTGGCTGAATGATGGAGTGGTTACTGGTTGATTGTTACTGATTGACAGAACTGGCGGGGTTGACACATGCAACCGCTCTCAACAGAAAAAGCCATCAGCACTTTAAACTTAACCAAAGTGATAACCTCAGCTCAGCTCAGAATTCGAGTCCTGTGGGAGACGGAGAACTGGACTCCCAAAGCCTCTTTTTTTTTTTTTTTTTTTTCCGGTCTTTTTGAGACAGAGTCTCCCTGTAGCTCCAGCTGTCCTAGAACTCACTATGTAGACCAGGCTGGCCTTGAACTCACTGAGATCTGCTTGCCTTTGCCTCCCAAGTGCTGGGATTAAAGGTGTGCACCACCACACCCTGCCCAAGGCCTCCTAGGAGGTAAAGACTAAACCTCAGTTAGCCACTGTGACCTTGACCTTGGATGGGTTCCTTTGCCTTTCTTAGTCCATTTTCTGACACTTTAAATATTGGCTTGGATGAGCTCCAGACTTTCCAACTATAAAATGTCAAGATAGGATTGGAGGGCTGGAAAAATGGTTCAGCAGTTAAGAGCACTGGCTACTCTTGCAGAGGACCCCGGTTCAGTTCCCAGCAACTATCAAATATATCAAAGAAATATTTTAAATAGGATTAGAGAAATTTTTTTTAATTTTATTTATTTTTGTATGTGTATGAATATATGTAGGTTTGTGCACCCATGGAGGTCAGAAGAGGGTCTTAGATTCCCCTGGAACTGGAGTTCTCCTGGAATTGGAGTTACAGACGGTTCTTAGCCACCACGTGGGTGCTGGGGATCAAACCCGGGTCCTCGGCAAGAGCAGTCGGTGCTCCTAACCTCTAGGCTATCTCTCCAGCCCCTAGAGAAATATTTTAAGATAGGATTCTTTGCTTTAAAAAAAGAGGGATATACTGCTGGGCTGGGCGTGGTGGCATATGCCTTTAATCCCAGCACACGGGAGGCAGAGGTAGGCGGATCTCTGTGAGTTCAAGGTCAGCCTGGTCTACAGAGTGAGTTCCAGGCCAGCTGGGACTAAAGGGAAACCCTGTCTCAAAAAGACCAAAGAAAAAAAAAAGAGACTCTATCTTTGTATCTCCTGACTCATTGAACATTAGGTGACAACACTTGAATGGCTTTTAGGTTTTTTTACAATATTAGAGTCAACTTGAGGGGTCAGTCTGAATAAGAATTTAGGAGACAGCTTCATGCATGGAGATCTAAACTGGTCCAAAGAGACACGTGCATGGTGAAAGTACCTCTGGAGTCCGATTTCCAGGGCAGCAGCTTCCAAAGGGCTTTTTCTTGTCTAAAGGATTTTTGTGGTTGTTATTAATTAAGTTCTTTTAGGATATTCTGTTTTAATTTGAATTTTATGAATATGTCTGTTCTGCTGGGTTCACTCAGTAGTACATGTGCGGGGCAGGGGAGGGGGCGTATCGTCACAGTTGTTGTCCCACCTTCAAGGGCTAAAATAACAGGTCAGTGAGACACATCCAGCAAAGACTGTATGTTATATGTTGCGTAAGGGGCCCTGCCCTCTGACAGGGATCCTGTCTTTGGGGCTTGAATATGTGGGTCAGGCACCTCCCTCTGGCTGGGAGGCGTCAGGCAAGAGCCTCCTAGAAGAGTTGATGTTTGGAAATCTAAAGGAGAGGGAGGAAGAGCAGTAGGTACAGAGGCCCGTTGGGGTGCTTAGAGGGCCAACTGGAGGAAGAGCAGTAGGTACAGAGGCCCATTGGGGTGCTTAGAGGGCCAACTGGAGGAAGAGGCCAGGCCACAGGGGGAAACTGAGCCAGTTGGAAGGGCTAGTGGAGTAATCTCAAGAAGGTGGAGCCTGTGCTGGGCTGGGGGATATGGATAACCACAGGCACAGAGAGATCTGGGGAGGAGGAGGACTCAAACTCAAGGAAGGCAGAGGATGACCAAACAAGGAGTGTTTGCAGAGGGTGCTCCTAACGATGACTCCCAAAGTTCTGGTGGACACGTGGATACAGGTAGTTCCATTGCTCTCCCTGAAATACAGAGTGAGGTAAAGAGTGAAATGCAAGTACGATGTGAGAAGAAAAGGTTTGAGAGGTTCCGACATCATCCAGAAAGGATGGCCTGCGCGGACAGGAGGAATGTGTGAAGTCAGGCAGGAGAGTGTATGCGCTAAAAGATGCTTGTTCAGCTCAGCCCAGAAGACCATCGCCAGGAAAGGGGAAGTCAGGGAAGAGAACCCTGCCAGGGCCAGCCACAGCTTGATGAGCAAGTCTGGATCATTTGTGCAAATACCTGTGTGTGTCTGCAGCAAGCCAGCACTTTGCTGGTGGGTGTAGGATATTCCCGGATAAAGTGAGTGCACAGAAGCCAGACCGCAGCACTAAGTGAGGAAGGAAGCCAGAAATGGTGGCTCTCTCTTGACCATTTGTTTTTATTGTGCATTAGCGAGTGTGTGTATTTACAGTTCATCCTCATGTAAACCACCTCAAAGACGCTGACTTTGGTCCTGTAAGAACCAGCAGCAGTGACTGTTGACTTCCAGGCTACTAAATGAACATTTCTTCCAGGTGAAAAAAACTTAAGCAAGTAGTTTTAGCCCATGAGAAATTAAAGATTATTGAGACTTTTTAAGATATAGTTTTATTGTGTGTGTGTGTGTGTGTGTGTGTGTGTATATGTGTGTGAGATGTGTGTAACGTGCATGCACACATGGGTAGTTGTGGAGGGAGGCCAGAAGATTCTGATCCCCCTGGAGCCAGAGTTCCACACAGACATTAGCCACCTGACATGGGTATTGGGAACTGAACTCTGTTCTTCTGCAAGAAAGTATGTGGTTGTGAAAGGGTCTGCACATACACACCAGAGCCCTAACCACAGGTCAGGCAGGCCATGAACTGTGGACAGGGTGCCGTCCACCTCCGTGGCAGTTGCTCTCCTTTTATCCTCACTCCCAGGTCCCTCAAGACCACTTAAGGCAGCATCACTTTCCTGTGTTGGTCTTGATATCTTCAGGTTCAGTCCACAAGAGCTGCTTCAGCAATAGCCAATGCCAAGAAAGACAGGTGTAGCTACTGGCTAGATGGTTGCCAAAGGCCAGGTCTTAGAACAGAACATGTATCAGGGCAAGCCACAAGCCTCTGGCACCTCGTAGCTGTGACACTTCCCTAGAAAAGCAGACTATTCCATCCTGTGTCCCTCCTGATCTGCCCTGGGACCTCACACTTTCCAGAAAATAGAGCACCACTGTCTGCAGTTTCACTGTCCTCCTCACTAAAACTCTTTAGCCCCTGTATCGGGGTAGGTTTCTGTAAGAAGAAATTCAAAATATAGACTTCGTTTAAATGCAGCTTATTTCCTCAACCCTCTGCTAGGATGCTCTATCTTGTGTCTGGTGTGCGTAATGTTTGTTCCTCTCAGTATTCCTTGTTCTGGGCTTAGAGAAGGGCAGGACTTGGCAGGGTGTGAGAGGTCAGCCACCTGACCAGGACAGAGCCAGATCCCAGAAGCTCAGTCACCATGCATTGTCACACAGCTAGTGGCACCTTGCCTATATATATATATATATTTGCCTATATTTTTTTATACCAATGTCAATGTATTGGGATGCCAGAGGCCATTGTAAGTTGTATGTGTTAGGTCACGATCATCTTTACAACAACCACTGAAACAGTGCGATGATTACTGCCTTTGAGTAGGTAGAGTTACTTAACAGGCAGACCCGATAACTTGTCCAATGCTCTGCAGTTAGGAAGTAACAGAGCCAGAGGCTGAGCCCAGAGGCTCTCATAGCAGAGCCCACATTTCAAGCCACTGTGCATAACTGCCTTCTCAGTGCCTAAGTCTCCTCTGTGTCTCTTCTTTTTTAAGGACCTATCAGCAATTCATGTTAATCTCATAAGCAGTGAAAATGAATGAGAGTATCCATTATTACATTGACTAAAACTTTGTGTGAGGATTAAATACAGTATTGAAACAGCTCATCTTGAATCTTGATTTTTTTTTTTTAAGTAATCAAGTAAATGATGTGATTTTGTACTATGTTAGCAAAACAACCAATTTCTATTTCCTCCACTTGAGGAGTTTGAGCATTTTCACATTATTTCAATGCTGTGCTCTTAAGCACATTTGGTACATACAGCCTTTGGCCATGTATCTTCTGCTGTGCAGACGTAATTGCTGACACTCCCCCTAAGGAAGAAGCCCATGCTCTGAACTTCTTTGGAGGCTTTGGGTTTTGACAGCTTTTCCCTAAGAGGGCTAAGGCTCCAAAGGACCACCTCACCCAAACATGTATGTAACAGGTGCTCACTGGGAAGGAGAGGAAAGAGCTTCCAAGTGTGGAGTATAAAAGCAATAAAAATTGATAACCACCAAGGAAAGTGTGGCAGCCCCAACTGTAGGGTAGTTCCTTTCTCTAGCAGTTTACTGACAATCTAGAAACATTTACTATATTATAATCAGTTAATTAGACTATACTATTAGAGCTGAACTCTTTTCTTTTTTTCTTTTTTGGTATTTTTGAGACAGGGCCTCTGTAGCCCCGGCTGGAACTCACTATGTAGAGCAGGCTGGCAACTTCACAGAGATGCTCCTGCCTCTGTCTCTCTGGACTGCTAGGATTAAAGCTGTGCACCACCACACATGTTTAGGAGTCTCTTAAAATGAGTTATTTTTTTTTTCTAAATAACACTACACCTGTCTGTCTGTCTATCTATCTATCTCATGCTTTATAGTTTTTTTTTTTTGTTTTTTATTTTATTTATTTATTTATTTATTTATTTTTGAGACAGGGTCTCCCTATAGCCCCAGCTGGCCTGGAACTCACAGAGATCCACCTGCCTTTGCCTGTGCCTCCCGAGTGCTAGGATTAAAGGCATGAGCCACCACACCTGGCCTAAAGAAGGTTCCTAGCCACCATGTGGCTGCTGGGAATCGAACCCTGGTCCTCTGCAAGAGCAGTTGGTGCTCTCATCTGCTGAATCATCTCTCCAGCCCTTAAAATGAGTTTTTAAGTTATAAAAAACAATTCCTTTTCTTTCCTCTTTCTGCCAGCTTTTGAGTTTACTTTCCATGATCAGTGAGTAGTTTTGATGCATCTCTGGTACCACTGGTTTGAAATACTCAAGGAAGACTAAAAAGGTCTTATTTCCTACATTTTAGCCTCTGAGAAAGGAAAGCAAATGTCATCACTGCGTAGCACTGTTCCATTCAAAACGATTGCTACCGCGCAAGTAACCTTCATAGAAAATGTCCTTTGACACGGCTTAATTAGTCAGCTCAATTCTTGCTCTTCTCAAGTTTTCTTTCATTGGAGTCATTTTTTAATTTCCCATACTTTTAACTTGTTGATGACAAGTTTTGAAACTGTCATTTCAAATGTTTAGTGATATGGGTACAGGCAAGTCCCGTCCCTTAGATTTCATCTTGACACATAATTAGTGTAAGTTGCATTAGCATAATAACGAAGATAGAACTGAAGGAGATAAAGAAGCAATATTCTAACAATAATGGAATCACTTTCATGGCAACACATATCAGAACATGTACAGATGTCTTAAATTTTTTTTAAGAGAACAGTCCTTTTTTTTTTTAAGCCGTTGTCACATTCTGACAGCTGCTATGACTTGTTTTATCCTTAATTCTTTTCTTTTTAATGGAAGGGCATCTTCCATTCATGACTCCAGCAGTTTTGCCCCCTCTAAATGAGACAGAGAAATGCGAATCTCCCTGGTGGTCGATCTTTTCACAGCTGCGCTCCAATTCCAGTGTGACATCAAATTACTAATTATAGCTGAGCGAACTGCTTTTTACAAATGACAGTCTTAGCATGCTGCCAGCTAGCAAGCGCCTCAGCAGGGACTCCGGGTGAGTAAAAGAAAACAACTGGACTCACTTGATCTCCGGGGGATTTGACCTGACTCTTTAAAAACCCTGTGTTTGAGGGGGGGGCACGATTGGGGATTTATACGAATATGCATTTCGTTCATCTTTCTGCACAGTTCTTCTCCAAACTCAAGTCTGATTTTTGGAGGGAAGTAAAGCCCATGCGGTGGGGGTTGCATGGTCACAGTAAGAAGATTCCTTTTAACACACCACCTTTTGGCTGAGACCCATTCGAAAGAAAGCAGTTGCCCTGCAATTGGCATTTCTATAACTGCATTAGCAATCATCGTTGTTGACACTTTGATAATGGACTACAAAAAACCACCTTGTTGATTCTCATGCATGGCGAATTGCACTGGCGGTTATGTAACTGTCACTGGCTCTGACATTTTACCTATCACAGATTGAACATTCTGGAGAAATAATCATCAATACCTCCCCATCTAAAA
Organism: Rhizomys pruinosus; assembly: GCA_009823505.1. Taxonomy (NCBI): domain Eukaryota; kingdom Metazoa; phylum Chordata; class Mammalia; order Rodentia; family Spalacidae; genus Rhizomys; species Rhizomys pruinosus. The sequence continues at coordinate 740,945 of VZQC01014177.1, read as the reverse complement.
ATGCTTTCTTAAAGCAGTTTACAGTACCTCTTTTAAGATCTTTGTATGGTCCCAAATAATAATGACTACCTTTTTCTGGACCTTGCCATTAAAGGCAAGGTAAGGAGGATCCAGACCCTGAGTGCAAAGTATGAAAGAACAGCAGTGTTTTCCCTCTCCAGCCAGCCTTTCCACCGTTAGTGAGCACTCAGCTCAAGCCAGATTGTCGGGGGTTTTGACTCTTGAGGCAGCTGATGCTTTAATACTATTCTCTGTCCTCCCTCTTCCCTAAAGATAGAAGGGCATCATTTCCCTTCACCAGCCAGCACTAGGAACAGGGTAGTTTCCCTTCAGGATAGAAACTGACGGCCTCTCACATGCAAAGCAGAAATTCTACCAGAGTTATATCCCCAGCCGCACACCTTCAAAGCAGCAGCGACAAGCACTCAAGCACTCTACCACTGAGTTCATCCTCAGCCTTAAAGACAGTAGCAGTAACTTCAGCCTCAAGGACCAGAGAGATGTTTTATAAAAGGGAACAAAGACACCAGAAAGTCTGGGGATCTGAGCCCGCAGGGAGATGGCACTAATGGAAGTTTGGGGTTTAGGGATAGGTCAGATATAAAAAGGATTTGATTAGATCATTGGTTCTCAGGCTTCAGAGTTTGTGCAAATCTCTGATGTTAAATGACACCTTTCGGAACTCTCCGTCAGAAATTTTGGTCATTTGGAGACATCCTGAATTTGGCAGTCAACAAAATTCCATGTCCAAATGAAAAGGTTAAAGTGATTGCTGTTACTGATAAAAAGTTATTCTGAGCCATTGTATTAGAACTTGTTTAAGCAAGACATTGGTATGCTGTGAGCGAGACAGTCTGAGGGCATTCTGGAAAGTGGAATTGTTTTGATTGTGTCGCCTGTGGCACTGGCATTAGAACCCAGGGGTCTCCTGCATGCTAGCTGGCCACTCTACCACTGAGCCTCATCCCCTACCTGGGAATAGGGATTTCCAACTTTTTATTCATTTGTAATTTTTCCTGGCTGGTCTGCCTGGCATGTGAAAAAAGGAGAGAGAATCTCACACAGTGAGTCTCTAGTGATCATCTTCTGGATTTAGGCACAAATGACAGCAGCAAATCCTCAAGCCTTTCTGACTTAGAGTGGTGAATAACCTTGAGACTAATTTTCATCTTATTGAACTGAACTCATGTCAGCAACACAAGCACACACAACTATGTTAAAGTATATTTTCTGTCCATATGTTGCATATAAACAAACAGATTCTAATCTAAACTTAGGAAACTCATGTGTAGATGCTGCTGGCAGATGGACATGTTCTTGTTTTCGTTGTGGAAGCGACTTGCTAGGACCTTTCCCAAGCCTGGACCTTAATGTAGACATTCCGTTTATGTGGTTAAAAGTCACTTTTTAGGCCATTTTGTGGGAAAGCACCTGTTATCTCTGCTACTTTTTTGTGAACTTTATCCATGGTCACTAATTTGCCTTTTCATGTATCAGATTTGTGGCTTAGCTGTTTAAAGAAGCAGAACTGATTTTATTATAAATCCCTAGCATCTCTTATTACCCCAAATTGATGCCACACATATGATGTGATTCTATCCAATTACTTTCATCCTAGCTCCGATATAAGGATTACTGAAATTCTCTTCCTTACAGAATAGTTCTGGAATGTGTTTTCAACCTTGTAGACTGATTATCTTTAATGAAGTGTTTTGACAAACATAATTTTATTTTGTTTCACAAGTTTATTTTCATTTAGGTGAGTGTAGAATAACAAGTAATCTGGGAGCATAAGGGACCCTAACATAAGACAACAGTTACTATGTGTTTTTTAAGTTGTGTATTCAGCTTGAAGTGTCAAAGTAACAACTCATCAAAAAGATACCGGTACTATGTAATCTTTAACAGCAAGGCTTACAGTGAATTTTTTTAAGTGAGTTAGCAAATGAGCACATGAAACAAAAATTCATTTCATTCTAAAATACAAGTCCTTTAAGCACAGTGTTTTCCTCTACATTGAAAGCTTCTGGTGCCAAAATCCTGTTTGCATTAAACACTCAAGCGTGACCTTGTGCGCTTCATCTTCCTAACAGCATTTCTGTGGAGACTTGTCAGGATCTTTACTCTGTGTTACATAAATGGGCTCTGTGCATCTTAATTTTAAGAAGTATGTATTTTTATGTTCCTATTGCTAATAGCAATTTAAAATACAATTGGCTGTTTTGTATAAAAACATAGAATGATAATAATATTCTTTTTTTGTTTTAGTTTGAATTCTGGGTGTTTACATTGTGAGTTTTTTGGGGGTTTTTTTGGTTTTTTGTTTTTTTTTTGTTTTTTTTTTTGTCTTTTCGAGACAGGGTCTCCCTGTAGCCCCAGCTGACCTGGAACTCACTCTGTAGACCAGGCTGGCCTTGAACTCACAAAGATCCGCCTGCCTCTGCCTCCCAAGTGCTAGGATTAAAGGTGTGCACCACCATGCCTGGCAATAAGTTTTTGTTGTTTTTTAATTTAACAAAAAAGTCTATATGATTTCTGGTTTTAGTAAGCCTTAAATGGACTACATATTAAACTCTGTAAAAACATAGAAGTTGCATGTCACAGAACCTAACAAAACCATACACATGTACAAATAAGTATGCATACATAAAGGTTGGGACTTATTTGAAAAAAAATCCATTTGTTTAAAATAATTGTTATATTTTTGCTTTTTTATTCAGATTCTGTAAAATGTCATAGTAATTCAATATTTTTAATTATAAAATGCTAACTAGTAAGTCATTTCATATGAAACAGAAATGGTTGAGGTCTCGCTCTCTATCTGCACTCTACCCAGCTTTCCAGGAACTGAGCAGGATCCCATTGTCTCCTTTCCATGAGAGTATCGTCTCTCCCCGGTACATTTCACTTCCACAGACCCTTGCCAAGCCATCCAAGGAAGCTTGTAGTCATTTCTGAAGATGAGAATGCTAAATTTATAGCTGTTCTGAAATTTTTTTAAGTCTCAGACCCCTGGCCAGATCTCCTGCAAAGGATCCCTTATCTCTCTTGAGCCATGGGAAATAAGAATGAATTAGAAAGTCATCCCCATGCTAGATCTGGTCAGGCTTTGCCACTGCAGGGTCCTCCAGCCTCTCTCTGCCTGTTCTTCGTCTTTTCTTACATATACACTGTCTTGACCTTGCTCAGTATTGTTGCCTACTTTATTTCTCACTATAGGAGAATGCAGAGGTGTGAGACTTTATAACGCTGTGCTTTAAAAGAAGCTTGAATGCTTTTCACTTCATATGAAGCCATTTTCCTTTTATAGCTCATAGCAAGTTCACTGTTCCCAGTGTGTTCACTACTTCCTAAGAATGGATTCATGACTACCCTATATTTTGGCTGTATCTTTCTGGCTTCTAAGCTTTTAGCTATGGATTTTTGCTTTAGCTCAGCAAAATAGCACTCACTGAGCTACACACTATTATACTACATTCACTGGGAAAACCCAAACCATGAAAAATTAAGGTAAGACAAAAGTCAGTGAATTTCTGTCTTTAGCCACATATATAAATTGTGGTTTTTTCCATATATTTAACAGTTCTCACAAATTTTAGATAATTACTCCAAGAAATTATCCAGTTTTTATTGTACAGCTGCATTTTACTCTTACTTCAGTTTCAACATTTAAAAATGATTTTTAGGGGCTGGAGAAATGGCTCAGCAGTTATGAGAACTAGCTGCTCTTTTAGAGGACCTGGGATCAATTCTCAGCACCCACATGGCAGCTTACAACCATCTGTAAATTCAGCGCTCTCTTCTGACCTCCATGGGCATTGTACAACATACACCTACTTACAGACAATGCAGGCAATACATTCGTACACATAAAAACATGGCGGCTGAGAATCGTCTGTAACTCCAATTCCAGGAGAACTCCAGTTCCAGGGGAATCTGACACCCTCTTCTGACCTCTGCGGCATTGCACGACACAGGTGCACAAACCTACATGCAGACAGTACATTCATACACATAGAAAATAAATAAAATTTTAAAAAATTTAAAAAAAATTTAATTATATTCTTTATTGATATTTTGTGTATTTCATACATCATTTTTCAGTCCAATTTGGATACCTTCCCCTCTCCCTGCCCCTCCCTTCACCCCAGTTTATGCATTCTGCCATACATGTCTTGCATCTTTCTCTCAGTGTTTCCAAGGATTTTTTCTGCAGAGGCTTGTTGTTTTGAACAGATCTAAACTTGAGCTCATATAATTTCAGCCACCTCATATTCAACAAAGGGGCCAAAAAAGTTCAATGAAGGCAAGATAGCATCTTTATCACCTTTTGTAGAATAAAATTAAACCCCTACATCTCTCCCTGTACAAAACTTAACTCCAAGTGGATCAAAGATCTCAATCTGAAACCTGAAACCCTGAAGGTGATAGAAGAAAAAGTTGGCAACAACCTACAAGACATAGGCGTAGGAAAAATATTCGGATTCAGGTTAGGTTTGACGCCTAGAGTCACTGAGGCAGACCAGTGTCACCAGTGCTGCATTTTGACCAGTGTGTCCCCTGTGCTCCACCCTTTTGTGTGTCCTGGACCATGACACATGCATCTTCTGGGTTTGTAGGCTCTGCCAACAGGGTGTCAACATAAAGGGTAGTGCATCACATCCATGTAAGATGTGTGACTAACAAGTAAAAACTGAACACAAGGGAAATCTTAACATGGTTTTGATTATTGATAGCTTAAGGTTTTGAAGGAGTCTATGTCTGTCAAACATCAGAAAGGAAAGAAAGAAAAAAAGGAAACAAACTCGTAGTGAGTTCTTAGTGGCCAGCCCTGTGTTGTTCGATTCACACACTGACCCTGTCCTATAAGTATTATTTTTTTCCCTATTATTCAGCAGCTGGTCCAAACTGTAGCCTATATAGCAATGGTAGCTGTGATGTCTTTTTAATCCATTTTTTTATTTTATGTATATGAATGTTTTCCCTGCATGTATGTAAGTGTACTCATGTTATACTGCTTTTACAGAGGTCTGTGCCCACACAGACCAGAAGAGGGTATTGGATCAACTGGAACTGGAGTTACAGGCAGTTGTTTGCTGCCATGTGGGTGCTGGAAATCAAACCCAGGTCCTCTATAAAAGCAGCCAGTCCTCTTAACCACTGAACCATCTCTCCAGCCTCTGTGATATCTTTTAGAAAAGAAAATAATTTTGTTCTGGATTTGTCAGTGATAAGCTTTTTCTATAGGTAAGCCACACTTGTCACAAGGACTGTATGTGGCACACACTGCTCTAACCTTCAACACACATGACTTGTGTAATCCTCACAACAACCCTCTATTTGCTTGTCTCCATTTAAAGATGAGAAACCAAGTCACAAGGAGAACATGTGACTTGCACAGAGTCCCACAGCCGATATTGGAAGAGCCGAGATAATAAACTCAGGCAGGCTGCATTCAGTTGTGCACAGAAGCGAGTGCTTTGTTCTGTCTCCTCTAAGTAGACCTGGAGGCACATAAGGTCAACCTAGAATCAGGCATCACTCAGTGTGCTAATGAGAGGACTGATATGCACACATCTAGATCCAGGATGCTGGCTGGCAGGGGTTGTGATATTCCTGTGCTGTGCCACTAGCTGTGCTAATTGTGTGTTTGCACATCACAGCGGTGGAGGTACATCATCGTGAGTCCAGCCCTTGCCTTGCAAGCATTGAGTGAGTCTGGATTGGGATGTGGTCACATGAGAAACCTCACTTCTCTGGAGCCTCAGAGAAGCTCTGGAGGCCCCTGACACAAGTCCCAGCCCAGTGGGACTAGACACACTGACAAGGCTGTGCCAGAAAAGCAGGTCCTGTTGGTTAGAAGCAAATCGGGCTCTCAAAGAAAGGATAAACTCCATTGCTTCGTTGAGATCTTGGTGTCCATGGTTAATGTGCTGCTCAGCAGACCTCGCCTTACTGGGTAGTTTTAGGCTGAGTTTTATTCGATTCATTAACTCATAATAGTTTTCCTTGCTTTAAGAAATGGTGGTTCAGAGATAAATGCTTTTCATTTTCAGAGTTACTTACTGAAAATTGTTTCTGAAAGCTAAGAATGAGATTTTTCTCAAATGAATCATTGCCAGTAATATAATCTTGGTTATCTAGTTCTGAGAGGAGGAGGGTTCCAAGAAAATATTTTGAATGCAGTTTCCCAGTATGGAATACCGGTTTCAAATCTATATAGTCTGTTCAATGTCCACATCAATGGTGGTTATGATAATTGTGGTAGTGGTGGTGCTAGTTATGGTGGTGATGATGGTAATGTTAGTGATGGTGATTGTAGTGGTAGTGGTGATTCAAGTGGTCATGGTGGTGTTGGTGGTGGTAATTCAAGTGGTCGTGGTGGTGGTGGTGGTGGTGGTGGTGGTAGTGCTGGTGGTGATGATGGTAGTAGTGTTGGTGCTGGTGATGATGTTAATGATAATGGTGGTGGTGGTGGTGGTGGTGGTAGTGATTCATGCAGTGATGATGGTAACGATGGTTATGGTAATGTGTTTTGTTGTTTTGGGGGGGTCTTTTCGAGACAGGGTCTCCCTGTAGCCCCAGCTGTCCTGGAATTCGCTCTGCAAGCCAGGCTGGCCTTGAACTTACAAAGATCCGCCTGCCTCTGCCTTCCAAGTGCTAGGATTAAAGGTGTGCGCCACCACGCCCAGCTGGTTATGGTAATGTTAATGGTGGTAGTGATGATAGTGGTGGTTGTGGTGATGGTGGTGGTGGTGATGATGGCAACAAATAGGACTTACTACTTAAATGTATGATATAAGTTCCCCTGGAAGAATAAGTAAAAGTGAGGGCACCTGGGTTCCCACCTCAGGTAGTCAGTTTCCAAACTGTAAGACCTTAATTACATTGCATAATCTTAGCTCCCTTGTCTGTAAGGCATGGATGAGAATGATGCCTGAAGTTGTTGCAACGTGTGCATGTGCTCAAGAAGGTTCACATGCAGTGCTTAGTCCAGTGCCAGGACCTGCAGCTGCCACGGGGGTGGGAGACAACAACTCCTCTCACACTTCACACTGAGAAGCTTGAAGATGTCTAGAAACTGGTCTTGGGTCCCTGGCAAGTCAGTGATTGTCCCAGGATTGAGACCTGGAGATCCATGGCTCCCAAACCCTAGTGGTCCTCAGCAGTCTTAAAAGAGCATCTGGGAGCCGGGCGTGGTGGCACACGCCTTTAATCCTAGCACTTGGGAGGCAGAGGCAGGCGGATCTTTGTGAGTTCAAGGCCAGCCTGGTCTACAGAGTGAGTTCCAGGACAGCTGGGGCTACAGGGAGACCCTGTCTCGAAAAGACCAAAAAATAAATAAATAAATAAAAAATAAAATAAAATAAAATAAAAAAAGCATCTGGAAGGGAGGCATCTGCCCCAGCCTTGGACCCCTCACAGCTGCCTGCTGAGGGCTCGCCTGTGCCCCTTGGTCCTTCCAATAAGCCCTTAAGTCTTTTAACCAATCTTGTTGCCCTTTTTTGAACCTGATCCAGTCTAAATACATCCCTAGTGCCTGCGAAATCCGTAAGTGAGCTTAGTAACACGGTTCAGGGTGTCCAGAGTTTTATGAGGTAGGATTAGACTTTCCCTGTCACATGAGGTAATTCTGCTGGGGTGAGCCCGAAATAGCATTCATCTTCATTAATGTGACTTGTTTTACAAACACGCCCCTAATGTGTAATTTACTGCCTTGTCTGTGGTCCATCATCCCAGTCCTCAGATTTCTTGAATTCACACTAAACAAAAAAAAAAAAAAAAAAAAAAAAAAAAAAAAAAAACTTTTCCAGTTATTTCTTACATGTATAAATGAGTTGTAAAGTCAAAGTGAGTATCTTAATCCCTAACAGCCCCAGCACCACACATCCCAGCCCCCAAACATAATTACACACAAGCATTCCAAGTGTCTGTTTGGAAGGTCTCTGTCCTGCCCAGCTCCTGTGTTTCTTGTGGAGGTCTGGCTCCAACCCTCTCTCCCTAGGAGGCCCTGGTTTTGCTTTGGGGCAGGGCTTTTCTTCTTGCTGCCCACCAGATGAGGTTTGTTAAATGTCATTCCCCTCCGCCTTGAAAGTCCATCCTTTGGGGCTGGGGCAATAGAGTTCAGTAGGTGAAGTGTCATGCAAGCCTGATGACCTGAGTTCGGATCCTAACACCCACGTCAACTAGGCACAGTGGTATGCATCTATAACCCCAACGCTTTGGAGGCGAGGATGGAGGGGTTGACAGGATTCCACAGGACTCAGTGGCCAGCCAGTCTAGCTGATCCTGAGCTCCAAGTTCAGTGATGAAACCCTGGCTCAAAAAAATAAAAGAAAGCAATAGAGGAAGACACTTGCTGTCAGCCTCTGGCCTCCATGTACGTATGTGCGTGCATGCACGGTCCCCACACACATCCATATGCATTCGTATCATACAAGCTCTGTCACATTTACAGTTCTAAGTCCACTTGGAGTGATGCTAACCTTTAACATTAATGTACTGTCTCTGAAGGAAGATTTTTACTGCTTAACATTTATTACATTATGTTTAATATTCTAACGATAGACTTGGGGAGTTCATCTCTAAGGCTCATCCTTGAAGATGTGAAGGATTGCGTTTTCATTTCCTCAAGACTTGCTCAGGATAACAGTGAACTCTGGGTGACTCTCCCTTGAGGAGCCCATTCCCACACTTGGGTTTGTCTTACCTTCTGCAGTTCTACTTTAAGAAGCCCACGCCCACACCCTTGGGTATGTCTTACTTCCGAGCACCTCTCACTCTCATAACCCTTGTTCTTTTGTTGTTGTTGTTGTTGTTTTATATTTTTTTTATCAAATCTAGACCCGTGTCCCCCACCCTATCCCCCCACCCCACCAGAGCTCATGTATTCTGCCAAACATGCTTTTCATCTCTTTCTCAGTCTTTCTCAATATTCTCCATGTGGAAGTTGACTGTTTTGAGCAGAGGTTCACTATTAAATTATATTCTTTAATTGATGATTTTGTGTATTTTCATACATCATTTTTCATGTCCAATTTGGATACCTTCCCCTCTCCCTGCCCCCCCTTCCTACCCCTGTTCATGCCTTCTGCCATACATGTCCTTGCATCTTTCTCTCAGTGTTTTCCAAGGATTTTTTTCTGCGGAGGCTTGTTGTTTTGAACAGATCTAAAACTTGAGCTCATATATAATTTCAGCCATTTCATATTCAACAAAGGGGCCCAAAAAAGTTCAACGGAGGAAAGATAGCATCCTTTATGCACCTTATTTGTAGAATAAAATTTAACCCCTAACTCTTGCCCTGTACAAAATTAACTCCAAGATGGATCAAAGACTCGAACCTGAAACCTCAAACCTCTGAAGGTGGAAAGAAAAAAGTTGGCATAACCTACAAGACATAGGCGTAGATTAAAATATTCGGATTCAGGTTAGGTTTGACGCCTAGAGTCACTGAGGCAGACCAGTGTCACCAGTGCTGCATTTTGACCAGTGTGTCCCCTGTGCTCCACCCTTTTGTGTGTCCTGGACCATGACACATGCATCTTCTGGGTTTGTAGGCTCTGCCAACAGGGTGTCAACATAAAGGGTAGTGCATCACATCCATGTAAGATGTGTGACTAACAAGTAAAAACTGATCACACAAGGGATAATCTTAACATGGTTTTGATTATTGTAGCTTTAAGGTTTTGAAGGAGTCTATGTCTGTCAAACATCAGAAAGGAAAGAAAGAAAAAAAGGAAAGCAAACTCGTAGTGAGTTCTTAGTGGCCAGCCCTGTGTTGTTCGATTCACACACTGACCCTGTCCTATAAGTATTATTTTTTTCCCTATTATTCAGCAGCTGGTCCAAACTGTAGCCTATATAGCAATGGTAGCTGTGATGTCTTTTTAATGTCACGATTTTTTTTTTTATGTATATGAAATGTTTCCCTGCAATGGTATGTAAGTGTACTCATGTTATACTGCTTTTACAGAGGTCTGTGCCCACACAGACCAGAAGAGAGGGTGATTGGATCAACTTGGAACTGGAGTTACAGGCAGTTGTTTGGCTGCCATTGTGTGGTGCTGGAAATCAAACCCCGGTCCTCTATAAAAAGCACACAGCCTCTTAACCACTGAAACCCATTCTCTCCAGCCTCTGTGAATATCTTTTAGAAAAGAAAAAAATAATTTGTTCTGGATTTGTCAGTGATAAGCTTTTTCTATAGGTAAGCCACACTTGTCACAAGGACTGTATGTGGCACACACTGCTCTAACCTTCAACACACATGACTTGTGTAATCCTCACAACAACCCTCTATTTGCTTGTCTCCATTTAAAGATGAGAAACCAAGTCACAAGGAGAACATGTGACTTGCACAGAGTCCCACAGCCGATATTGGAAGAGCCGAGATAATAAACTCAGGCAGGCTGCATTCAGTTGTGCACAGAAGCGAGTGCTTTGTTCTGTCTCCTCTAAGTAGACCTGGAGGCACATAAGGTCAACCTAGAATCAGGCATCACTCAGTGTGCTAATGAGAGGACTGATATGCACACATCTAGATCCAGGATGCTGGCTGGCAGGGGTTGTGATATTCCTGTGCTGTGCCACTAGCTGTGCTAATTGTGTGTTTGCACATCACAGCGGTGGAGGTACATCATCGTGAGTCCAGCCCTTGCCTTGCAAGCATTGAGTGAGTCTGGATTGGGATGTGGTCACATGAGAAACCTCACTTCTCTGGAGCCTCAGAGAAGCTCTGGAGGCCCCTGACACAAGTCCCAGCCCAGTGGGACTAGACACACTGACAAGGCTGTGCCAGAAAAGCAGGTCCTGTTGGTTAGAAGCAAATCGGGCTCTCAAAGAAAGGATAAACTCCATTGCTTCGTTGAGATCTTGGTGTCCATGGTTAATGTGCTGCTCAGCAGACCTCGCCTTACTGGGTAGTTTTAGGCTGAGTTTTATTCGATTCATTAACTCATAATAGTTTTCCTTGCTTTAAGAAATGGTGGTTCAGAGATAAATGCTTTTCATTTTCAGAGTTACTTACTGAAAATTGTTTCTGAAAGCTAAGAATGAGATTTTTCTCAAATGAATCATTGCCAGTAATATAATCTTGGTTATCTAGTTCTGAGAGGAGGAGGGTTCCAAGAAAATATTTTGAATGCAGTTTCCCAGTATGGAATACCGGTTTCAAATCTATATAGTCTGTTCAATGTCCACATCAATGGTGGTTATGATAATTGTGGTAGTGGTGGTGCTAGTTATGGTGGTGATGATGGTAAATGTTAGTGATGGTGTATTGTAAGTGGTAGTGGTGATTCAAGTGGTCATGGTGGTGTTGGTGGTGGTAATTCAAGTGGTCGTGGTGGTGGTGGTGCGGTGGTGGTTCGGTGAAGTGCTGGTGATGGATGATGGTAAGTCAGTGTTTGGTGCTGGTGATGATGTATAATAATGGTGCGTTGGGGTAGGTAGTGCTAGGATTAAAGGTGTGCACCACCATGCCTGGCAATAAGTTTTTGTTGTTTTTTAATTTAACAAAAAAGTCTATATGATTTCTGGTTTTAGTAAGCCTTAAATGGACTACATATTAAACTCTGTAAAAACATAGAAGTTGCATGTCACAGAACCTAACAAAACCATACACATGTACAAATAAGTATGCATACATAAAGGTTGGGACTTATTTGAAAAAAAATCCATTTGTTTAAAATAATTGTTATATTTTTGCTTTTTTATTCAGATTCTGTTAAATGTCATAGTAATTCAATATTTTTAATTATAAAATGCTAACTAGTAAGTCATTTCATATGAAACAGAAATGGTTGAGGTCTCGCTCTCTATCTGCACTCTACCCAGCTTTCCAGGAACTGAGCAGGATCCCATTTTCTCCTTTCCATGAGAGTATCGTCTCTCCCCGGTACATTTCACTTCCACAGACCCTTGCCAAGCCATCCAAGGAAGCTTGTAGTCATTTCTGAAGATGAGAATGCTAAATTTATAGCTGTTCTGAAATTTTTTTAAGTCTCAGACCCCTGGCCAGATCTCCTGCAAAGGATCCCTTATCTCTCTTGAGCCATGGGAAATAAGAATGAATTAGAAAGTCATCCCCATGCTAGATCTGGTCAGGCTTTGCCACTGCAGGGTCCTCCAGCCTCTCTCTGCCTGTTCTTCGTCTTTTCTTACATATACACTGTCTTGACCTTGCTCAGTATTGTTGCCTACTTTATTTCTCACTATAGGAGAATGCAGAGGTGTGAGACTTTATAACGCTGTGCTTTAAAAGAAGCTTGAATGCTTTTCACTTCATATGAAGCCATTTTCCTTTTATAGCTCATAGCAAGTTCATTGTTCCCAGTGTGTTCACTACTTCCTAAGAATGGATTCATGACTACCCTATATTTTGGCTGTATCTTTCTGGCTTCTAAGCTTTTAGCTATGGATTTTTGCTTTAGCTCAGCAAAATAGCACTCACTGAGCTACACACTATTATACTACATTCACTGGGAAAACCCAAACCATGAAAAATTAAGGTAAGACAAAAGTCAGTGAATTTCTGTCTTTAGCCACATATATAAATTGTGGTTTTTTCCATATATTTAACAGTTCTCACAAATTTTAGATAATTACTCCAAGAAATTATCCAGTTTTTATTGTACAGCTGCATTTTACTCTTACTTCAGTTTCAACATTTAAAAATGATTTTTAGGGGCTGGAGAAATGGCTCAGCAGTTATGAGAACTAGCTGCTCTTTTAGAGGACCTGGGATCAATTCTCAGCACCCACATGGCAGCTTACAACCATCTGTAAATTCAGCGCTCTCTTCTGACCTCCATGGGCATTGTACAACATACACCTACTTACAGACAATGCAGGCAATACATTCGTACACATAAAAACATGGCGGCTGAGAATCGTCTGTAACTCCAATTCCAGGAGAACTCCAGTTCCAGGGGAATCTGACACCCTCTTCTGACCTCTGCGGCATTGCACGACACAGGTGCACAAACCTACATGCAGACAGTACATTCATACACATACAAAAATTTAAAAAAATTTTAGATAAGGTCTCACTATATAGTCCTGGCTGGTCTAGAACTCACTATGTAAGAAGTCAGGCTGGCCAGGAGTGGTGGCGCACGCCTTTAATCCTAGCACTCAAGAGCCAGAGGCAGGTGGATCTTTGTGAGTTCAAGGCCAGCCTGGTCTACAGAGTGAGTTCCAGGACAGCTGGGGCTACAGGGAGACCCTGTCTCAAAAAGACCAAAAATAAATAAATAATAAATAAAAAGAAAAAAAAGAGAAAAAAAACAAGAAATCAAGACAGTTATGGCAGAATACATGATCTGGGATGGGATGGGGGTGGGGGGGAAGGGAAAGGGAAAAATGCCTGATCTGAATTGGAAAATGATGTACGAAATGCACAAAGCATCAATAAAAAAAAAATTAAATTAAAAAAAAAAAGTATCTGAGAAATGTGTCTCCATCTAGAATCTTAGCAGCCCTTACCTTCTGCTTACTTGCTGTCCTGCTCGTCCTCCATACTGGAGGAAAGACTCCTTTACAGTGGTGATTTTTTTAATGGGGATTTTACCTATTTGTATTAGCATCCCTGTCTGTGGCAGTAGTTCAGGAACTACCTGTTGAATTGAGCCCTTGACTTTCTGAGATGTGCTACTCCTCCTTTGTAGACACTTATTTGATGGTAGTTTCATATTTACACAATGGCTGAAGTTTTCTCTCAAAGTTAAAATTAATAGGTGAAGCTAGTAATTTAGAGATATGTAATATACTCACATCTATTTGTGTCTATTGTCAATGTGAATATCTCTGCAAACAAGCACTTGTGCACTTTATGAAGGGGGGTGGGGGGGTTGTAAGCAGTTCAAGAATTTGAAAGATAGCATAGTAGAAACTCCCAGTTGGGTTTTCTTTGCTGCAATCAGTGTTCGAGCCAGGAATGGAAAAAGGACCAATCGGAACACACTAATGTGCTGAGAAGGATGGTTTATTACATTGGATTCCTTGCAGCTGAAAGAAATCAGCTATAGTTAGGAGAAAGGAAGGTTGTTTGTCTTGAGGACTCTCCCAGAGTGTAGATTGCACAAAGTACTCAATCCACAGTGGCCTAAAACTAGAAGTCTGTATTCTATATGCCACAGCACAGGCTACAGGTTGTTTCCGGCCTATAACCCACATTTTGACAGTTACCTAGTACTTTCATTGACTTGGCCTGTTCTGCCTCTTGGATATTTGTAAAAGGTAAAATTTCTCATCTTCAGTTCTGTGTGTTGAGGTTATTTCTTTGGAGTTACCCAACAGGAACAGAATTTCCTTCTTGCGTAGTAGAGAGCAGCAGGGTTTGGAAGGACATATGGCAAACTTCTGACTGCATGGTTTCCATAACACAGAACACAGCTACAATATTGTGTGGGACTTTGTAAGACAAATGTTATTTGAAAGCTCAATTTCAGCTACCCAAGAGTGGGTCAGACTGGTGTTGGCTTGTACAACTGAGGGTTTCTGGCAGAGTATTCTTAGAATATCAGTTCTATACTTGGAGAACTTCTTGTAAGAAAGTGGATCAAGATTTATTCCTTTAAGAATCATGAAATGTGTCACAAGACACCAGATATGGGGCATGCCTAACCCCCTATTCCTGGGGGAAACACTTCAAGGGTCACAGCTCACTGGTGCCCCCTAGCTGTATCAAACTCCCTTACACTTTATTACCTGAGGTGAGACCCCTGTTTGGGTCTCAAAGAAACAGTTTCTGGGATTGGAGAGGGTATGTGGTTTTTAGGTTTTATTTAAGCTTTTTTCTTCCTTTCCTCATTTGTTTTAGGCCAAAGAACTGCCAACTTTAAAGGATAACGACTTCATTAATGAGGGCCAAAAGATTTATATTGATGACAATAACAAAAAGTTGTTCCTGGAAAAACTGAAAAAGGACGTTGAGGTAAGAGAAAACAATAGAAAAAAATAACTCTGAAGAATCAGAATCAGTTCTGTTGTTAAGGAACTTCTAACCCATCCGCTTAAATGCAACCAAGGCGAAAGTGTGTATGTTCTGTCTTATCCTCAACTCCCATATAAACACATGGACCTCGTGTTACGAGACCTGGTTTTAGATGAAGCGTGCCAAGTCAGGGTGACAAAACCCAGAGAGCCATGCTGTCATTTGTGGAGCATCCGCATTCTCAGGGTCCTCATCCTGTCTACAGCAACCACTGTGGAAGAGCAGGAGTACTGGGTTCCGTCACACAGCAGAGCATGCAGAAGAAACACTGATCTTGGCTTTGGCGTTCCTCCCTCTAATCACATCTCACTTCGTGTTTCAATATTCCCACAAGCTGCCTTGACACCGTGAGGCCACAGAAGAGAGCCAGCCTTGCCATGTCAAGGGAGTTCAGGCCTGAGGCCCAGTGTGGTGGTTAGAAGTGGGGCTCAGCTAGTGGTTAAGAGCACCGACTGCTCTTGCAGAGGACCCGGGTTCAATCCCCAGCATCCACATGGCAGCTGAGACCTGTCTGTAACTCCAGTTCCAGGAGAACTCCAGTTCCAGGGGAATCTGAGACCCTCTTCTGACCTCCGAGGCATTGCACGACATGGGTGCACAAACCTCCATGCAGACAGTACATTCACACACATACAAAAATAAATAAAAAAGATTTAAAAAAAAAAAAAAAAAGAAGTGGGGCTCAGTGTTCTCCTGGGCTTCAGCCTATTATGAAAGAGGTTTCTTTTTAAATACTGATTTCTTTTCATTTCCTATTTTTTTTATTAATTTTTTATTTATTTCTGTATGTGTATGAATGTACTGTCTGCATGCAAGTCTGTGCACCCGTGTCGTGCAATGCCGCGGAGGNACATCTCAAAAAAATTAATAAAAAATTCTATTAAAAACTGTGCTCTTTTCCTGCTGGGCCAGCTTGGTGACCCCCCCCCCCACTGCTGGTTATGAATGATTACAGTGACTATCTGGCACCAAGAAGTTCATGAATCACTTGCTGCTTTAGAGGGAGGCAAAATGGTCATCGATGTCCTTTCACCCCAGAAAGTCCAACGTACCAAAGACTTCGGGAAAAGCTAGCAAAAATGTACAAAACCACAGCAGATGCGTCTCCGTGGCTCTGGATGGCAGAACTCTGTTGGTGGTGGCGATGGTGACTGGCTTTGGCATTATTTATGACTCTTTGGATTACGCAAAGAAGAAACCGAGCCCAAACACAGGCTGCCGACACGGCCTGTACGAGAAGAAAAGACGTCCAGAAAATATCTGAGGTAATGAGGAGAACAGAATTGAAGGGACGGTCAGGGGGGACAGCAAAGGCCAATGGCTGGTGCGGCAAGAAGAGGGGATAAGAGTCTGCAGAGTGCAGAGAGCGACTCGCTCTGCCCTGCTCTGCTGTGGTCACGTGTGCACCCATCTAAGGAGAGGAAAACGAATAAACCCTAAGAACTTGGAAAATTTTTTGTAATCCTTTCTTCAGAATCTTTTGAAGAAACTTGTCTCAGACCATCTTCAATCCGGCCTGAATTTATTAGCTGTCTGTCAGCATTCTTAACTTAGTTTTCCCACCTATCAAACAAAGATAGTACAGTCCACCCTGAAGAAGTTGTTTTAAAAGAATGAAAAGAGGTATCAGCTTTATAGCAAGGGGTGAGGTTCTGAGTGTCCCACAGATGTGGGCTGCCACGCGCCCCACCACCTGCAGCTCTTACTGTGACAACTGCGGGATTGTAGATGGGCAAGTGGGGAGTCCACTCCTGGACACCATGGGGATCACGACTGTGGGATCTGTAGCAGGGCAAGCTGGGAGGCCACTCCTGGACACCTTGGGGATCATGTCTGTGGGATCACAGTGGGACAAGCTGGGAGGCCACTCCTGGACACCATGGGGATCACGACTGTGGGATCGTAGCAGGGCAAGCTGGGAGGCCACTCCTGGACACCTTGGGGATCACGCTTTGGTATCTGTAGTGGGGCAAGCTGGGAGGCCACTCCTGGACACAGGGGTAGGGCTTTTTTTTGGGCCTGGGTAACTTGCTATGACAGACCAGGTGGGCTCATCTCAGAGAATCTGCCTGCCTTACTTTCCCCAGTGGCTGGATTACAAGGTGTACCACCAAACACTGGCCAACAGCACAGTTTTGAACTGTGTGACGTATGGATCTCAGGGTGACTCTGGCTTTCCTCACAGCCAGGGTCAGAGTTAACAAGAAGTAGAAGGAAGCAAAAGGGACTTTCCTTCTTTATAAGGCACCCCCCCACTCGATATATATTGAACAGGATTTTCATTATAAAAAATGGCATTAGAATAGATTTTCAAATAGACATTTTTGTTCCTTTTAGTTTCCATTTGAAAAACAAAAAAAAGACCAATATGAGCTGTAATAAACTTAGATATTCTTTAAACATTATAGAAAGCAAAACAAAAAAATGACAAATACTCCCTCCCTCTCCCCCTCCAATCTTCTCTCTGCCCATTTAGCAGTCATTCCCAGTCAGCTAATTAGAGCAAAGAATCAGAAGTGAGAAAAAGAAAACTAGATTAAATTCTGGTCTCATTATCAAGATCAGATGTCAAGCTACTCCAGCATAATTACCTGCTTAAAATTTTAATGATGCTTCTGCATGAATTTCAAAACCAAAGACACTGCTATCAGCCATTCAGAAACAGTTTAAAAGAAAGCATACTTCGTGTTCTGCCTGCATCTCCAGAAAACAGCTATGTATGAGAGATTAAACTATCCAATCCTTTAATCAACGACATTATTAGAGACAACAAAAGCGCTTAAAAGGCCCCTCACGGAATCTGACTGTGAGTCCGAGCTGCCTGAGTTATATTCTTCCTAGAGGCCAGCTATCCTAGTAATGTTCAGCCAACAGAAGAAAAAAGCAAACAAGTTTTCTGGGGCGGGTCATAGATCACCCTAAGGGCTACTTATCATAATTGCTAAAACAATATTCTTCTCAAGATCAAAGATTTGTTGATTAATAAGTAAAAACCCAAAGAGAATGTTTTTTTCTCTATGCTACGTTTCTTAATTATCAAGTAGTTTATAAAATTGATTTTGAATAAATGAGAACATGCTTAACTAACATACCTTCAAATATAAGCAAATGCACGACACAAATAGAATATAGAAAAGATGGAGAAAAAGAAAAAAAACCCGGGCGTGGGTGCGCACACGTTGTTTAAATCTAGCACTGGGAGGCAGGAGGCAGGCAAATCTATTTGTGAGTTCAAGGCCAGTGGTTCATACAAGTGAGTCCAGGACAGCTAGGGCCTATAGGGGAACCCTGTCTCGAAAACTCCACAAAAAAAAAAAAAAAAAAAAAAAAGACGGAGAAAAATATTACATTGCTGAAAATATTTGTCTAACTTAAAAAAAAAAAAACCTTATCATCTTTCTTTTTTTTTTTAAGCTTTTGCAAGTTGTAACATATGCTGTAACTTTTTTGTAGATGAACAATTAATTAAACAAGTAACTTTTTTGTCTAGACAAACAATATATTGTCTGTGTTTTCAATGCAAAGCATTGTTAGAAGATTAAGAAGACATTAAACGACTGCTTCTGCCTCCACGCGGAATCAAATGTGAGACATTCATTCTTTGGCACCAGTAGTTCTAATTGTTTTTGCTTAATGACATGAGAAAAGAAACCTTTCCACAAAGCCTTTTTCTAGGTAGTTCTTAGTATGTAGGGAGCAGTATTTCAAAGTAAGAAGAAAAAGAGTACACACACATGAGTAAAGGTAACAGCCAAGACAAACCTAGCTGAGTAATTGCCCGAATTAGAATTATTCTCTCTGTGCCATCTTGAAACTCAAATTCTAAGGAAATAACTCTAGAGTTACTTTCTAAAATGAAATAAGGAAGTTCACCAGGAAAGCTGCCATGCTTTTATGCTAAACAAGACGACAGGAAGAGGCCTGTTTTCAACGTGTAAGAAATCAGTACTTAGGGGCTAGACAGATGGCTCAGTGGTGAAGAGCACTAGCTGCTTTTGCAGAGGACACGAGTTTGATTCCCAGGACTCACATGATAGGCAAGAGAAACGTCGTAACTCCGGTCTCCAGGGTTTCCCAACACCCCTTCTAATGTCCTTGGGCACTGCAAAACATGGGCACACTTAATAGCAAGCAGTACACTCACACATCGCAAAAGTAATAATAAGGAAATGCAGGGCTGGAGAGATGCTCAGTGGGTTAAGCAGCACTGAACTGCTCTTGCAGGAGAACCCGGGTTCAATTCCCAGCCCCCACATGGCGCTAAGAACCGTCCTTTAACTCCAGTTCTAGGGAATCCAACACCCCTTCTGACTGCGAGGCATTGCACGACAATGGGTGCAGCCAACCTACATGCAGACACACTCATACGCATAAAAAATATAAAATAAATACAAAATTTAAAAAAAAAATCGGAAATGAGGGGCTGGAGAGATGCCTATGCGGTTACAGACACCGACCGCTCTGGCAGGGGAACCGGTTGCAATCCACAGCACCACATGGCGCGCCGAGACCATCTGAAACTCCACTTCCATGGAGAAACTCCATTCCAGGGGATCCGAGACCCTCTTCCGACCTCATTTTTTTTTTTTTGGAGTTTTCGAGACAGGGTCTCCCTATAGCCCCAGCTGTCCTGGACTCACTCTGTAGACCACACTGGCCTTGAACTCACAAAGATCTGCCTGCCTCTGCCTCCCAAGTGCTAGGATTAAAGACGTGTGCCACCACGCCCGGCTTTTCTCCAGTCTTTTACTAATAAACAGTTCTTTTCCTTGGTCGTCACTGCTTATTATTTAAATGTATGTTAGTTAAGCATTTCCTCTTTATTTCAAAATCAATTTTATAAACTACTTGATAATTAAGAACTGTAGCATAGAGAAAACATTCTCTTTGGGTTTTTACTTATTAATCAACAAATCTTTGATCTTGAGAAGAATATTGTTTTAGCAATTATGATAAGTAGCCCTTAGGGTGATCTATGACCCGCCCAGAAAACTTGTTTGCTTTTTTCTTCTGTTGGCTGAACATTACTAGGATAGCTGGCCTCTAGGAAGAATATAACTCAGGCAGCTCGGACTCACAGTCAGATTCCGTGAGGGGCCTTTTAAGCGCTTTTGTTGTCTCTAATAATGTCGTTGATTAAAGGATTGGATAGTTTAATCTCTCATACATAGCTGTTTTCTGGAGATGCAGGCAGAACACGAAGTATGCTTTCTTTTAAACTGTTTCTGAATGGCTGATAGCAGTGTCTTTGGTTTTGAAATTCATGCAGAAGCATCATTAAAATTTTAAGCAGGTAATTATGCTGGAGTAGCTTGACATCTGATCTTGATAATGAGACCAGAATTTAATCTAGTTTTCTTTTTTCATCACTTCCTTGCTTTCTAATTTAGCTGACTGGACTGACTGCTAAAATGTCAGGAGAGAGAGGGGAGGGGGGAGAGGGAGGAGAGGAATTTTCATTTTTTGTTTTCTTTCTATAATGTTTAAAGAATATCTAAGTGTATTACAGCTCAATATGTGTTCTTTTTTTTTTTTTTCAAAAAACAAAGGAACAAAATGTCATTTGAAAATCTATTCTAACTGCATTTTTTATAATGAAAATCCTGTTCAATATATATCAGTGGGGGGGTGCCTTATAAAGAAGGAAAGTCCCTTTTGCTTCCTTCTACTTCTTGTTAACTCTGACCCTGGCTGTGAGGAAAGCCAGAGTCACCCTGAGATCCATCGTCACACAGTTCAAAACTGTGCTGTGTGCCAGGTGTGGTGGTACATGCCTTTAATCCCAGCACTGGGGAAGTAGAGGTAGGCAGATCTCTGAGATTGAGGCCATCCTGGTCTTCATAGCAAGTACCAGGCCAGCCCTCCCCCTGGTGTCCAGGAGTGGCCTCCCAGCTTGCCCCACTACAATACCAAAGACATGATCCCCAAGGTGTCCAGGAGTGGCCTCCCAGCTTGCCCTGCTACGATCCCACAGTCGTGATCCCCATAGTGTCCAGGAGTGGCCTCCCAGCTTGTCCCACTGTGATCCCACAGACATGATCCCCAAGGTGTCCAGGAGTGACCTCCCAGCTTGTCCTGCTACAATCCCACAGTCGTGATCCCCATGGTGTCCAGGAGTGGACTCCCCACTTGCCCATCTACAATCCCGCAGTTGTCACAGTAAGAGCTGCAGGTGGTGGGGCGCGTGGCAGCCCACATCTGTGGGACACTCAGAACCTCACCCCTTGCTATAAAGCTGATACCTCTTTTCATTCTTTTAAAACAACTTCTTCAGGGTGGACTGTACTATCTTTGTTTGATAGGTGGGAAAACTAAGTTAAGAGATGCTGACAGACAGCTAATAAATTCAGGCCTGGATTTGAAGATGGCTGAGACAGCTTTCTTCAAAAGATTCTGAAGAAAGGATTACAAAAAATTTTCCAAGTTCTTAGGGTTTATTCGTTTTCCTCTCCTTAGATGGGTGCACACGTGACCACAGCAGAGCAGGGCAGAGCGAGTCGCTCTCTGCACTCTGCAGACTCTTACCCCTGCTTCTTGCCAGCACCAGCATTGGCCTTTGCTGTCCCCCTGACCGTCTTCATTCTGTTCTCTCATTCCTTCAGATATTTTCTGGACGTCTTTTTCTTCTCGTACAGGCCGTGTCTGGCAAGCCTGTGTTTGGGCTCGTTTTTCTTTGCGTAATCCAAAGAGTCATAAATCATGCCAAAGCCAGTCACCTCGCCACCACCAACAGGAGTTCTGCCTCCAGACACGGAGACGGCATCTGCTGTGGTTTTGTACATTTTGGCTAGCTTTTCCCGAAGTCTTTGGTACTGTTGCCTTTTTGGGGTGAAGGACATCGATGACCATTTGCCTCCTCTAAAGCAGACAAGTTATTCATGAACTTCTTGGTCCAGATAGTCACTGTATCATTCATAACAGCAGTGATCACCAAGCTGCCCAGGAGGAAAAGAGCACAAAGTTTTTAATATAATTTTTTATTAATTTTTTTTGAGAATGTCATGAAGACTGTAATTTTTAATAGTATTTTTATTTTATGTGTATGATTCATATTGCTTGCACGTATGTAGGTGTACACATGTTGTTCAAGAGGATTGCCATTTTTAACACATACTCAGATGTTAAACAAGGCTGACTGGAATTTTAACTCAAATCCCATATAGCTAGGGGATTGTCATTCAGTAGTGTTAAGTGTGCTTAGTAAGGTAAGTGGGAAGACAGGCACCATGAACGGGTCGCAGGGACAGTGATGCGAGATTTTTAACTCTGCCGAGAATAGTAGTCCATTCACTGCTTCTTGACCACATGGTCTGATAGAGGAGCTGATTTCAGCACTCATGAAGATCATGAGGATGGGGTTGGAGAGATGGCTCAGTGGTTAAGAGCAACTGCTCTTGCAAAGTACCCAGGTTTGCTTCCAACACCCAGGTCAGGCATCTCACAACCACCTAAAACTCCAATTCCAGGAGATCTGGACACGTTCTTCTGGTTTCTGCAGGCACAGCACCCACATGGTACACATACATACATTCTGGCACCACACACAACACAGACAATAAATAAATCTTTAAAAATAAAGATGGTGGGCATGGTGGCATGTGCCTTTAATCCCAGTGCTTGGAAGGTGGAGGCAGGTGGATCGCTGTGAGTTCAAGGCCAGCCCGGTCTACATAGTGAGTTCCAGGTCAGCTGAAGCTACAGGGAGACCCTGTCTCAAAATTAAATAAATAAATAAATAAATAAATAAATAAATAAATAAATAGCACAAGGCAAATACTGGCTCCAAGATTTGGCACAGGCTAGGGGTGTAACTTAGTGGTGAAATGTGCTTAGCATGTGCAGGGGTTCAAGCCTTAACAGCAAAAAAGAGATAGATGATTGATAGATAGATAGATAGATAGATAGATAGATAGATAGATAGATAGATAGATATTATTTGGCTTACAGGGGGGATTAATCTTTAAAGTATCAGATTAGATTGGATATTGTAAGAGGAAACCTAAAGATCTTAAAATCTGTACACTTTGAAATCATATGTGCTTTTATTTTTTATTTTTGTCTTTTTGAGATAGGTTCTCCCTGTAGCGCCAGCGGGCCTGGAACTCACTGTGTAGACCAGGCTGCCCTTGAACTCACAAAGATCCACCTGCCTCTGCCTCCTGAGTGCTAGGATTAAAGGTGTGCACCACCACGCCCAGCAAAATCTTATGTGCTTTTAAAATAAATACATGAGTTCGGAACTTAAAGGGATAAATGAGGGGGAAAAAAAAAAAAAACAGCTATGTCTTGTGCTCCTAGCATTAGCTAGAAGCCAGCCCCACAGCCGAGCCTTGTTCCCCAAGGCTTTCCTTTCTCTCTGTGGGCTTGTTCTGTGGGTTCTCGTTAGGACTCTCCTCTAAACAGAGTCTTGGATTTACTGCCCAGCTCATTTTACTCTGCCACCAAAGTGATTTGCAATAAAGTTTGTGAAAGACAAGAGCTTTTCCCACGTTATTTTTCCCTTGACCCATTCATAGGTACCTGTCTTCCCACTTACATGTATAGTTGATGAGAAAACTGCAGTTATCATAATAACTCCCATTCCTGTGTGCAGAGCATCAGAATTCACCTCACCTACATGATATTTCAATCTTGCCACACTCCTGTGCTACCCTGGCTCAAAGACACAGGAGTGGGTATCAGGGGAGAGAGCAAAGCTGTTCGTGTGAGAGTGTTGTCTCATTCATAGTTAGCATAGATGAGGTTCCCAGCGCTTAAATACACAAGGCACAGAGCTAATGAGACAAATATGTTGTTGATCTCTCTGACTTCAAAACCTGCACCCTTTTTTATTTTTTGTTTTTGAGATTGTCTGAGGTTGACCTCTGTCCTCCGCTCACCTGTGTGTGCACACACACATGAACACACCCATACACATGTATATACGCAACATACACACAAAAAAGAAAAAGAAATAGAGAATAAATGGGCCACACTTGTCAACAAAATGTCACTCTTAACTCCCTATACACTAGATCTTCCCTGTCTACCTCCGTCTCGTGGACTTACAAACGAGGTCTAATACCTGGTGGAATGGTACCTGTTTTCCTTGGAATACATGTTCTATGACTCTCAGGGATTTGGAGATCATGCTTAGAACTCAACACCCTTTTATTTTTTTCTTACTGGAAGGGTCTGTCCGTGGATCTGAGATCTAGGAATGCTTCCCAGGGCTACCCTAAGCAAAGAGGGACAACTTGGGCCCAGATTTAGCTGCTTTAGTGTGACGGTCCCTTGAAAGTGTGTTGAGTCTAGTATTTGCAGGACCCTAGCTTCAGCTTACAGTGCCACAGGAGGGAGAAAAGGTGTATTTAAAGGTTACCAGTGTGAAGAGTAGGTCTCTGTGTTAGAGTCCTTTCTGGGAGAGTGGCCGGCTGTATCGTGAATGTTCCATTGTGCTCGGGTCTTGCCTCTTACAGCCTCATACAAAGGCTTTTTTGTTGTTGAGGGGCTTTGCTTTTATTTGGTCCTGATAGTTTGGAGGGGAAAGTGAGTTGGGAGAACTGGGGAGGCAGAAGCAGACCTTGAATTCTCTTATCATAAGCCCACCCACCTGCTAGGGTCCGAGAACACCAGAGCCCTCTGGTCCCACCAGGTCCGCAGAAAGGACTGACTCAAATGCCCCAACCAAACGAATGAGCAGCCGAGCCATGGGCAGGGCAGGGAATCGTTCAGTGCCAGAAATGCCCTCCACGTGGAGGAGTGCGTTACTTCCCTGACCCCCGGAGGCACAGGAGGACGTTCCTGGGTGCAGATGGGTTGGTCCCCAGAAAGTGGCGGTAACAGGATCAAGTCTGCATGTGAGATGGGGGCACTATTGATGGGTGGTAATGAGACAGGATTTACATTTTGAAAACGGCTTCCCTTTCCAAGACCGGAAGTGAATTTTAGGCAGCACGTGGTTCCTTACTACTTCACGGGACCTTCCTCGTACCAAGAAGCAGGGGAAAGTAGATGAAGAGAAGTGAAGTGGTCTTTTCCCTGCCAGCTCAGACCCAGCCTGGCCCAGCCCACCTTCACGTGGGTCACATACCCACATCTGTGACCTCTGGAGGATGCTGTTGCCACCTGGCTTCCTGCTGTCTCTGCAGTGCCCCAACATCCGTCCCCGGAGTAGCTTCCAGGATATGGGGTGGCTGGTGGCTGGAGAGACCTTAGATGTCAGGATCAAGGCAGGTACCACACTCTGGAAGTCAGGAAGCCATGGAGGAGACAAAACCCTGCTTATCCCGGAGCCAAGGCTCTGAACTCATCCCTGGAACAACCTCCCAGAGGCTACAGTGAACACATGAAGGCATGCCTGCAAGTCAGAGGATATGGACAAGTAGTCCTAGTGAGACATGTTCAAAATGTGCTTCCGAGGCAGTAGGCCTTCAGGGCATTCTGAAAGAGAAGTAGAGGCCTTGGCCACATGAGTGGAGGCTTGCTGTTGGCTGGCTGCCTCCAGAGACTCGGAGCTTATTAAATATGGAGAGGTCTTGAGAAACAGGTGGATTTGTTGTTTAATTGGCATATACTCATTGTACATAGTGCTGGGTTTCATAAAGACTGTTTCTTTCAAGTATGTCATCTAGTTTGACATAGTCCCCCCACCATACCCTCTCCTTTCTCTTCCCACCCCCTCCCTCTTCCCACTCCACTAGTCTCCTTCCATTTCCCGGTTTCTCTTCTATTTTCATGTTATATATATGAATAGATTTATGTATTGGAAATAGTTGGTTTTAACTCATGATCTTCCTACCAAGGCTGTGGAGGGCAAGACCTGGAAAGCTGCTTTGACAAAGCTTCAAGAGTTAGTGGGACATGGAGCCCAGAACGCCGGCTCCTGAGTTCATCCCCCTTATTCTGAGTCCCTGGGCATGTTCCCACTCACTGCTCTGAGCCTGTGTTCTGCACACTGGGGTCCTCTCACCTGCTTTGGGCTAGGTGGGCTGTCTCCGGAACCTGCGTCATCCAGGACTTGGGCTTGTGGGATGCAGAGGAGCATGAATCCAGCACCCTTGCTGGGCTGACATGCCTGTGCTGGTAAAGGATTCACCTATAGAGACAGGACAGCCAGCCACATGTACCCATCCTCAGTCAGTTGCCCCTGAGGCCCAGCAGTGTCAGGATCCTATGGGTGACAAGCAGTCACTTAACCACTAGGAACCATGCTTGCATGGTTGAAAGGGGAAGGCAGAGGTGGATTCTTGTCATTACTGCACAGCCTGAGGGAAGCCATAGGGAGCAGCATCAGCATCCTCCTCAGCTCCGTTGGACAGTGGAGGGTTGAGCATCAACGCAGTTGTACAGGATGGGTTGGTACCTATCTGCTTCCAAGTAGACATATCTCCCCTACCCTGCTCCAACATTTGAAGTTCCTTTTTCTGACAAATGGGGAAGATTGTGCTGGCCCCAGGGAGTGCCTGATGGAGAGGCCAAGGCATTGGGAAGCTACTGGCAGGTGGCATCCTGGAGCATTCTTGTACCCAAGGCCCTCTTAGATATAGGGAGATCTCAGGCCTGCTTCTCAGGAGATCCAGGGCAAAGAAATGGCCTTGCAGACTCTACAGATTGGTTGCATCTCATTTTTAGCCAGAACCTCAAGAGCTGTCATCTCATTACACATTCTGTGTGGAAGTGCGCTTCCTCAGTTCTGTCATCCTCTTCATTACTGCATGAGGTGGTGGTGAGCTCCCCAGGACTCAGGGCCATGCATGTTCTGTAAAGTGGATGGGTTGCACAATCTGCTATCAGTAACTCTGCCCACATTTCGGTGGCTCAATTAAAACGTCATAAAACATGTCTGGGTGCCTCTAATTAATTGAAAAAAGTAAAGAGGAATAAAAAATAAATGACATGGAAAGCCGAAGAACTGGGCAGCTGGGAGGGGCCGAACCATAACTGGGTCCTGCCTCACACACACAGTATTGATTGGCTAGACAAGGAGAGGAGGGCAGGACCCGTGGGGCCTGTGGAGAAGCAGAGCAGTTTCAGCATCTTCCGTCAGCCAGAAAGTGAACAGAACAAAGGGAACTCCTTACTTGCCGGAGCACAGAAGGCATTCACTCTCCTTCACTCACGGGTTGGTTGGGACGTGTGCACTTTTACTCATTGATTATGGACAACATAATAATTATCTGCCTGGAGTGTGCCAAATTCCCAAGTGATTTATTTCTCAAAGGGTCCCGAGAGTTCTGCAGAAAGCCCCTTGGGGTACCCTGGTTTTCCCTGTGAGCCAGTCCCTCATTGTTAAAAGAAACTTCCTTCTCCCCCGCCCCAGGCTCTTTCCTGCCAGCCACACTCTGCTCTTTGGGGTCCCCCAACTTCCACATAATAAATGCCCCTCTCAGAAGCCAGCTTTGCATTTAGGGAGGAAAAAAATAATCCCAACTCAGACCCAGCCCCTTGAGCAAGAAACTACCTAGGATGGTGGGAGTCTTGTGGAGGAGGGTCAGGGGTCCCCACTGTGGTCCCTGCTGTCCCCTCCCCAAGAGCCTCCCCCCCCACATTTGTCCTCCTGAGCCTGTTATTTGAATCTTAGTGGTTGAGGTGTAACTGACCTGTCACTCCCACCCCCAGTTCCTTGCACAGTTAAAGCTCATGGACTACAGCCTCCTGGTGGGAATTCATGATGTGGAGCGAGCTGAACAAGAGGAGGTGGAGAGTGAGGAGAACGACGGGGAGGAGGAGGCGGAGAGTGATGGCACCCATCCCGTTGGGACCCCACCTGACAGTCCTGGAAATACACTCAACAGCTCACCACCCTTGGCTCCGGGCGAGTTCGATCCAAACATTGATGTTTATGGAATTAAATGCCACGAAAGTAAGCTTAGTTGCTATTGACTCTCTCTGCATATAAAGTAGTTTGATTTTTGCACCGTGATCTATCAGGATTCCTGACCCTAGTTACAAGAGCACTGCCATACAAAACAGATTCTGCAGTCAAATCCATTTATTCAGAGACAGTGGTGACTGTTAAGGAACTGTAATCCCTAATGTTGAGGTTGGAACAAACTACAAACCATTTTTATATATAATACACATACACAGTTATAGATAACACACTGTCACAGGCATGTCCAGCCTGCAAGGCCGTTTGTGCCCCAGGGTAGCTCTGAATGGGAGCTAACACGTTTGTAGGTCATGCCATCAGGTCACAGCATCCAAAGGTCAGATGCCCCTGGATTAAATGATAAATATTTTTAAATATTTTTCTCTAATGGCCTATAACTTCACCTACCCAGGAACTGTGGCAAGAAGATCACAAGTTTAATGCCTACCTGCAAATTTAGGAAGAGCTATATCAAAAAAGGCCTGTGGTTATAATAGCTCAGTGGTAGAGCACTTGCCTGGTGTGGAGGTGTGCATGCCCCAGTACTAAGGGGGAAAGACAATTTAGCTGTCTTCTCTTTTAATTATATCAAAAGTGTCACGGATCTTTCCCAAGTGAAGAGGGTGTGTGCAGTCCACTGTGGCCATCTTGTGGAGCACATACAGCTGTCCTCCGTGAAGGGACCTGTGTCCTTCCCATAGTTAGAGTCAGACCCATCTTATTCCTCAGTATCTGTGTAGTTGCTTGTTTTCATCCAACTTTACATGCCCATGAAAAATACATAATATATATAACACTAATATGGTAAAAATGTCCTCTTTATTTAAATAATAAAGCATGTGATTTGTCTTTTTTTTAACTCTGACATATCAGCCAAGTGAGTTTTATTTTACTCACTAAAATTCTTAAACACAAGAAAATTAGGTAACTTTCCTTGCTGGATGTGGTGGCGGATGCTTTTAATGCAGTCCCAGCTCTTGGGACACAAAGACAGTCGGATTCCTGTGAGGTCCAGGCCAGAGCCTGGTCTACATAGCAAGGTCCAAGCTAGCTGGGACCACAGAAAGACCCTGTGTCCCCCTCCCCCCTCCAAAAAAAAGGAGGGGGGGGGAGAAGGAGAATATTTCTTTCTTACTATTCATAATTGAAGCGTATTTTTGAAAATATGTAGAAAGTAGATAGATAATGGAGGTTATAAAATTCTTTATCCAGTTCTGATCCT
The DNA here is from genome assembly GCA_009823505.1 of Rhizomys pruinosus. Taxonomy (NCBI): domain Eukaryota; kingdom Metazoa; phylum Chordata; class Mammalia; order Rodentia; family Spalacidae; genus Rhizomys; species Rhizomys pruinosus. The sequence continues at coordinate 711,872 of VZQC01014177.1, read as the reverse complement.
GTATGAAAGGAGAATTAGAAACTGTGTGTCTAATGGTAGAAAGAGATTATTAAGCCTAATTTGTTTTACAGAACATTCTAAAAATAGCATTTTTCCAAATGTTTCCAAACTATGTACTGTCACTTAAAGTAGAGATTAGCAAATAAAATTAACACCCCCCCACCCTTGGACTTGTTATGGTTTGGTTTCCATTGCTGTGATAAACATGACCAGAGGCAACTTGGGCAGGAAAGGGTTTATCTCAACGCATAGCTTACAGTTCATCACAGAGGATGGCGGCAGAAGCTCAGGGCAGCAACTGAAGCACAGACCATGGAGGAACACTGGCTAGCCGTGCTCAGCCTGCTTTCTTACACAACCACCTGCCTGCCCAGGGGTGGTACCACCCACATCACTCGATAATAAAATGCCTCCCAGCCATGCACACAGGCCCATCCCATAGAAGCAATTCCCCAACTGAGCTTCCCTCTTCCCAGGGTGTCAGGTCCACAGATGAACCAGTCTGCATTGTCAGTGTCCCTGGGTCCTCAGGCTTTGGTTTTGCTGACATTTTGGTGCAAGGAGCAACGGGGTTGCATGCCCACCTGCTTCTTCTGTCCTTCTCCATCCCCTCCCTCCCAGCCTGCGTGGCTCACTCTCTTCCATGCCTACCTGCTTCTGCGGTCCTTCTCCATCCCCTCCTTCCCAGCCTGCGTGGCCCACGCTCTTCCACGCCCACCTGCTTCTGCGGTCCTTCTCCATCCCCTCCCTCCCAGCCTGCGTGGCTCACGCTCCTCCAGGTCCTTACATCATCTGATCTCCTACTTTTCAGACTCCCCTAGGAAGGAGGTGTACTTCATGGCCATCATTGACATCCTCACTCATTATGATGCAAAAAAGAAAGCTGCCCATGCTGCGAAAACTGTTAAACATGGCGTAAGTACATGGCTTTGCGTGTCCTCCTCTCATGGGTCCCTGGTATTGGCTGTCGTGTGGGCCACTCCTTTGAACTGCTCTGCACCTCTTCTCAGTCCTCAAGCGATGCTTGTTCCCAATGGGGGACTGTACAACACAGTCTTGTGACACCAGCCGCTAATACCTTCTCTTACCCTGATTCCGGCTCTGCAAGTCGCAAACTCAACCTTCCACACAGGCGTTTATAGCCATGTGCATCTCTAGAATGTTGAAGAGCATCCTCCAGATTTGAAAACCTCTCCAAAGATCGAGTATTGGAAATAGTTAAGTGTTCTCATACAGAATGTTCCAGACTGAAGCAGTATACTCCCAAATATGCAGGATTGTATTTCTGGTCTCACAGGTTTTTTCTATGACAGACATCTTTTGAGCCATAAGATAAGCATTTCATATTCATCCTCATGACATATCTTGCTTGCTCAGAATCATTATATTTGTTGAATCTACATGAAAAGCCCGTGTGAGAAATAACAGTGCACGTCCCCTTTAAGGGTATTTCAGTGTGACCTCACACCAAAACAATTTTTTAATTATTTTTATACAGGTACCACAAGGCCATTTTCATCCAAATATCAAACTTTGAGTAGATTCCCTTCAGACCCCACCCCCTCCCTGACCCCGTGTGTCCCTTTGGTCAGTGAGAAAAACTGAAGCCAACAGCCTCAATAACTTCCAGGAGTCTGGCATCGTGGTACATACCTATAATCCCAGCACTCAGGTAGCGAGGTAGAGGATTGGGGGTTCAAGGCTAGCCTAGCCTACATAGGGAGAGTGTTTCTACAACAACATGGGGAGACTCTGTATCTAATCTAAGACAAATAGCATTGGAGGGTTTGAGTCTCGATGTTGCCAGTTTGACTTGGAGCAGTCATGGGTCCATGGTATCACCTGTGCTGCTGCTACAGCTTCACCCTGGGCCCTGCAGATGCCCAGGAACCTTGTCACTTAGCCAAATAGCAGAAATGTTTGTGAGTGATGGTTTAACAGCGGAGGCTGCTTAGTTGTATGATTAGCTTTAGAGCTGGGGTATAGCTGGTGAAAGAACGTTTGCCTTGGGGTCACTTCAATCTCAAGTACTGTCCACCCTACCCTCCCCCCAAAATAATGATTAGCTTAACTTTGAGCTGCATTTGAAAATAGCTGTAGACACTGAGTAGTAATCATGAACGTTAACTCAATATTCTTCTCCTTCAAACCTGCCCAGGCTGGAGCTGAGATCTCGACTGTGAACCCAGAACAGTATTCAAAGCGCTTTTTGGACTTTATTGGGCACATCTTGACGTAACCTCCCGCGCAGCCTCGGATGGACATGACCATTGGAAGGCCGGCGTTGGCTTCGGTGTAGGAGAAATGAAAAAAAACCAAACTCATTGAAGCACTCACCTTGCAGGAAGCAAACCTCCTTGTTTACATCTTCAGGCTGAGATGACTGAAGTGGAGGGCTACTCGCTTTAACAGCTACCTGATATTTCCCAGCATCCTTCTAGCTATTTCTGACTGTGTGTGTGTATACACACTCTCTCTCTCTCATGCACATTTTAAAATAATTAATCAATTAAAACCAATTGTCTTGAATCAGAGCTTATAACAACTAGACCCCTCTCTGATTCCAGCTGTGGCCCAATGAATGAATGAATGAATGAATGAATGAATGAACATACAAGCACGTGGGAGAAGGGAGAAGCAACCATGTCAGCATTGTACAATAGATCAGTTGGGTTTTTGAATTGAAAGATAAGGCTATTCATGATAATGATGATGATGTTTAAAAGAAAAAAACTTACTGCATATGTTACCCTTCTACCCAGCACGCTGACCCTCGCTGCTTGTCACCCAAGCCCATAGCCCTGTACAGAAGAATGACAGTGTTTCCATGTGTTCAGGCTTCTGTCCTCACAACATCATGACCCCTGGTTGTTCCAGGCTAACCCCTCCTCCAAGAGGCTGATGCCAAGAAACTGTCTACATTTGCAACCTCCATAAATACGTCCAGGAAGACTGCTTGCTTCTCTTTTCTTGTCTAGAGAGTCTTCATTGTTGCACCTTTACATTGATCTGTAGGAATTTGTGCTACAAAATAAAAAGTAACGCTTTTCTGAATGGTGCATAGTTTGGGGCAATAGTAACTATATCTCCCGTTACAGGAAGATGAGAAAAGAATTAAAAATCCTCCTGTGACTGAAGGCAAATCTGAATTATAAGAGGTTTATGTTTTGACTATTGTTTAAACAGTGGAATTTTGTTATGAATTATCCCTTTAACTGAAACCTCAGTTTTACTGTTTACATGGTTAGAAAAAACAGGGATATTTTTGAATCTAAAAATTTAATATACAGCATGTGATTTTTTGAAGTTTACATGTAAAGTCATTTTATGATGTAGGAAAAAATAATGTTTGTTGTATTTTGAGATGTGTCCTGCAGTTGTGTTTTGAGTGAATGTTTTGTTCAAAGTACATGGTTGACAGTCTTTCACCATAAAAGGAAAAGGACTTTGTTTCTCCAGATGTATATTTATCAACCTAATGGGTTTTCTTAAAGATTTAAACCCTAAATCTGGTTATGTAAGTTCATTGCCCTAAACCATGCTGATTGTGTATAACCAAGTTAAAAAAAACTCAGCATCAATTATGGATCTACCAATTCCCTGCAACTCTAAAGCCCTCCTTATTATTAGACTTGCTTAGAGTACATTATCAATTTATATGCTGTGCCTTTAAAACTCCCTGTTTAATATGTGAGATGGTTTTTGTAGGCAGTTTTATAAAAGGAAAGAAAAAAAATTCACCCTTCAATAATTACCTTCAAGTCCCCTGCCAGGCAGCCTTTTCCAGGCACTTCAGGCCTCTCGAGATGCATCTGTGCCTGACGTGTGGGCTGCTTTCACAGTGCCTGGAAGACAGCAGAATGCCATCTGACTACTCTACTGACCTGCCACAGATACATTACCTAGAGATGTTAACTCCACCATAACATAGTTGTACAATCTGTATTCGATGCATTTAAAATAATCACTGCTATGATTTGGTTCTCAGCCACTGTAAATTATGATGTCCAATCCATTTCGCTGTTCTGAAGCTTTGCTCTAATCTTTGTCCCAAGACTTACAAGCCCAAGACCTTGCAGAAAAGATGAAGGTACACCACGATCGAGTAACCATTTCCTTTGTGGCCAATCTGTGTATTGCTTTTAGAAGTTTACAGAAATGCTTTTTTTTTTTTTTTGGTCTGTTACTGTCTCTATCATCCAGATAAGCTATTTGGACAGAGCAAGGACGTGTGCCGTGTGTTCCCAGTGCTGACAGTACTCTCCGGTCATGAGCGGGCTTTACAAATAAAGCACTTTGATGACTTGCAGTTGTGCTTCTCTGTGCTGTAGACTCATTGGAATTGTTCTGGGGGTATCTAGCTCTTTAGTGAGGAGGTAAAGAATAGCATTTTTCCACTGTCTAGACCTTTGCCTTCAGTCTACAAACAGTGAATGATAGACTCTTCCAGGACAGAAGGACTTCTTACACAACAGATACATAGAAGAATCACAGGGTTAGGGGAGGAGGTGGCCCAGCAGATGAAGCACTAGTCCCACAAGCTTGAGAGCCAGAGTTTAGATCCCCACCATCCACGTGATGCAGGTAAGTGCCGGATGATTGTGACAACCCACCTGTAATTCCAGCACTCCAAAGGCAGACGCAAGAAGCAAGTGGGCAAGCAAGGCTAGCCATATTGGCAAGCTCTGGGCTCAATTTGGAGACCCTGTCTCAATGGATAAGGTGGAGATGAATCAAAGAAGACTGCTACCAAACCTCAGACTCCACACACGTGCCTATGTATATGCAGGCATACCCCATGCACAGACACAGTTTTAACACTCTGCTCAGTGAATACCCTGTGAAGTGTGGTTACTTCAGCTGTGACCAACCTTAAGTCTAGTGAAGCAACATTTTATTTTGAAGCTTCACTAGGTGCCATTGCAGAGATGGCTGTTGATGGTTTTGCAGTCAAGGATGCCCAGCAAGTATACGCATTGCTTGATACTGTTAACAGATGTTCTAAAACTGCAGGCTACTGCAATTGATAAATTAGGATGTAATTTAAGCAAATACATACTGCACATTGTTCCTGCGCAGTTTGGTCCATATGAAAATTTAGGCCCTTGCAGGAAAAAAAAAAAAATTTAGGCCCGAAGAAAGCTGCACCCTACTGACCTTAGCCACATGGGAAGACAACAGACACACAGCTGACCCATCAGCCAGGACTGCAGTGCCCCTCTGGGTCAGGCTTTACATATGCCCATCTCTGGAACCCAGGCTTCCTCCACTTTAATCCCAGCACTGGCCTTTAATCCTGGCACATGGATCTCTGGGAGTTCAAGGCCAGCCTTGTCTACANAAAAAAAAAAAAAAAAAAAAAAAAAAAACCCCAAACCCTGCAAGTTCCCAGGAGGTCACTTGAGTTACTTAGTTTCGTATTCATGTTTCCTAACCATTTTTCATGTTTGAAACAGACATGCTATTACTGAATTCCATTGTCTCCAGAAGCTTGCCAAGTGACTTCTAAGGACCTAAGTGCTGTCAGCAAGGAGTTTAGAGTTCAGTTTTCTTTGTGGATCTCTGAATCAGAACTTTCATCTTGGTTGTTTCATGAACTAGAAGTTTTCATGATACCAGAAAACTTAATTTGTAATTCAAAAAGGACCAAAGTTGTGAACCATTAACCCTTAACACTTTTGGAAATAGTGGTTAAGAGTTACAGGATTGGAGAGATGGCCTAGCGGTTAAGAGCGCCGACTGCTCTTGCAGAGAACCCGGGTTCGATCCCCAGCACCCACATGGCGGCAGAGAACAGTCTTTGACTCCAGTTCCAGGGGAATCCAACACCCCCTTCTGACCTCCACAGCATTGCATGACACGGGTGCACAAACCTACATGCAGACAGTACATTCATTCACATATAAGAATAAATAAAAAAAAATTTTTTTAAAGAAAAAAAAGTTAAGTGCAGTCAGGTGTGGTGGTGCACACATTTAATCCCAGAACTTGGGAAGCAGAGGCAGGCAAATCTCTGATTTCAAGGCCAGCCTGGTACATGTAATGGGACCCTGGCTCAAACAAAAACAAGAAAGAAGAGAATGTGAAAGGTCCGGGGAGAAGGCTCAGTAGGTAAGGAAGCTTGCTGTCCAATTTGATAACCTGAATTTGACCCCTCCTGGAACTCCACATGATGGAAGAATCAACTTCCACAAGTTGTCCTCTGACCTGTACATGTATACCATGGCATACACACACACACACACACACACACACACACACACACACACACATATACACAATAATGCTAAATAATTCCTTTAATTTTTTTAAATTTTATTTTATGTGTGTGTTTTGCCTGCATGTAAGTGCATCATGTGTGTGCAATGCCTGCAGAGACCAGAAGAGGGTGTCATATCCTCCTGAACTGGACATATACATGCTTATTAGCTGCTGTGTGGATGTAAGGAACCCAACCCAGTTCCTCTGTAAGTGCTCGTAACCACTAAACCACCTCTACAAAACAATTATTTTAATTACCAAGAGAAGTCCAAAAGATGAGGATCCCCATCTAGTAAAGTGTTGTATCTAATGTGTATGTTACACAATGAAGCCCAGAAGTGAAGCAGAATTAGTCCTCGGAACGCTTGATGGCATGGCCTACTTGAGCCCTCAGTACCACTCCACGCAGCCTTTGTAGCCATTCCCCATCTCTCTTTATAACCATCTTTTTTTGTTGATGTTATTGTTTCTTGAGACAATCTCATGGAGCCTGGAAGGGCCTTGAATGCCTGATCTTTCTGCCTTCACCTCCTAAGTGCTGGGATTACAGGCATGCACCACCATGGCTTATCCCATTTCTGTGCATGTCTCTCTGTGTGGTACATGGTGCTCTGGAGCACAATCCTGTGCCCACAAGCAGCAGCAGGAACCTCTTCAGATGGAACCTCGCAGATGTATATTGGTCGATTGCTCTTCATTATTCCCTTCACTGGACTCGGTGCTAGGCTTGCATCCACAGTGTTGGGGTTTGCAAAAGTGTGTGGCCATGCCTGGCTTTTTACATGGGTGCTGGAGATTTGAACTCCCGCCCTTATGCTTACACAGCAAGCACTCTTACCCACTAAGCCAGCTCTCCAATATTTATCTCATCTTTTTTTTTGGCTTTTTTGAGACAGGGTCTCCCTGTAGCCCCAGCTGTCCTGGAACTCACTCTGTAGACCAGGCTGGCCTTGAACTCACAAAGATCCGCCTGCCTCTGCCTCCCAAGTGCTAAGATTAAAGGCCTGCGCCACCACGCCAGGCTTATCTTCTTAAACAATTTATTCAGCCCTACTCATATAAAAATAGGGATCGTTTTGTTTAACTCATAAAATATATTCTCCCAAAGGGCAGGAACTCTGCTATTCCTTTTGAATTCTTGTGCTCAAGAGTCACCTACCACTGTAATTTAGATCTTGAGTTTCCCACAAAAGGCTTTGCATTGAACACTTGATCCCTAGCCTGTAGCACTGTTGGGTAGAAACTTTAGAAGGTAGAACATCATCAGGTAAATGCAAATCAAAGCTACATTGAAACTGCAAGAACACAAGTGACAGTGAATGCAGGCAAAGATGTGATGCAGGGAGCCCTTCCATACTGCTGGTGGAGAACATGAAGTAGCACAGCCACTATGGAAATCAGTGTGACAGTTCCTCAAGAAACCAAAACTTTCAAAGCCAGCCTGGTCTACACAGTGAGTTCCAGGCTAGCTGGGGCTACAGAACCACCATATGTCCTGGCTACACCACTCTAATGACTCTAAGCCCGAGATACCTGCATATCCTTTTTATAGGCATGTGTATGTGTGGTGTGCATGCATATATGTGTGATTACATGTATGTAGGAACACATGCGTGTGTAGACGTGTCTGAGCAAACTCAAGAGTGACTGCCTCCCCTGATCACCACTTTATTTACTGAGACAGACTGAACCTGAAACTCACTGACTCTGGCTAGGCCAGCCAGCGCCTTGTTACGGGAATCCCTGGTCTGTGTCTCCAGAGTGCTGCGCTTACAGCTGGATGCACCTGCTAGCTTTTATGTGGGTTCTGGAGGTCTGAATTTCTGATTTCATGTTTGGATGGTAACCTTTTTATCCACTGAGCCATCTCCCCAGCCCCATCCATGTTTACTGTGGCAGCATTCATGATAGCCGAGATATTGTATTAGCCTAAGTGCCCATCAGTTAACAAATAATTCAAGCAAAAGTGGCATGTATACACAATGGAGTTTTATTCAGCAATAAAGAGAAATGAAATTGTGTCATTCACAGAAAAACAGAACTATAGACTATATTAAGTTAATTAAGTCAGTCTCAGAAGACAAATATGTTTTTTCATATGCATAATCTAGGTTTGAAAGATGGGCTGGAGAGATGGCCTAGCGGTTAAGAGCACTGACCGCTCTTGCAGAGGACCCAGGTTCAATCCCCAGCACCCACATGGCGGCTGAGAACCGTCTTCCAGGGGAATCCGACACCCTCTTCTGACCGCCGCAGCATTGCACAACATGGGTGCACAAACCTGCATGCAGACAGTACATTCATACACATACGAAAATAAATAAATAAAAATAAATTTAAAATAAATTTAAAAAAAAAGAAAGAATATTGTTGTGGGGGCTGGAGAGATGACTCAGCAGTTGAGAGCACTGACTGTTCTTCTAGAGGACCTGGGTTCAGTTCCCAGCATCCACATGGCAGCTAACAACCATTCGTAACTCCAGTTCCAGGCAATCCAATGCCTTCTTCTGACTGCCACAGGCATTGCACATGGGTACACTTACATACATATAGGCCATACCCTCATATACAGAAATTTAAAAAATAAAGACTATATTGCTAAGCATGGTGCACGCTTTTAATCCCAGGACTTGGCAGGCAGAGGCAGGCAGATCTCTCTGAATTTAAAGCCAACCCGGTCAACCTGGTCTACGGAGCAAGTTCCAGGCCAGCCAGGGCTATATACTGAGTCTCTCTCTCTCTCTCTCTCTCTCTCTCTCTCTCACACACACACACACACACA
>VZQC01014177.1:623186-696987 GCA_009823505.1 Rhizomys pruinosus | reverse complement strand
GTCTTTTTGAGACAGGGTCTCCCTGTAGCCCCAACTGTCCTGGAACTCACTCTGTAGACCAGGCTGGCCTTGAACTCACAAAGATCCTGCCTCTGCCTCCCAAGTGCTAGGATTAAAGGCATGCGCCACCACGCCCGGCCTTCAAAAGTGTTGCATCTCCTATTTCATTGACAGCATATGGAGTCAAACTTGGACTTATCTGATTGGACAGTCACATTGGGCTGCCCTTTCCTATAGATTTTACTGACATCTGCTGCCTTCTGAGACTCACCCCAATGGTTTCACCACAGCCAAGATGAAGTTGTTCCATAAATACTAATGAAGATGCTCTGGAGGAATTTTGCAAGTGCTATAATCAATTTATTTTAAAAAATATTTTTATTGCCTCTCATCCCAGAGATCTCATCTCGCTGAAGACATCACTGGCTCCCTATCTGATCCAGAACACCCATCCAGACTGAAAATTCATGAGATGAACAGATACTTCTTCAGCAGAGTCAGACCGACCTACAATGTTCAGGCGCCATCAGGCCCCCAGTTGCAGAACGGAGTCTCCAATCCTGGCTTTCCGGAAGTGGGTTTCAGCAATGGAAGTCCATGTTCTTGTGCACTAAATATGCATCCCACATTTGTACTGCAGCAATTTCCCTTCCTGGTCACACCTAGATACTGGACTTCATTTCCAAGAGTCCATCCACCTGCACAATTCCATCCTAGTGATGGCTTTATAAATAGAAAGGAAATGAAAGCAACTCAAACTCTTGAGCGGGTTGAAAACACACATACTGAGCAAGACTTCCCCTCACGAGCTCCCGTCTGGGCCTCGTATGGTAGTAGTAGTACTGACGCTGCTCCTGCTATTAAACTTGAAAACATTCCAAGGAGAGCTGATGGGGCTTCATGTTTGACTCAGGTGATGCGGCCTCAAGGAACGAGACCTCCTAGCCACAGTCTTTTTAATGACACAGCTGACAACTTTGGTACCTCAGAGAGAGGGGAGATGAGAATGGGTAGTGGCAGTGCATTCCCTGCTGTAGAACACAATGGTAGAGGTGCACTGTGTAACGCTTTGAAGTGTGGGCATGGCATAGATGAACCTAGAGCTAGGCCTCTGAGGGAGCAGCGTGATGAAACTGTAGGAGCCAACAATACCACGACGTCCAGTGCTGGTGTGGAGATCAACTTGGATGGAGGAAGGAATGGATATGGGGCTGTTCCCCATTTCCTGCCACCTCCAGAGAAAGCGATACCCGAGATCCAGGTGGTTAAAAGCCAGAATAATGTGAGGCCAGGAGTGTGCAAATCTACAGATGGGAGCCAGTTCCTGCCGCTGAGGCCCCTGCCATCTGGTATCTCAGGGGGAGACCCAAGGCTGCCATTCCTTGCTCGGCAGAACCTCAGTGAGCCACCGAGCCTCCCACAGAGCCTCTGCTTCTTGCCCACCCTGCTGGCCCAGGGCAGTAAAGTTGATAAAGCAGTCCGGGTTGATTCCATGGTGAGCGAGAAGCAATACTTTTCTAGTTCTGATTTAAAGCCTCAAGTAGACTGGGAACCTGAAGCATTTGCCATTTCTCTGAAAGAAAAGGTGATCTATATGCTGAGAAACATTAGGGTGGAGGACTTAGGAGATGGCGAAGTGGAAGGGGATGCTAAAGATGATGGTGTCTATGAGATAGGCTGTTTTCATGGAATCAGCGAGCAGGGCCGTCTGGTTCTTCACAAGGGCAGGCAGGCCTTATCAAGAAGTTGGCAAGGTGGTAAGCCGCAAGTCTCCCTGACACCCTGTCACACAAGGGAGCACCAGTGTGGTGGAGGAATCAGAAACCACCTGCGGAGGGATCCAGAAGAAGCCTGCCACAGCTCTGCAGGAGAGCTTAAAGCCCAAAGCTGATGAAGCAGTTCAGTGTGTTACGAGCTATGCTGGTAGAGCTCCTGAGCTGTATGAACAGGATGATATTGAGGTACAGGATGAATATGGCCAGCTAGTTCTAGGTTGAGTGCCCACTTACAAAGGAAGAGTTTATTAAAGCATTTGTCATGACGAGAACATCTTCCTTTAGAAGAAAAACTCCAGTATGCAACAAGCAAATTAAGATGTAACACTGGTAGGTACTGTGTTGCATCCTGTAGACCAGCTTCGTGGCATGCTGAAATGAAAGGATCACCAGCTTGAGCAACAGACTCACATCCTGGGAAACCTCAGACCTCATCTTCTAAGACAATAAAATAGTTTTTAAAAATTAATTTAAAAATTTTTTTAAATATATTTTTATCAGCCAGGCGTGGTGGTGCATGCCTTTAATCCTAGCACTTGGGATGCAGAGGCAGGCAGACCTTTGTGAGTTCAAGGCCAGCCTGTTCTACAGAGTGAGTTCCAGGACAGCTGGGGCTACAGAGAGACCCTGTCTCAAAAAGACAAAAAAATATATATTTTTATTGAAGTTTTGTGCATTTCATACATTTCTCAATCCAGTTTAGACCTGTTCCTCCTTCCATGCCCCCCTCCCCACCAGAGCTCATGCATTCTGCCATACATGTCTTGCATCTTTTTCTCAGTCTTTCTACAGTTTTTCTTTGCAGAGGTTTACTATTTTGGGCAGAAGTTTACTGTTTCAGTCAGTTCTTGTTACCCAGTCCTTTTGTTGTTGTTTCCTCCAATTTTTGTTGCTCTGAAATATGCATATATACATCACACATATACCAAAATTATGACATCTGAAAACAATCTACAAGTTAATTCTAAAATGTGTTTAGGAATTCACATTTTCCCTTTAATTTTATATTACTCTAAAATATGCATACATAGCCTCCACCCATGTACCAAAATTACAAAGTCTGAACATAAGTGATAGGTTAATTCTAGAGCCCATTAAAGGATTCACATTTTAACTGCACAGTTGCTTTCAGATAAAAACAAATATAACATTAGCTGGGCATGTTGGCGCACGCCTTTAATCCTAGCACTTGGGAAGCAGAGGCAGGCGGATCTTTGTGAGTTCAAGGCCAGCTTGGTCTACAGTGCAAATTCCAGGACAGCTGGGGCTACAGGGAGATCCTGTCTCAAAAAGACCACAAACAAATATATATATNCCACCCATATACCAATATTACAAAATCTGAATGTAAGTGGTAGGTTAATTATCAAGCCCATTAAGGGATTCACCTTTTAACCTACTGCTGCTTTTCATATAAAGAAGAAATATAACATACCTCAGTTTTCTTTACAACTAAGGATTTGGTGCTAGCCTCTACAAATGAGGGATACCATTCATCATTTGGTTTTCTGGGACTGTGTTACTTCACTTAGCATAATGGCTTCTAGTTCATCCATTTACCTGCAAAGTTCATGATGTCGGCTTTCTTTGCTGATGCATAGAACTCCATTGTGTAGATGTATAACATTTTCTTTATCCACTCATCAGTTGAGGGACACTTGGGTTGGTTCTAGCTCTTCGCTATTGTGAAGAGAGATGCAATAAACATAGATGTGCATGTATCTCTGAAATAGGATGAGTCTGTGTGGGTATATACCTAGGAGTGGTATGACGGGGTCAGGTGGTAGGCTCATTTTCAGTTTTTTAAGAGTTCTTCATACTGCTTTCCATAGGGGTTGAATGAGTTTGCATTCCCACCAGCAGTGAATGAGTGTTCCCCTTTCCCCACAACCTCTCCAGCATTTGGTGTCATTTGTTTTCTTAATCTTAGCCAGTGTTACCAGGGTAAGGTGAAATCTTAAGCTGGTTTTAATTTGCATCTCCTTAATTATTACTGACATTGGACCAAAATCAACTCCAAATGGATCAAAGACCTCAACATGAAAACATGAAATCAGAAACCCTGAAAATGTTAGAACAAAATGGCAATAACCTACAAAATATGAGTGTAGGAAAAGACCTCCTAAATCAGACAGCAGCTGTGTTGGAAACGAGGACAACAATAGACAAGTGGGACTTCATTAAACTCAAAAGCTTCTGTACAGGTAAAGAAACAATCAAAGAAGTGAAGAGAAAACCCACAGAGTGGGAGGAAACCTTCACCAGTGATACATCTCATAGAGCATTAACATTCAGAATATATAAATTACTCAAAAAACAAAGGAGCAAGAAAACAAATGACTGGATCAAAAGATGGAGTAAAGAGCTGAGCAGAGACTTCACAAATGAAGAAGTGAAGATGGCTGAGAAATATTCAGAAAGTGTTCAACGTCACTAATAATTAAGGAGGTGTAAATCAATTTACTTTTAACTCAGCAAGACTCCAGTTGATAATCTGGATGGGCTACATCCACTCAGTTGGAAGGCCTCAAGAACAAAACTGGGGCTTTGTAGAAAAGACTCTTATTGGGGTCCCCAGCTTCTGCTCCTATGTGAGTCCCAGCCTGCTCTGAGGATTTGGATGTGTCTAATTAGTCTCCACAATGACATACTCCAATTCCTTCCAATAAACCTAATAGCTGTTTCATGCCTGTGCCTCCTGGTGGACCACTCCTAGTGCTGAGTGGCTTTTTCAATAGCAAGAGCACTGTGAGATGGCACAGTAAAGACCTCTGAGCTTTCCCTGGGAAGCCTAAAGGACTGCGAGTGTGGCTGCCACCATCTTGTCTCTAGTGACCCTCAAAAGTCCAGTGCATTTTGTTCATATGAACACCAACATAAACACCCTTGCCATTAACATAGCAGGACAAAGATATGCTCATGCGTTATTGAGGAAAATAGGCATCCACCTCATTGAGAGGCCAAAGACCCTATAAGAGTGATCTCCAGAATGGAGAATCCATGACAGTATTGGTCCCAGACTGCGTTAGGACATGGAGAACTGAAATACAATCAGAAGGCTGGGTGGATAAAAGCACTTACTGTCTGACCCCAATGACCTGAATTCGATCCCCAGAACTCACATAAAAAGCCAGACACAATAGAACACATCTGTAATCCCAGCATTCCTGTGGAGAGATGGGAGGTAGAGACAGGAGAATTGCCCAGAATCTCATGGGTCAGCTAGCTGAGAGTACACAGCTAGCCTGGAGTACACAGCTAGCCTAGGGTACACTGCTAGGCTAGAGTACATAGCTAGCCTCAGGTATACAGTGCAGGGGCAGAACCAAGAGAGAGCCTGCCTTAAAACAAGAATGAATTAGGGAGCTGTAGCTTACTGGTCTTGCAGATGACCTAAGTTTGGAAGATAAGAACCAACTCCCAAATGTCCTCCACACAAGCCACACTCATACACACAGACTAACAATAAAAATAAATATTAAAACAAATGAAAATGGAGTAAAAAAAAAAAAAAAGACAACCCGGAACTACACCTCATTAGGAAACACGTTCGAGACCAGTGCCAAGACATTATTGGCCTGGTGGCTTTACCATGTATATGCTCTACCATATACATGCTTTACCATGTATATGCTCGGGCAGCAAACCTAAAGCCAGGTGTGGTGGCAGCCTTTAATCCCAGCTCTCAGAAGGCAGAAGCAGGTAGATCTCTTGGACACTGCAGCCAGCCTGGTCCACTATGTAGTGAATTCCAGGCCAGCTAGAGCTACCAGGAGACCCTGTTACAAAATAAATAAATCCCTTTTTAAAAAGAAGGGAGAAAGCACAATTTGTTCTCATCTTAGCGTAATATTACATGTAAAATCCTAAAGAATAAAAAATAAATCTCTTGCCAGGGATGGTGGCTCATGCCTTTAATCCCAGAACTTGGGAGGCAGAGGCAGGAAGAGCTCTGTGAGTTCAAGGTCAGCCTGGTCTACATAGTGAGTTCCAGGACAGCTGGAGCTACAGGGAGACCCTGTCTCAAAAAGACAAAAATAAGTAAATAAATAAATAAATAAATAAATAAATAAATAAATAAATAAATAGTTTCCTTTTCCCTATTGTCCTACAATATCCTGTCTTGAAATTTGATTTGATTCCATTCTCTCTCAGCCATCTTTTAAATCATATCTCTTCTGGTTGAATCTTGTACCTTCCTATTGTTTCCTCAAATCCAGTATTCCCTTGTTTCATTTCTTCTTTGTTTTCAAATTTGGTTTTGTTTGTTCTTGGCTTTTTTTTATTTCTGGTTTAAGATGTTTAATCAAATCTCCAAATGCTGTTTGGAAAGCATTTAACAATGCTTGAAGTATATTAATTGGTTTAGTTTCATGGTTGTTTTCTGAAAAACATTTTCACTAGCTAAAATATTTGGATTTCCAAATGACTGGGAGTTAGTGAGGCACACTTCAGGGAGTGCCCATGTAGGCTCTTGCAGAGGGGCTTGTCTGTGTGATAGCAACTGATGAGGGAATACCACCCAGAATGGAACAGGGTCCATCCAATAGTCTTCAGCCCAGATGGAACAAAAGCAAGAGGAACAAGCCTAGTAGCATGAGCGGGCTCCTCTCTGCTTCCCGGTCATCACAAGGTGAGCAGCTCTGCTCCGTCACACCCTTCCACCATGATGTTCTGCCCCTCCACAGGCCCAGAAACAGTCCAGCAGGCAGTCCTTGGACTGCAACTTCTAGAGCTATGAGAGAAACAAAATCCTGCCTAGGTTGTCTCTCTCAGGTGCATGTTACAGCAAAGGAAACCAACTTCCCCTTGGAGGAAACTAAAGGCTTCCAAAAGGAAGTAATGCCAGCCAGCTTGTGAGCTAAAGAACGGGGAGGGGGCCGGGCGTGGTGGCGCATGCCTTTAATCCTAGCACTTGGGAGGCAGAGACAGGCGGATCTTTGTGAGTTCAAGGCCAGCCTGGTCTACAGAGTGAATTCCAGGACAGCTGGGGCTACAGGGAGACCGTGTCTCAAAAAAAGACAAACAAACAAACAAACAAACAAACAAACAAAAAGAACGGGGAGGGGCACAATGGGGAGAAGGGACTCTTTGGGCCCAGCGTCCTGGATAGAGTTGCTGAAGGAGGCATACGCTGTGCTAGAAAGGACAGTGCACAGAGCTCCCTCTTTGACATAGCAAATTCTCCAGTAGGAATTGCTACATATGTACCCAAACATGTAAGTAATATCTTCATATCCATCGAAATGCCATTTCTTTTAAAAAATTTTTTTTATTTCTTTATTTATGTGTATGAATGTATTGTCTGCGTGTAGGTCTGTGCACTCATGTCGTGCAATGCCGCGGAGGTCAGAAGAGGGCGTCAGATTCCCCTGGAAATGCCATTTCTATAAGCCAAAATGGGAAAATTACCTCAATGGCTGGTAGAAAGGAAAAAAGATGTTTAGCCCAAAGAAGGGAATCCCCCGGCAACCATCCTGAAAATGATGAGACATATGCTGACCTCCAAGAAAAACTGACAAAAGAGAAAAGAGTAGAGTTACAAGAAAAACATGATGCTAAAAAGTGTATAGGGGCTGGAGAGATGGCTCAGCAGTTAAGAGCACTGACTGCTCTTGCAGAGGACCCGGGTTCGATTCCCAGCACCCACGTGATGGCTAAGAACCATCTTTAACTCCAGTTCCAGGGGAATCCGACACCCTCGTCTGACCTCTTCAGCACTGCACAACACGGGTGCACTTACCTACATGCAGACAGTATACTCATACACATAAAATAATAAATATAAAAGTAAATAAATAAGTAAATTAATAAATGTGTATAGAGAATTCATTTGTGTTTGAAGTTGATGGACTGTGCCTCACGGATTCATAGCATATCTCTGGAGCAAACCCCAAAAAACTGATTCCAGACGTGGTGGTGCACACCTTTAATCCCAGCACTTTGGAGCCTGAGTTTCACATTTCTAGAAAGAGGCCACTATGCAGCTCAGGATAGTTTTAGTAATGAAGTAAGATTGTGAGCATCAAACATTAATTTTAGGACTTAGTGTGTAGTAGTAGGTCCCCATGTCTCCTGAATAATTTGAGATTATTGGTTTTCATCAGATATTTTTTTTCCATGTCTCCCCATTCACAATACAGACCAGGCACAGTGGCCTAGGCTGAGGTGTACATGGGGTGGGTTTGCTCTGTCTCCTCTTTCTATACAGTCAGTGTAGAGACAGCCTGTGGTGAGCTCCAGGAGGCCTAAGATATTTCTTGTTCACAATAAGACTCAATTAATCCAGCTTCATGCTGTCGTCTGATATGAATGGATACATAGATAGATAATAGATAGATGAATAGACAGCCTATAGATGATAAATGATAGAAATAGATGATAGATAGACATATGATATATAATAGATAGATGATAGGTAGATGCTTTCGAGTTAAGTTCTGTAAATATTCTATCTTCATGCCTAGCTTCCATTCTTTCTTATTATAGACCATATTGTCAGAGAGTTGCCCTTTCCTCTCTCTCTTTCATACCTCCTTTCTAACATTTTTTTTCTTTGCTTTAGGGAGGTAAAGTCTCACTCAGTAATTCAGGCTGGAACAGTATAGCCCAATCAGATCCTGAACTCTCCTGCCTCTGTATCTGAAGGGCTGGGATTATAGGCATGAACCACTCTGCTGTACTCTTATATCTTCATAGGATGTCTTGGAGTAAAGTCAGTCATGTACGTCTTAAAGTGTGTATTAGTTCAGAGTCAGTGTTTAGAGGTTCCAATTCAATTATAGGTAAGACCTGGTTGGAACCAAGGTATGTCTCCAAACAGACCTGGACTGAGCTCTAGATAAAGAAATGTCTTTTCTGATATTTTGTAAACAGTAATGAGAAGATGTTAACATTTTAGAACCATCAGAACAGCCTCAGAAAGCAGAGCTCTGGGGGTGGGGGTGGGGGGTAAGTGGGCAAGAGAGGGCAGGCAAACAGTCGTAGCTGATGTTTTCCCTACATGAGCCTTCCAATATGAAGTTCCTCCCAGGGACTTTGGAAATTTTCACCCACAGTGACAGAAGGTCAGTGTTGGGTACCTGGTGTACATATCATTCTGATGGGCTTCCTCTTGGAATAAGAACTTACCTAAAGATTACTTAACAAGACCTTAGATATAGTTCTCTTTATCTGTATTGCCTCATCAATCTAACATCTAACTCAACCTCTTCCTGAAATCTTTTCTGCCTAATGGCCTCCAGGGTAGACCCTCTGTTAGGTTGTTCTCTAGAGCATCTACAGTGTACTGATTAGGTAAGCTACATTTGAATAAGAATCCAGGAAAGCTCACTGGCCGTCTCACTCAGTCTTGAGATGGAGGGATGAGAGAGGAGAGGGGGAGTTCTTGGATGCGTTCCCAGCTTCTTGGATGCTGTAATTAAGTAGTCCTTAGACATTCTACTAAAAGTTAAATAATGAAAACACTTTTTTTTTTTTTTTGGTCTTTTCGAGACAGGGTCTCCCTGTAGCCCCAGCTGTCCAGGAACTCGCTCTGTAGACCAGGCTGGCGTTGAACTCACAGAGATCCATGGGCTTCTGCCTCCCAAGTGCTAGGATTAAAGGCATGCGCCACCACGCCTGGCTGAAAACACTTTTAAAAAGCAAAGAACTTTAAATAGCATAAGAAAAAAGTGTCAATCTGGTTGAATTAGAAGAATTTGAGTCAAGGTTACAAAGAGAAAACTCAATGTCAGAAATTCTGTAACCTGTTTGTTTGGGGGAGGTGTTCTTGCTTGTCGTTTAAATAGGCCAGTTCTTCTCATTTGTTGAGGGTACTCACAGAGCCCAGCAGTGCTCCATGGAGAATCCCACTTGGCAAAGGTCAAATCCATTCACCAAGGTCAGTTCTGGCTTGCCCACCACAAAATTCTCTTCCTCAAAATTTCAAGCACAGGTTAGATACAAGCAGGCTTTATGATCTAAAAATAAGAGTTATGATACAAATAAATGCAATGCATATTCACCTGATGAGGGAATACCACCCAGAATGGAACAGGGTCCATCCAATAGTCTTCAGCCCAGATGGAACAAAAGCAAGAAGAACAAGCCTAGTAGCATGAGCGGGCTCCTCTCTGCTTCCCGGTCATCACAAGGTGAGCAGCTCTGCTCCGTCCAGCAGGCAGTCCTTGGACTGCAACTTCTAGAGCTATGAGAGAAACAAAATCCTGCCTAGGTTGTCTCTCTCAGGTGCATGTTACAGCAAAGGAAACCAACTTCCCTTTGGAGGAAAGTTAAATAATGAAAACACTTTTAAAAAGCAAAGAAGAACTTTAAATAGCATAAGAAAAAAGTGTCCTGATTTAACTTTCAAAACAGTGTGTTTTTCTTGTAACTCTACTCTGTTCTCTTTTGTCAGTTTTTCTTGGAGGTCAGCATATGTCTCATTCTCAGGATGGTCACCGGGGGATTCCCTTCTTTGGGCTAAACATCTCTTTCCTTTCTACCAGCCATTGAGGTAATTTTCCCATTTTGGCTTATAGAAATGGCATTTCGATGGATATGAAGATATTACTTACATGTTTGGGTACATACGTAGCAATTCCTACTGGAGAATTTGCTATGTCAAAGAATGCAATTATTTGAAAATAAGAGTTTTCAGGGGGCTTTGGCTGAACTCTACAGTGATAAATGATGCTTTGGGCTTTTCAATGTCTTAAAGGGCCAGAGAATCACATAAATCATGGCTGGCTTGGTCTGTGGGGTGTGAATGTTATTAAGGCCTTTGAATGCTTTTTTTTTAATTAAGCAATTCTTTTAGGGCATATTAATCAGCTTAATCAGAAGTCCCACTAACCATCATTTGGGGAGGAGGCTTCCTACAAGAAAGAGCAGTGAATGACTTTTCTTTGTGATCACAAAGCCTTTCCCTCAGACTGTCCAGCCCGCCATCCAAACAATGAACATTTCCCATAGCCTGTATGCTGGGCGTTCCCCTATGGTATTTGAAATTCCTCCTTCATCCAATCCCTCCTCTGACCCTCGCGTTCTTTTCTTTCCCTCCATTTCCTCTCTCTCTCTCTCTCTCTCTCCTATCTGTTATGCTATTGGTATATATGTGTATGGTACATGAACTTATTGGTGTGGATGTGTAAGCATACAAGTGGAGGCCAAAGGTCAATATCTGGTGTCTTTCCTCAGTCGCTGTCCACCTTTGTTTTTTGAGGTGGGGTCTCTTGAACCTGAAGCTCATGGATTCAGCCTGACCAGGTGCCTAATGAGTTCAGGGATCTGCCTGTCTCCACCGCTGCAGTGCTGGAGTTATAGGCACACGCCATGACACCTAGCCTTTTGTGTGGGTGCTGGGGATCCAGACAGCAGGGACATGCCTCCCCGTTTCAGATGACCTTCTAATCATGTCTCTTAAGTGTACAAATTTACTTTGTTCTAACATATTTACTCAGTGCACAGCTTTCTATGACAAGTATTGGTGGCTTTGATGAAACAATGCATTCATTTATATCTTGCTTCTAAAATGTTGGGTTTTTTTTTTTTTCAGTGATTTCATGCTCATCAGAACTGAAGGCAGATAAATCACTTCACTTGACGCTCACCTAAGTCTCTGATGTTTAACTCCTGGCGCAGGTTCCACAGCCGGCTGCTAAGAGCCTCTTCCTGGCCAGGCCTGGTTAATGCTCCAGCAGCTCTCAAGTGGTCTTTTAAAAATATACTTACCAGAAAATCTCACTTTCCGTTCATAATTCCTCAAATTAGGAAAAAGAATTCATGACGCATGAAATCTGCAATAATAGGATTACTTCCTCAGCAATTAAATACTTTCCCACTTTAACCCTAGGATGGGAAACCCAGCCAAACGCTGCTTTCGAACAGAACAGTATTTTAATAAAGTGATGCCTTAGCTTTTTAGGGTGACCTTGTTTCTGGTGAGCTTGAAAAAGACTCTTTTCTTTATTCACAAACTTTAAGTTGCCAATTTTGTCTTCACTTTTATTTTGGGGGGGTTTACTTTAATTAATTGATTTGCTTTTGCCCTATTTAGTATGTTCATGAGCATACAAAACAGTGGGACCCATCAAATAAATAACCATGATATGTATGGAAAGAGCAATTAATTATAGGTAGACCCACTGCCCTTGACTTCCTTCCTGTAGGTTTGGAGTGTCCAGGACTAAGCAATAAGCATCCCCTTCAGGAAAGTCATTTTCTTGTATTTTCTATGTAAGCTGCAGCAAGACTGTTTTTTCCATGAGCAGTAAGTATTAACTGTTTTTAATGCCCATTTTTATTGACATGCACATCTCTGAATAGGGCCTCTGGCTTAAGCTAATCTGACAAGTGTCCTGTGTGGTGATCCAGTACGCCATTAGGACCTTAACAAAGTCTTAATGGCTTTTATGTGAAATTCTTACTCAAGGTTCCTCATAACTCTCATAAACAGGTTAAGTTCCCAGTTTATACACAGGGAAAATGGGGCAGATATAAGGAAAGGGTTTCCCGGCACACCCCGAGAATCCTGCCTCTATGGGGGACGGGTTGCTGTGTCTCACTCTCTGTTTCTACCTCTTGCCTGGAGAACATCTTTCCTTCCCTTTAGGCCAATAAGTCATATTAACCCAGGGATTGATGTTGCTATTCCAATCTAATATAAAGGTCACCTTCCATAATGGGAAAAGGACACATTTGCATATATCACTTGAAGTCTATTGTCCTTCAAACAGTGCTGTGAGCTAAACAAAGGCTTTCAGGAACACAGTGGTCATGAGGGACTTCAGAATTCTTATCTTTCTTTCCTATCTTATCTATGCAGAATATAGAGCCCATGTGACAGTCCAAAAAAATAGCTGTCAACCCAGAACAGGTTGTGTTGCTTTGAATGCCACAGAAGGATGAATATGAGTGAGTGTGTGTGCATGTGTGCACATGCGTGTACTACACATGTGAGAGAGAGAGAGAGAGAGAGAGAGAGACAGAGAGAGAGAGAGAGAGAGAGAGAGAGAGAGAGAGAGAGAGAGAGAGAGAGAGAGAGAGAGAGAGCACTACTACTTACTCTAGGCAATCATTTGCACCCTTGTGGTCCCCTCTGTAAGTCTTTCTATAAACGAGAAAGGGAGACTGGATGGATTATGTCAGCAAATATATATATATAACAAAGTGCACATGATTCTGTTTATTCTGAACTGCAAGGGTGAGTTTGGTTTGGGATTTCTAGCAGCTTATTCCTGCTGGCAGAGAGCAGCTCCTAACAGATTCAAAGATAAACATCACTGGAAACTGCCTTGCCTTGCGCTTTGCTCTTTCTAGCCTTAGCTGCAATGAAGAGAAGTGACCTCAGACCCCTGCAAAGCCTTGGCATGGGGAGCTGAAAGCATTCGTCTTCCCTTCGAGCTGTCCTCACTCAGCAGCGAGCCTGACATCTATTTCCCACCAGTCTCCAGGCCCTTGTGTTACAGAACTGGATTGGCTCTCAGCACTGGAAACTGTTCCCCATGATCGCTCTTTTATGGTCTTGGCAGGCGTATAGAATAGCAGAGAGAAATCCTGCCGGCACGGAAAGTAAAACCTTAACATAACTGTACCGGCCCTGAGTGGTGGCTCGCATGTCATGCATGCTCAAGATTTATGTTAAAATCAACCTTGCAAAAGAGGGTTGAAGAAAAAAAAAATCTATCAAGCTGCCAAAATTGAAATGGCTCCTGATTTACTGTCCAGTGGCAGTGAGTTTGAACAACTTAAAAGACCTGGTCAAGGTGGCATTGCCCCAGCTCAGAAGATCTTTCAGACCTGTTATTTTCTCCCTGTTTTTCATTCGTTCGTTTGTTTGTTTGTTTTGGTCTTTTTGAGCTGAGCGTCCCTTCCCTAAAGCCACAGCTAGCCTGGAATTCACCACGTGGATCAGAGGGGCTACACTCTCACAGAGATCTATCTGACTCTGCCTCCAAAGTGTGGGATTAAAGACAAGCCCCACCCCACCCATCATCCCTGAATTTTTATTTTACTTTCCGGATGTCTGAGTCTTGTAACCCATCCCCCCTCTCTCCTTCTCTCTTCTCCTTTCAGCCTTATTCCATATCCTTTCTGCCTAAAATTTCGGACAGATTCAAAAGAAGTGACATTGGTTAATAAAAAAAAAGTCAATAGAATTTTTATTAATTTGGGGACTGCATTTGGAAAAGTTCTTTCTTCATCCCAAATTTTCTTAAACCTCTCTGCCAGCCTGACCGTGTCAGTGATCCTAACTATACATGCTGACTGCCTGGCTTAGTGGGCCACCTTCCAGGATGCTCCCTGCACCTGCCTCACCCCAAAACCAAGACCCCATATCTGGGACTTGGTTCATGCTTTGAAGAGAAAACACCTTTGCCTTCATAATAAACATGATGTTTAGACCTCTCTGAGCCCCTAACTAATTAACCTGGCAACTTCTGCCTTATCAATCACTTCCTGTCAGTGCAATAATCAGAACTGCTGGGAAAAAAAAATAATTTAGACTCATGAAGCTCCTTCATGCAGTTTAGAATATACATGACAAATCTCTGTCTCTCTCTGTCTCTCTCCTCTCTTGTACTCTCCCTCTCCTTTCTTTTTTAAATGTATTCATCACTGCAGCCCAGAGGCCACCTGCCTCCTGGAAGGCACTGAGACAGCGAAGCTGAGGCAGACACGGTGGCAGTAATGAGTTTTCCTGCTGACACGCTACCTTGAATGCCCAGTAAGTGACGAAGGGCAATGTGTGCAGAGGCAAAATGAGAACTGCAAAACTCAATAACCACCTTCAAGGGAGAAGGAGCTTGGCCAGCTGTTTTCCATCCTCAGTGAAGACAGGAGAGAAAGAAAGACACTGAGGTAAGAGAGCAAGACTTTCCAAGACACACCATACCAGGGCTGAGGCTGCAGGGAGCCTCACCAGGGGACACCCAGCCCCCTCCAAAGGACCAGACTAAGGCTGCTGTGGAAGCAAGGCTCTGTGCAAGGCCTCCAGACTCCTTCATAGACTGTGGACTTTCAAGGTTATTTGAGTTCACTGTGCTCAAAAAAATTTACAAGCCAAGAGCAATGGAGCTCATCAGTAAGGTAAGGAAAGAGAGAGTGGGGGCTGCCCTGGCCATCTGCCTGGATTCTGAACATAGCAGCCACATGCTGTGTCCAGCAGTGTGAGCCAGCAGTAAAGTGGCCTCGCCTTTGAGGAGGTCTCACAGAACGTTCTGCACATGAGACCCTTAGGTTGGGGTTTCCTGTTATGCTCCATGAAGGGGATTATTCCCTAGAATATGGCGGGTTTGGGAGGTAGTATGGCCTTTTAGGGGCTATCAAAATGCAGTCCTGCACCAGGCACTGTTTGGGTTTTCAACTGGAAAAACCTACCCTTTACTTCCTGCAGGCTTGAGACCTAACCTCAGAGTCTCCATCGCTTCTTCTAAGGAATGTGTGACCCTCTGAGGGAAGCTTTGCTCATAGAGCAGTCTTGAGGGATGAAATCATGTTTTTGCATGTGTGTGGGCACACTTGTGTGGGTGAACATGCATGTGTGTGCACAAGTGTGTGCGCGAGTGTGCATGTGTCCGTGTGCGTGCATGTGTGTGTGTGTGTGTGTGTGTGTGTGTGTGTGTGTGTGTGTGTAGGCTGTAGGCTAATGTCAGGAATCATCCTCCATCACTCGTCCACCTTATACATTGAGGCAAGGTCTCCCATTCGAACCCAGAGCTCGAAGACAAGCTAGTCTTGCTCTAGCCAGCTTGTTTCAAGAGGCTGGGATTAAAGGTGGATCACCACAGCCTCTGGGCATTTACATGACTTTGAGGATCTGAACTCTGGTCCACATGCATGCCCATAAGCACTTTAACTACTGAGCCATCTCCCCAGCTAGGATAATGTGGTGGGATCAAACTAGACTTGGGAGGGGTTGGAGAGGTGGCTCAGTGGTAGAGTCCCAGCTGCTCTTGTAGAGGACCCAGGTTTTATTCCCAGCCCTGCATGGCAGCTAACAACTGTCTGTATCTCCAAAAATATGACACCCTCTTCTTGCTTTGGAGGCACTGCATTCACACAGTGCACTTACATACACGCAGGCAAAACACTCACATATATGCACACCAAAAAAACTAGACTTGGTACACAATAGCTTTGCCAGCTGCAAGTAAGAGAGAAGCGTCCAGTCTGAGAAGACCATGTCGTTGAAGTAGACTCCTGAGAGGAAATCGGTCAGCTTAGAGGTCTGGGTGAGAGCAAGCCTACACAGGCTGGTGCAAATGTCTGTGACAGTTACAGAGCCTGGCTTCCTGTCTCCTCCTCCATTTGTTTATGAGAATCTTTCCCTAAAATATTGACCTCATCACTTTTACTACCTTGTTAAACACATATAAGTCAATGAGTGGCTCTGCATCCCCTGCCCCTGTGAGGCAAAATTCAGTCCCCTCCCCTGCTGTGGTCTCCATGTGTCCCTCAAAAAGTTCATTGTAAGAAATTTAATCCCTCTACCCTCCTGCACAGATTCATGAATTAATGAGGGCTCCATCCTTGGGAATGGATTAATGTCACTCCCATGGGGTGGGTTCCCTAGCACAAGGGAGTCTTCGTTATAAAGTTGAGCACTGGGCTCCCTCACCATCTGATGCCCTCTTCTGTGTGAGGACCCAGCAAGAAAGCTCTTGGCAGGTGCTGGTGACTTGAGTCCTAAGGATTTATTGTGGCTTCTAATTAATGGGTTCATCCTTCACCATATCCTCCTGGACTTCCCAGTCATAAGAAATGTCCAGAACTGTAAGAAATAAGCTTCTTCATCTCATTAATCACCTATCTTGGAATACTGGAAGTTGAGTGAGGTCAACTTCCCTACCCCCATTGGGGTTGTTGAGAGAAGTGTTGTTTCTCCCCATCTCTAGCCAAACCCACCTGGCCAGACTCCAGTCTGGCTGTGAGTTCTGTGAGCCTGTCCTTTACCCTTCCCCATCTTTCCACCATCCAAGCCTGTCACCCCTTCAAAGTCATCCTCCCTAAAGTCCTACTGCCGCATCACCCCTTTCCTCGGGTCTGCCCATGAACTCAGAGTCTAGGCAGAACCCTCCCACATGGCAAGAGTTTGAAGGTACTTTTGAATGAATGAATGAATGGCCTTGGTGGGATGGGTCACCAGCTTTCTTCCAAATACAGGCCAACGCTCTTTGGAGAGAAGACCTGTACCATCACCTACTGCTTGAGGAAAGACTGATGGTCTGTTACACTGGAGGGTGAGCCCATCAATTAGAAACCACAGTAAAGTCTTTGGATTCAAGTGCTCATTCTGTCAACAAGCAATTTCTTGCTCTGTGCTGGGTACAGCAATTCAAAAATGTGGACATTTTCTCCTTCTCCCCACTGAACTTGGAGTTGAAAGTAGGGAAAGAAAAGGAAGGGAAGGGGAAGGGGAAGGAGAAGGGAGAGGAAGGGAAGGGAAGGGAAGGGAAGGGAAGGGAAGGGAAGGGAAGGGAAGGGAAGGGAAGGGAAGGGAAGGGAAGGGGAGGGGAAGGGAAGGGAAGGGGAGGGGAGGGGAAGGGAAGGGAAGGGGAGGGGAGGGAAAGGAGCTACACAGAAATGAAAGTATATAAAGGAACTGTATGCCAGTTTAGCCTTGAAAAGATCAGGGACATCAAATAAGAAGACCGGTCCCTTGAAGAAGCATGAAGCTTCTCCCCTACCAGGGCAGAAGCCATCCATAGCAGAGGCTAATGTGTTTCTTAGGGGACTCCAAAAACTGTGTAACCCAAGTAGATAAAATAAAAAATAACAAATGTTGATGAAGACACGGAAGAGCTGAAACTTCAAGTGTTGGCACAGAGAACATGTGGTGGTACAGTCGCCCTAGGAGGCCATTTGCAAGAGTCTTATACAGTTAAGCACACATCTGCCTATGATGCAGCACTCCCTCTACCAGGTATTTAACAGAGAGAATTTTAAGCACATGGTCACACAGAGATTTGCACAAAAAATGTTCTTAGCAGCCTTAGTTAAATAGCAAAAGGATAGGAAATAACCCAAATGCCCATCATCTGGTGAATGGATAACATAATTGCATTAGAGCTACACAATGGAATACTACTACTCAGCCAAGAAGAGAACAAACTTCTGATACACATACTGCATAAATATCAAAATATTCATGTCAAGCCAAAAGAAGCCTGGCTACATACTTTATGATTCCATTTGTAAGAAATATTAGAGAAAAAAATGACAGAATTACAATGACACAAAGCAGATCAGTAGCCTGCCGGAACTGGAGACAAAGGGAGGGAAGAGAAATCAAAGGCCCATGAGCAAACCGTCCTATATCCTGATGATGAGGCGAAAGGGCCCAGGATGAGCACGCCTGTCAGAACACAAGGCACTGTACATGGAACATCAGAGCAGGCTTTGTATGGAGCTCAGACTTCAAGCAATCTGATTACAGAAAGAAAGCTGGTGTGTTTGCAAAGAGCGTGCACTTTATCCACAAGGCCCAGGGAGTCTGCGTAAAGCAGTGTAAGTAAGCAGGGATGAGACAAAAGTTCTGTGCTTTGACAAAGATGGCCTGACAAGCCCACTTTGGCAGCACAGGCCTGTATACCCAGCACTTGAGAGGCTGAGGCAAGAGGACTGAGAGTTCAAAGTCAGCCTAGGCTATATAGGAAAAGTGTCAAAAACAAAAACAAAAACAAAAACAAAACAAAACAAAACAAAACAAAACGACCTGGGGACCCAGCTCAGCGGTAGAGTGCTCAGCTTGCCTGCACAAGGCCCTGGATTCGTCTTCCATAGCACGAACACAGGAAGGCTGTTTGATAGCACTGCCTGCCTTGACTTGCCAGGGTGTGAAGCAATACTTTGTCTGCATTGCCTCCTCAAACGAAGCAACAGAGTTCCCAAGAGCCCCCTCTACTTCCTCTCACAGAATTCAACGCACCTTGAGCCGATATCCATGGTAACTAGCTTCCAGTGTCTGAGCATCTTCTAACGAGGTGGAGGGATGTGTTCATTTCTTTCCATGCCTCTCACTCAGTGCTGGGGAGAGACCAGGCTTTTACCAATGATAAGATGAACAGCAAATAAAAATTAACATCTGAGGTATGGTCTGTGGGATAGCAGTTCTGAAAGCCAGTGTCGGGGTGAAAGGCCTTATGGCAGGTGTCTCTTCCTCATCTTCTCACAGTCTCCAAAAAGGGCCATATAGGTTCAGCCATGCCCAGACCCTTGCCTTTGACAATGGCTGTGGATGCTGCACCTCACAGGTAACCCGAGCTATGACCAGGCTACTGTTGAAACATATGTGTCCTTAGCTGGGGAAGGAGAAACAGGAGCATGTCCCTGCTTACGCTTCCCTGGGTGATTCCTCCTAATTAGGTACCCAGTGTACATGTCAGCTGGAGGCCAGCAGCTCAGCGGCAAAGAACTTGCCTGGCACGTGTGAGGTGTGAGGCCCTAGGTTCAATTCCCAGCATGGTATATCACATTAAAAAATGTTAGCGAGATTGATTTTTCATGGTAATGACTGAATTCTTTGATGAAACTCTTGGAACATTTGAGGAATGACAGTGAACACTTTCTGCTGCTGAGGGTCCCTGCCCAGAGCAGGCCAAATATATGCTCAGTTCAGCTGTGGTATCAGATGCAGCCCCAGCAGGCCAGGATGTCAGAGGTGCTGGGGACCTTGGGCAGACCTATTGCTCAGTAAATCTTTTTGCACTCAGTTGAATAAACCTTCAGACAGCTACTTTCTCGTAATACTAACAGGTATCTGAGAAGCACTGCTCACTTGTGCTTTGAATGGTCATTACATTTTTAAAATGTATATGAATGTTTTGCCTGCATGTATGGAGGCCAGAAGAAGGTGTCAGATCCCCTGGAACTAGAGTCACACAGATGGTGGTTAGCTGCCATGTGGGTGCTGTGTACTGAACACAGGTCCTCAGTAAGAGCAGCTGAGCCATCTCTCCAGGCCCTGATGACCGCTGGTTTATAATAAATGGACTCCCCAGAGTTTACAACCAGGACTAGTGTGCTTCTCAGGGCTTTTCAGCCAAACCTACTAAACTTTGCAGAATTTATTGCTACAGTTCAGTTACAGAGACATGCAATATTTAAGGAAAGTATTTAATGTCATTTCTGGAATGCTTATTTAAATAGATTGAGCAAGCTATAGTCCTTGGGGACTCCACTTGCCTGAATAGATTTGTGTAGGTCTTCTTTGTCAGTGACTTTTTTGTATCTGAATGACTTTGGTATTTTGGGAGGAATTCTAGGGACAGAACCTGTGGGTTCTCACATACCAGACAAGCTCCCTCTGCCACTAGGCCATAGCCGTAGCCTGACCCCAGCACTTATAAAATCAGCCATGCTTTGTACATTTATTTCTTCAGGAACCATTTAAACATAAGATTTTCCCCCCCTATGGTTTGAAAGTGTCTCCCAAAAGTTCATGTGTGAGAAACTTAATCCCCAGCTGAGGGTGGTAATTAGGACTGCATGAGGCTCCCCAGGAGACTAGTTGATGGCCTTATAAGAAGTGGAAGACAAAGTAAGTGGGCAAGTCTGCTCTCTCTCAGCCCAAAGTGCCCTCTACCACATTATAATGCAGCAGGAAAGGTCTTACCAGATACCAATACTGGACTTTTAAACTTCTCGGCCTCCAAAACCAGGAGCTAGGGGAAAAAAACCTCTATTTTCTTTAAATTACCAAGCCTCAGGTATTTTATGATAGCAATAGAAAACAGACCTAGACACTTTTAAGGTATGAGTTATCACTCTAGGAACAGAAGATAAAAATAAGTTGATTTCCCAGTAATAAACCTAATGAAGGTTTTTAAAAAATATTTTATTTTTTATTTTTATTTTATGTGTATGAGTGTATTGCCTGCATGTGTATAAGTGCACTTGTGTTGTGCAGTGCCCACAGAGGTCAGAAGAAGGTATCAGATCCCCTTGAACTGGAGTTATGGATGGCTGTTAGCTGCCATCTGGGTGCTGGGATTTGAACTTGGGTCTTCTTCAAGAACAGCCAGTGCTCTTAATCATTGAGCTACCTCTCCATCCTCCCAACAAACGTTTTAAAATCATCAGGCCACAGACTTCTTACAGCACAGTGATAGATTAATTACAAGATATATTGGATTTCATCTTGCTTGCTCACCCTCCTAGAAAGAGACTCCAACATGGTAGCAGAAAACACTGCCTCTTTTGATCTCCATAGTTTCATTAGACATTTGGGGGTGGAGGACTCCATTAGTTAAGTTTCTCATAATAAAAGCTCCAGTAACAAAGAGACCCAAAGTTGGAGATGGCTCAAATACTGTAGATTTTGGTTCTCGTTCAAGTAAAATCCCAGGTAAGTTTTAGTCAGAGGCCAGGACCTCTCGTCTGTAGCTCCACCGTCCCCTGATTGTCTCTTCTAGCTGAGAGACTGGGAAGACACACAGAGGCCCAAAGCCTTGGTCCAGAGACTGCACATCCCCTCCGCTCACACTGTCTTACTGACGGACAGTGACGGACAGTCCATTGAGCAGCTGGCACCTGGCTGAAGAGAAGGACCAAGAAATGCAGTTCATGTTCGGGTCTTTGCTTCCTAGCCACAGGTATGTCCCAAGAAAAGAAAGCAGGGGTTGGGGAGGGTGACTGACTATCTCTATCACAGAGCCAAAAGTTTTGTTAATTGACACATAGCTTTATTCCAAAATGGATTGCTAGGGCCTAAACGTTCCCCTAAAGCTTGGTGCTGGCTGGCTGCCAGGAAACATTACCGTAATGGGGGTAATAATGCCTAGCTCTGGGCATACAATCCCTTCTATGATGGAAAGAAGGTAAGTGGAGCTTTTCATTAATAAGATAGTGGTCCCCGTGGTTTGCATGACACCAGCTCTATGAAGTACAGCTCTAACGTCACTGCGACCAGCAGAGTTGAACTGCCAGTAATGCTGACTGAGAGTTTACGATGCTGAAGTGCTGCGTGTCAGATCTATGTCTGCTTTCTCACACCATGCTATGCTTTCCAAAAATATCGATAATGAACATGTTTTACTTTTTGTGTGTGTGTGACTATTGTCTTAGGTAGCACCATATTCTTTTTTTTTTAATTTTTATTTATTCTTGTATGTGTATGAATGTACTGTCTGCATGTAGGTTTGTGCTCCTGTGTCATGCAATGCCAGGGAGGTCAGAAGAGGGTGTTGGATTCCCCTGGAACTGGAGTCAAAGACGGTTCTCAGTCGCCATGTGGGTGCTGGGGATCGAACCCAGGTCCTCTGCAAGAGCAGTTGGCACTCTTAACTGCTAGGCCATCTCTCCAGCCCAAGGTAGTGCCATATTCTTATAACTTCTCAGCCTCCAGAACCAGGAGGAGCTAAAAACACAAAAAGCCTCCATTCTGGGACAGGAGAGCTGGCTCAGCAGTTAAGAGCACTGGGTGCTCTTGCAGAGCAGCAGGATTCAGATCCCAGCACCCACAGGCCAGCCAACAACTGTCTTTAACTCCAGCACCAGAGGAATGGGAAACCTCATTCCTGACAGCGTATCTTATGATCCTCAAATAAAATGAAGACTGAAGCTCAAAACGTTGAGAAACTTACTCTATGTCACATAACAGAGGTAATGACTTGAGCCTAGATTTGCTCTAATGTGTGTGTGTGTGTGTGTGTGTGTGTGTGTGTGTGTGTAGTATGCACACATGGCCAGAGGAGAGCAGGAGGTGTAGTCCTCCAACCCATGCCCTGGCTTGTTTCATGGGTATTGGAATCTGAACCCAGGTCCTCGTTCTTTTTTTTTTTTTTTTATGAGTGAAGGCTCTTTCCAACTGAGCCATCTCTCCAGCCCCTAATGCCTATATTCTTTTTGTGGTTATCTATCTTTTATATCAGGAATGTTTTATTTTGAAGTTGGATTTTTGTCTCATTTAAGTTTCACCCATGAGCTTTGGGTAACAACTAGGGGCCACATTTACTAACTGGGACTGTTTAGAGATAGTGTATGTCATTGTGACACTTGGGTTTTAAGTATGATGTGCCCTGGATTTGGAGGTGTGGCTGTGTTTCTGGGCCTCTGCACACTCCTGGGAGAGCTTCTTGCGACACTGTCAGCAATTATGTTCCTTCTGCCCATCCAGCAGCACACATGGTACCTGGAAAACAGGAGGTGCCAGTAAATGTTTTTTGTTGGTAGTGTGGCTATCATTGTACAACCAGGTTTATAAGTTTCACAAACATGCAGTTGTCTTTATTTCTTGTGCTACTTTTCTGTTGATGTAATACAACATCATGACCAAAAACAACTTATGAAGGGTTGATTTTTGCCTTACAGTTCCAGAGGGATGAGTTCATCATGGTCGGGGGGGGGGCGGGTCAGGGGCTACAGGAACAGAAAGCTGAGAGCTCACATCACAGTTGCAAACAAGAAGCAGAGAGTGAACTGCAAGTGGAGCGAGTGATGGACCCCCAAAGCCCACCCCTAGGGACATACTTCCTCCAATGAGACTCTACTTCCTAAAGACAATGATCTCCCCAAAACAGCACCACTGACTGCAGACCAAGCATTCAAAGGCTTGACCCTACAGGGGGCATTTCTCACTGACACCACCACACCTCGTCATTGTTCCCCCCACGGTGCAGCACGTTTAGTGAGACAATAATTACTTCCCCATCATAGAGATCACACTGCAGAAGTCAGGACCAGACTTAGGATGGGCTTATGACAAAGGAGATGCACCTGCCCGATCTGACTCATCCGCATCTGCTTTAAGCAAAACCATTCTACGAATGATGTAGCAGAGTGGCTTTTCAAGTGCCTGGTACTTTCCATGAAAGATTCCCATGACAAATGCTCCTTTTCATAGGTGGGAATCCACACGACTTCAAACACTCTAGAAATCAAATGGAGACTTGGGTGCAGTCCGGTGACACACAGCTTCTGAGATTTCATTGTGCCGCCTTTCTCCCAGTCTTACTGGACGTGTCCAGGTCTGAATTCTGTGTTCCAGCCACTGTTTCTAAAGTGACTCATGATTCTCTGACAGGCTCTGTCATCTGGCTGCTGGAGACGATTTGTGAAGGAAGTTAAACTGTGACTTCCCAGGCTTGGCACTTGCAGCTTGACAGTGAATTCACTCATTTATTTCCCTGTGAAACATTTGTCTGATATTTCTGAACTGTGGACTTCAGTTCTTTTAGGCTGACCTCTTCAGGGGATTAACAGACTGTGATTTTTTTTCCCCCACCTTATCCTTTGAAGAGGACTTAGCACATCTAGACCACTGGGCTCTTTTCACCTCTCTGGTGTTTCTGCTCTGCTTTCTGTTGCTGTGATAAGCACCATGGCCAAAACCAACTTGGAGAGGAAAAGATCTATTTTATCTTGCAAATCTATATAACTATAGTCTCAGGAGCTCAAGGTAGAGACAAAAACTGAAGCAGAGACTATGAAGGGACTATTTCTGCTCACTTGCCCTGGCTCATACTCAGCCAGTTTTCTTATACAACCCAGGCCCCTGGGCCCTTGTGTGCCAGTTCCTCCGGCAGGTAGGGCAGATAGGAGAGAGGGCCAGGTCAGGTCAACGACCCGAAAAGAACTGGGGGGGGGAGGGTGTCTCGTCAAAGCAAGCACTCACTTTATTGCGGCAGGCAGCGGATTATATATGCTTGGTGGGAGGGGTGGAGAAAAGAAGGCGGGAGAGGAGATACATAGAGTGGGGGGATAGCTTTGGGCCAATAGTAACTCGCCACATCGGTTGTAGGCATTTTCAGGTTGGACTATGCTGAGTCACTCCTATGCAGAAGTGACTGGCCAGAGACAGGTTGCTAAACTCTAGTCAGGCTCAGGGAGTTACAGTAGGCCACATTCTCTAGGGCCCACAGGCCCAACACTTGTGTATCAGCTAGCAATCTAGAGAATGCCCCACAGACATGTTTACAGGCCAATCCGATGGAGGTAATTCCTTGACTGAGGTTCCCTCTTCCCAGATAACACTAAGATCGCGTCAACTTGACAGCTGAAGCTAAGCATGACAGAAGTTATCCAAAGCAGTAAGTTGTATTCTCACAGTTAGCAAATATTGATTAGAAAGATATTACGTGAAGGGTCAGATGGGGGATGCAAAAGTCTAGGAGAGAAAAAAAGTCTATGAGAGAGGCCCCGCCTTCTACTACAGAACTGGACAGAGAGTGGGTGCCCAAGAAGTGTATGATATTTCTGTTTCTAAGAGAAAAACAGCGGGGACCAACATGCAATGGGAAGTGACTATGGCTAGGGCTGGAGAGATGGCTGTGGTTAAAAGTGCTTGCTGCTCTTGCAGAAGACCCAAGTTCGGTTCCCAGCACCCATGTGGGGCTAACAACCTTCTATAACTCCAGTTCCAGGAGAGCCAACGCCCTCTTCTGGATTCATCAGGTTCCTGCAGTCCTGTGCACACCCACACCTCTCCACACAGAGACATACACAGAGACAATTTTAAAATGATAAAAATAGCTGGGTGTGGTAGTGCACACCTTTAATTCTAGCACTTGGGAGGCAGATGCAGGTGGATCTCTGTAGGTCTGAGGCCAGCCTGGTCTACATAATGAGTTCCAGGCCAACTGGGGGTACAGGGAGACCCTGTCTTGAAAAGACCAAAAGTAAGTAAGTAAATAAATAAATAAGTAAATAAATATAAATAAATCTTTTCAAGAAGTGAGTGGCTGGGCTGAGAAGTTCATGAATGGAGAGGACTATGTGACCTGAGTAACAAAGGCTACTTACTGCCTGGATGAGGGGTCAGATGAATTGTGCATGGGTGTACATGGTGACTGAGGTCAGTAGATACTGGTGACTAGAGGCTAGATCAACCAATTCATTGTAACTTTTAAAATAATTTTATTTATTTTCTAAATCAGTATCCAATAACAACATGGTAATGATAAAATATTGTCTGGAGATGCAGCTCAGTGGTAGAGCACTTTCCTAGCACGTGTGAAGCCCTGGGTTCAATCTCAAGCACCAGAAAAAAAAAAATCAATAATAAAATCTATACAATAAGTCAGCAGCCACATCAAGCTGATGGTCAGAACCAGATAGCAACTTTTCAGACCTTTCAGGAGTTCTCCACATTCAACCAACCCCCGTCCCTTTATTCCAGGCTCTTGCTATTGTTCCCAAATACTTCCAGGTGCAAATTTGGGCCAACCGGGGACTGTCTCAGCTCCACTGTCACCAAAAGGAGAAAGATAAACCATGTGAGGCTCAGCTTCCTAAAGCTTAAAATGGAATTAATGGGCTAGGGAGATAGGCTGATAAGAGATCTAGCTGTGCAAATATGAAGTTCTAAGTTTGGACCTCTGGCACCTACTTAAGAGCCCTGCATGGCCAAGAGCACATATAACCCTGGGAAGCAGAGACAGATGGATCCTGGGAATTCACTGGGCAGCTAGTGCTGCCGAAACACAAGCTTCAGGTTCAGTGAAAGACCCTGTCTCAAGGGAGTAAGGTGCAGAGCCATGAGGAGGAGTCACATGCCCTCCTCATCCATCCTCTTCTGTCTGCATGCATGCACACCACCGCACACACCCACAGGCACAACACACACATAATAATAAATGATACACAAACAAATAAAAGGGCTGAAGAGATGGCTCAGCGGTTAAGAACACTAACTGTTCTGGCAGAGGATCCAAGTTCGGTTCCCATACCCATGTGGCAGCTGACAACATCCCTAACTCCAGTTCCAGGGGAGCCAATAACCTCTTCTGGCCTCTACCAGCAACTGTACACATGGGTACACTTATATACATGCAGTCAAAACACTTATACACATAAAAATAAGGATTTTTTAATAAACAAATACACTATATCAAATGATAGTGTAGAGCTGACACAGGGTATGTGCTTTAATAAATGACAGCCATTGTGGGATGGCTGATTCTTCTGACACGGCAAGCACAGGATATCAGGCAGATGTTTCTTCCAGTGGGGGTATTTGATAGATACTGAGAGAATGGCTGAATTAACTAAACAAGGACTTTTCACTTCATTTAAAAGCCACCATCTATGGAAGTCAATATGGGCACCCGGTTTATAGCTGGGCGACACTCAAATATATTATTTAGAGAGAATTTCACAGCAGAAAATGTTCTCATGTGCTTCACCTCAGAAAAGATGAGCAAAGAACTGCTGGTGGTGTCTTGAGTGAGGCAAGGTGCCCAATGCAACGGAGAGGATACACACACTATTTCCATATAGCTGATCGAGGCTGCTGGGGCTCCAACTTGAGAGCTCTGTTCTTCCCTCCAATAAGGACTTTTCTGGGCTTTTGCCACAAGCAACAGCCTCCCACCTTACCCCTTTCAGTCCTTCAGTTGGAAGATGGCCAGGTGAAGTTTTAAAAATGGAAACACCACTGTTTGTTTAAAATAAACCTGCTTTCTTAGAAGGAAGATCCACCATCCAGCAGCAAGCCCTTTCCTAGCTCTTCTTTTCCAAAAAAGGACTTTGGAAGCTGATTTAATAAATGAATGTTGAGATTTTAAGAAGACATTTTGAGCCTTGGGCATAAGATCAGCTTGTTTTCACATTATTAGGGAGTATCTGGGGGGAGACTTCAACATTGTAGATGGAAGGCCAAAGAATAAACAGGGAGTACAGTATAGGACAGAGAGGAGAGAGAGAGAGAAAGAGAGAGAGAGAGAGAGAGAGAGAGAGAGAGAGAGAGAGAGATAACTAGTAAGCCCACCTAGGTAGCAATCTCTCAGGAGTCTGAGCACCACATGGTTTGCATTAACTTCACAATTCAAGACTACCATGTTTTCCAAAGCTACTGTGCTTTGAACAACTTCATGGTATCCACTGAAAATCAAATGTGTAACCAATGCTAACTCACTTGTCCTTTGGGAAGTTCATCTACTATTCAAAGAGTACACAATTTGGAGAGTAAAGAATGGTGATCTGGAGTTGGACTGATTGCCAGTGGTTAGGCACACTGGCTGCACTTTGAGAACCAGATTCCGTTCCCAGCACCCACATGGCAGCTAAGTCATGAGTAACTCTAGTTCCAGGGTATCTGATGCCCTCTTCTGGCCTCCACGGGCATTGTGCACATGTGGTGCACTTACACACATGCAGGCAACACAGCCATACACATTGAAAAAGAATGATTGTCTCTAGCATCTGCCGGCCATCTCTTTCCTGGACTGTAAGAGTATGAGAGCAAATAAAGATCTGGTCGTGATTGCTGGGCCCTCACAACAAGGAGGCACTGCTCTGAAACATTTGATTTTATCTAACTTCTTTTCATAGGACAATGTATTTCTCCTCTGCATATTTGCAGCAAAGAAATTTGCAAGATGGCCACAGATACATTTCTCCTGATTTGGAAAAGAAAAAATGAGGAACTATTTGACTTCAAAAAATGCCGATTAGATACTGCCAGCTCCAGCCACGCCCCACTGCTGGTGACACTCCTGATGGTTCTAGAAAAGTGACCAGAAGCTGGGCAGAGATGTGGGCAGACACTCAGGCTGAGC
Source organism: Rhizomys pruinosus (assembly GCA_009823505.1). Classification (NCBI taxonomy): domain Eukaryota; kingdom Metazoa; phylum Chordata; class Mammalia; order Rodentia; family Spalacidae; genus Rhizomys; species Rhizomys pruinosus. Next base: position 668,732 of record VZQC01014177.1, on the reverse strand, counting down.
AGGAACTCCAGGTAGCAGGAGCCCTTTCACCAGGCCACTTCTACTCCCCACGGGTGGCATAAGACGAAAGCATCTCAAACACCCTCAGGGAATGAAGAGTCAGGCCTGGGCATGAGGAGCTAGCCATGCAGTGAAGTGCTTGCTGTGCAAGTCTGAGGATGTGAGGTGCATGCCCTGCACTTGTGTAAAGCAGAGTGTGGTGGTTCATGCCAGATACGCAGCACCAGGAAAGCACGGATGGGCAGATCCCCAGGTTGAGCTGGTGAGCAACAAGTTCCTCTTCAAACCAGGCAGATGGCTTCCGAAGGAAATGATTCAAGGCTGGCGACACACACACACACACACACACACACACACACACACACACACACATACACTCATTCAATAAGGCCAGGTCATCTCAGCGCTTGAGAGGCTAAGGCAGGAGGATTACATAGGAAGACTGTCTCACAAAAATAAATCCAGTGTCTGTGTGTCTGTGTGTCTGTGTGCCTGTGTATCTGTCTCTGCATATCCTTGTGAGTATCTGTGTATGTGACTGCATCTCTGTGTGTGTCTGTATGTCTGTGTGTATGTGTCTCTCTCTCTGTATGATTGTATGTACATGTCTGTGTGTCTCTGTGTGTGTGACTGTTTATGTGTATGTCTGTGTGTATCTTGTGTGTGTGTTTGTATGTCTATGTCTTTATGTGTCTGTGTGTACATGTCAGTGTGTATCTGTTTGTATGACTGTGTGTATGTCTCTGTATTTATGCCTGTGTGTGTGTGTCTGTGTGTGTGTCTGTGTGTGTGTCAGTGTCTGTGCATGCCTATCATAAAATGCACATTTTTAAGGTGTATGGTGAGAACTTGAACTTTAAATTTGGACAAATGGCCTGGTGTGGTGGGGCATGCAAATGGCCTATTGTGGTGGGGCATGCCTTTAATCCCAGCACTTGTGAGGCAGAGGCAGATAGATCTCTGTGAGTTCAAGGCCAGCCTGGTCTACACAGTGAACTCTAGGCCAGCTGGGACTAAAGGGAGATCCTGTCTCAAAAAGACAAAAAATATTTGGACAAATGGCTGACTAAAGGGTATTTTTTTTTCACCCTGGAAAACCTTAATAAGTGAAACAAGAAAAGAAACATATAAACTCTCCTAAAAGGCTTGAGAAACCACCTAAAATATTTTTTTTCCAGTTTGGGAAATTCATCTGAGTTGACAACAAAAAGGTTTTTTTTATTCTTATTCGCCTGTGGGATGTATTATTCCCATGCTTTGATTTAAAATGCTTTTACAACCAAAGGCATTGGGGGGAAAAACCAGACATATCTACATTGGGTTCTGTTTAAATAAATGTAAGCCATTGTTTTTGCAGGAAAAATATTAACCTTTATACGTTTGCTTAGGTGCATGATTGTATTTATTCATGACTTCAGTGGTAGAAAATGGCAAAATTATGTGTCTAGCTCCAACCAACCTCAGACCAACTTGCTAGAATTGAGATAGTTCCCTCCCTAATTAACTTCATAGTTATCAATTCCAATTAGCTTTGGTAAATAATACTGCATAATCAAATTACCACCAAGTTACCTAGCAGCACTGCACTGATCATTTAAATCATGAAGCTACTTTTTTAGATGGAGCCTACAAAATGCCCCAAGGCCATCCACAGGCTAGCACAGTGTTTTTAACCTGTGCTAGGAATAAAAGAGAAAAGATTACTATACATAAAATATAAAGTAATCATTAAAATTCATGAGGAATTATTGACACCAAAAAATAAATGTGCACGTCTATTAGTCACAATTCACATATAAGACAAATTTGCCAACATCTAAAAAATCATATCGGCTTTCACTTCTGATTAAAGGAATGGTCATGTGGAAAAAGCCCAAGATGCAATTTTATACTTAACACATACCATCTTTTTTTTTTTTCTTTTTTGTCTTTTTGAGACAGGGTCTCCCTGTAGCCCCAGCTGTCCTGGAATTTGCTCTGTAGACCAGGCTGGCCTTGAACTTACAAAGATCCACCTGCCTCTGCCTCCCAAGTGCTAGGATTAAAGGTGTGTGCAACCATGCCTGGCAGCATCTTTTCAAATAACACCATCAACTCTTAAAAGGGAGAAGGAGGTGAGACTGGCTTTTTTCTTAATTTCCAGAAAAACTATACACCATGGCTATCCCTGCACAAAACAATGTGGTGGGCACAGGAAGAACCAGAAAGAATTGAAAGAACTGATCAATAATGAGAGCTAGGGAGTGACTACTTCAATGACCAAAGGGTACAATCCTAAGAGTAGGTGTGTGTGGGGGGGGTCAGCCTGGGGTACCTGAAGCCCAAGTCAGCCCTTTTCAGTGTCTACCACTGCCGCTCTGTGCCACAGTTTCCAAATTTGTGAAATGAGATTTAAAAAACTATCTCCTATGGCTTTCATGATGGCAAATTTACTCTTTAAATGCCTACTCAGAGTCTGGAGAGATGGCTCAGTGGTTAAAAACGCTGGCTACTTTTGTGGAGGACCCAAGTTTGAATCCCAGCACCCACATGGCAGCTAACAATCATACCTCCAGTTTCAGGGGAATCTAATGCCCCTTCTGACCTCTGCAGGCATTGTACAACATGGGTACCCTTACATACATGTAGGCAATATACTCATGCACAAAATAAAACAATAAAATTTAAAAATAAACAGATAAATAAAATGTCTATTCAGAGTGAATAATGTAATGCCTAGCAGACTGCATTACTGCTCTCCATTAAAAATCCAAACTATCGTCAGGTGGGATAATCCTTACCTGTTCCTCCTTTTGGAGGACAGATAGAAAATGATGATTGGAGTTCACATGATATATGATTAGCATCTGTGCATAATCAGGACTTGTAACACCCTGATTGCTCCTCTCTGAGTCTCTGCAAAAAATATATATAAATAAATAAATAAATAAATAAATACCCAAACTAGCCAGGCGAGGTGGCGCATACCTTTAATCCTAGCACTCAGGAGGCAGAGGCAGGTGGATTTCTGTGAGTTCAAGGCAAGCCTGGTCCACAGAGTTCCAGGACAGCTGGTGCTACAGGGAGACCCTGTCTCAAAAACACCAACTCCCCCCCCAAAAAAACCCAAACTAGCATTGAAACAACTTAAATTTTCATTTTCAGAGATAGAGTTCATTTAATATGTTATGGTAAATCATCAAAATGGTATACATGGCAATTTTCTTCATAATCTATATAATCTATTGAAATGATGAGATGTTTCTATAACAATACATTAAATAAAGTAGCAAACAATATGCTTATTCTTATAGAAATAATTCATGTGAGTACATTAGTTGAAAATAAAAGCAGTTGTATGAGTAGGCAGATTGTGGTTGATTGAACATTATTTTAATAACATTATACTTCCATTTATAAAATTAACTATTATCCTAAACTCAGGTCAGGCAAGAATGATCCCACATTAGAGCATGTGGCCAGCATGTTAAATAAGCCAAATGCAGTTTGTAAAGAAGAAAAAAAGCCAATCACTTTGTTATTCATTTCCATTGACTTAATTTAAAATGTTTCTACTTTAATAAGCTCCCCACACACACACACCAGTTGACCTGTTGAAGTGAATAACTTCCTGTGAGCGCTTCAAGTGATCTCCATCTGGTGAAATGAAGAAAAGGCCAGCCTAGTTTGTGGAAGGTGGCGATGCTGACAATGCCAGACAACAGCCTTATTAAAAACATGAATTAGGGTGTCTCCCATGGTATTTTTGTAATATGGTCCAGTTAATAAACAGTACCTGCTTAGCAAACTGGAAACAAGGAAGCTCTCTTACCTTTATCAAACTCGCGTTTATTCGTTCTGGAACAGTGGCATGACCCGGCAGCAAAGAGAAAACTCTCTGCTGTTACTTTGTCAGATACGAGTTGTAAAGCAGTGATTCAGAATACACCTTCTTAGATTTGTCTTTTTCTAAAACTGAAAGAAGCAAAACAAGGAAACAATCAAGTCATAAATAGCCAGTCAACCCCCCCCACCCCCCAGATTTCATTGTCTTTGGCTGTCAAAAGTAGCTGACCGCATCCACAACTCGGGGTTACTGCGAAATAATAAAGGAGTGTACCTCAAGCACTCTGCTCAGTGCCTTGCATGCAAAAAGTGACTGTTCTTCTTCTACCGTCCTCTGTCCCCTTCCAGAGAAAAGAAAGTATTTTCTGGGCTGGAGAGATGGCCTAGCGGTTAAGGCCTCTTGCAGAGGACCTGGGTTCAATCCCCAGCACCCACATGGCAGCTGAGAACCTTCTTTCTGTAACTCCAATTCCAGAACTCCAGTTCCAGGGGAATCCGAGACCCTCTTCTGACCTCCGTAGAATTGCATGACACGGGTGCACAGACCTACACGCAGACAATACATTCATACACATTAATAAATAAAATAAAATAAAATAAAATTAATTTAAAAAGAAAGTATCTTCTATCTAACTCATTGGGTTTGTGAAGAATAAACCAAGCCATATGCATAAAAAGTGCTTTGGAAAATAAAGAAGCACTCTAAAAATACAGACTATTTTGCTAAAAATTGCTTCAGATAATTAAGTGAAACACATATGTGCCTTAAATTATTTTTTATTTTTGTGTGTGCGTGTTTTGCCTGCATACATGTAAGCACACCAACATATGCAATGCCAATGAAGGCCAGAAGAGGGTGCTGGGTCCCCTGGAACTGGAATTAAAGACAGTTGTCAGCTACCATGTGAGTCCTGGGAATCAAACCCAGGTCCTCTACAAGAGCAGCCAGTGCTTTTAACAGCAGAGTCATCTCTCCAGCCCCACCTCAAAAATTCTTTGAATTATTGCAAGGTTTTCATAGTTTCTGAAAACAAGATGAGTGTGTGAGGGTCAGAGTCACTCTCACTCTTTCTTATTGCCGGTGTTTTCCTTGGTCTCCATCCTCCTCCTCATTGCTGATTAGCCTGATTTCGGTACCTTTATCATTACTCCCTCCCTCTGGTTTAACTAACCCTACTGATGTATGACACATCGAAGGCAAGTGACTGGCAGTAGGGGCTTCCCATCTGCATGTCACTCATCCAGATTCTGCCTAGAGCTCTGTGGGACATGTTCGGGTGACCTGCCACTTAGGCACTATCCCAGGAATCCCAGCTCTCCTACGCTGGGGAGGAGCAGGAGCTCAGATAGTAAAAACAATGTGTTCCAAGTGAAGTTACTTGCCCTCAACGCGCACAGCTTTGCTGAAACTGGCTTCACCTGCTGAATGGCTTGTTCCAATCCATGAGAGAAAACTAGTCAACTCCTGACTCTGCTGCTTACAGTATCTCTGTGCCTCGGTTTCCCTACCTTTAAAGTAGTTACCTCATAGGATTGCAGTGAAGAAGGGTTCCACTGAGTGGCTGTGAGGTAGTTAGCACTGATGCCTTGCATACCTTAAACATGTTCCTAAATGTCCTCTGTCATTAGCAAGTTGACTCACAGTTTTGGCGAATGGAGGTTGAAGACTAATCTTCATACATACATAAGTAGTTTATAAAATGGCTCAAATGCCCAAATGCTCATTAGGTCCAGACCTGTCCATCAGAGGACACCTTCTTTATGATACACTTCCTCTTTCCAGTATTTTCCATGGCAGCAGGCTAAGGACTTGAAACACTCTAAGCAGAAGAAATGAAAACCCAAGCAACAGAGAGACAGACTACATATAACTCCCTCAGATTCCATCCGGACATCTTAAGCCCTAGCCAGGTGTGAACTGTGGATGAGTGCTGGTTTCATGAGCATGAACGGTGGGTGTGTCTGGGTGTCTATGCGCTGCTGTAAAATCCAGGAGGCATTACAAGTCCAAGATAGTTTAATGTCTAAGCTAATGAATGTCACACCCTCTGGTTTCTAAGTAAAGCAAGGCCAGTTACCCAGACTTAATCTGCTTAATCAGCCACCTTGGAGAGATGCAATGTAAGTCAGCTTTATTTCCTAGCCAAATCAAAGTTTCTTGTGTACTCACACAGATTCAAGACCACCAACAACCAGCTACCTCAGGCCTAGAGTGAAATCAAAATGTAACAGAGCTTTCCGGTGTCTCTCACTCCTTTACAGTGACTGTTTTGGGGGCAAAGACACCCATGCTTCACTTTTGCCAAAGCCCCATCTCTTGATTACTCTGAGCCTTTGCTTCTTTTTTTAAATTTTATTTATTTTTGTATGTGTATGAGTGTACTGTCTGCATGTAGGTTGGTGCACCCGTGTCGTGCAATGCCGAGGAGGTCAGAAGAGGGTGTCGGATTCCCCTGGAACTGGAGTTACAGATGGTTCTCAGCTGCCATGTGGGTTCGGGGAATCGAACCCAGGTCCTCTGCAAGAGCATTCGGTGCTCTTAACCACTAGGCTATCTCTCCAGCCCCGCCTTTGCTTCTTTAATCTACAGACAAGTGCAGGTAATACAGATATTGCAAGGACTTAGCCGGAGTTGGTCCCATCTGAAGTCCTGCAAGAAGCAAACACTGTGTTTCCTGCAGCAGCTCCAAAGGCATAGGGAAAGTCAAGGAACAGAGTTCTTGTTTAGTCCAGTTCTCCATAGCACCACAAAGCCAGGCTCAGATAGCCAGGGACAGACACAGCAGCTCTCTGGGACCTGTTCTGATATTGCATCATTCTAGGAGGGCCTCAGCTTCAGCTGAGCTAGCAGAATTCAAAAATAGCTTTCAGAGCCGGGCGTGGTGGTGCACGCTTTTAATCCTAGCACTCGGGAGGCAGAGGTAGGTGGATCTTTGTGAGTTCAAGGCCAGCCTGGTCTACAGAGCGAATTCCAGGACAGCTGGGGCTACAGGGAGACCCTGTCTCGAAAAGACCAAAAAAAAAAAAATAGCTTTCAGATATTTACTGCCAGGGAAGATAAGTTGTGGATAGAGTTTCTGAGAAACATGTTGGTACATGGCTTTGATTTTTATCAGGTTAAAAATTATAATACGAAAGAGCCAGATTTGTGAGTGTGTGTGTGGTGAGCATAAGAGAGAAAGAAGAAGAAGAAGAAGAAGAAGAAGAAGAAGAAGAAGAAGGAGGAGGAGGAGGAGGAGGAGGAGGAGGAGGAGGAGGAGGAGAAAGAAAGGAAAGAGATCTCAAGATTCATTAGCAAAGAAAACATTTCTCAACGCCTTTCTCAGCCTTGTGCAATTATTCTTGGATGAGATAAAAGAACTTCCAAGACAATCCAAGAATATTCCAATTAGATTTCCACTTGCCATTCTGTGTTTGTTGTTTCAATAGATGCAGATAGCTTTATTAAGTATGAAGGGCACACAATCTTCCAGCAGGAATGGAGGTTGGACATTGAGGTTGGGGAGGTCTGGGATTTATAGGTAGAACCAGAAAGTCCCAGAAAGGGGATTGCGTATCATATTCCTCTGGGATCAGGGAAGGAAGATAGGGGAAGTGCCTGATAATGGGGTTTGAAATAGGGACCAATTCCTTTTGGCGGGGTGGGGGGTGGGGGTGGGGACATGGGGGTGGGGGGTGGGTGTGCGGGGGGGGTGGGGTGGTGGTTGGGGGGGGGGGCAGGGTGGTCAGTTCCTTCAGCCATTTGTTAGACTGATTTTCCTTCATTCCAGAGCCAGAAGACATACAAAGAATGGAACCAGGCCTCCTTTACAAAAATAGAGGGAGTCACCTGCTGAGGCTGCTCATTCAGGAGATTCTGTAAGAATTTGGAGACAACAGGTGATTACTACAGTGATCTCTTGTTACAGGGTTTAGTGAAGGGAGGAGAGGAGGGGGGAATGAGCTGGTCAGTCCGGCCCTCATTGCAGGTCTGTCAAGGTGCTGGTCAGTCCGGCCCTCATTGCAGGTGTGCTGTCAAGGTGCTGCTCAGTCCGGCCCTCATTGCAGGTGTGCTGTCAAGGTGCTGCTCAGTCCGGCCCTCATTGCAGGTATGCTGTCAAGGTGCTGCTCAGTCCGGCCCTCATTGCAGGTCTGTCAAGGTGCTGGTCAGTCCAGCCCTCATTGCAGGTGTGCTGTCAAGGTGCTGCTCAGTCCGGCCCTCATTGCAGGTATGCTGTCAAGGTGCTGGTCAGTCCGGCCCTCATTGCAGGTCTGTCAAGGTGCTGGTCAGTCCGGCCCTCATTGCAGGTCTGTCAAGGTGCTGGTCAGTCCGGCCCTCATTGCCGGTCTGTCAAGGTGCTGGTCATGTCTGGCCCTCATTGCAGGTGTGCTGTCAAGGTGCTGGTCAGTCCGGCCCTCATTGCAGGTCTGTCAAGGTGCTGGTCATGTCTGGCCCTCATTGCAGGTGTGCTGTCAAGGTGCTGGTCAGTCCGGCCCTCATTGCAGGTCTGTCAAGATGCTGCTCAGTCCGGCCCTCATTGCAGGTCTGTCAAGGTGCTGCTCAGTCCAGCCCTCATTGCAGGTGTGCTGTCAAGGTGCTGGTCATGTCCTCAGCACCATTCTGTGGTTTTTAAAGGACAAGAAGAGGCCTTTGTGGCTGCCCTGCTCCCATCATGTCTGCCTACACCTACTGCAACAGAAGAACGGAGAGAGACAGAAATTCTCCATGGCCTGATTCTGAAGGAGGCAGCACAGGCTCTAGGTCCCTTTAGGGAAGGCCAACCCCACATCATTTATTTTGGCTCTAGGCCATTTGACACTATTATTGAGGACCTACTGGGTGCAGGAAAAGTAAAAAATTTTTGGTCTTTTTGAGACAGGGTCTCCCTGTAGCCCCAGCTGGCCTGGAACTCACTCTGTGGAGCAGGCTGGCCTTGAACTCACAGATATCCACCTGCCTCTGCCTCCCGAGTGCTAGGATTAAAGGCATGCACCTCAACGCCCAGCTTAAAGACAGTTCTTAGCTGCCAAGTGGGTGCTGGGAATTGAACCTGGGTCCTCTATAAGAGCAGTCCGTGCTCTCAACTGCTGAGCCATCTCTCCAGCCCCCAGGAATAGTAATTTTTTAAGCCGATGGAATAGTAAATTTTCAGTGCATGCATACCCACCCAAATGCCTGTTGCCACGCCCACACCTGTCTTGCTGTTCCTTGCCTTCATTCTCCACTCCTGTTCCTACCGCAAGCCCTCTTCCCACCCTGGTGGCCTTGGGATAGATGGTGGGACAGTTGGGAAGGGGCAAAGCCTGTCCTGTGATAGTTTTACAGACTTCCTGTCTAACCAACAACACCAGTTACCACAGCTCTGGCTCTAGGTTAACTATTTGCTGCTGGTCTTGAACCTATGTCAGTTACACACAAAGAATTTTGATTTCACCAGGAAATAAAGCTGATCTTGCCCCTGAAGCTTCACCAGAAACTACCTGAAAGTATCTGAGGCGATTTCAATAGATGGTTAGACTTGAGCAAACTCCGGTTTGATCATGGCTGTTTCAGACTGAAAGTTTCTTTTGACTGGGCCTCTGTGTTAGTTCTGCATTTTAAACTGAAACATATTCTGCCATGCTGATTTATCTACTTTGGCTAGGTTACCCATATTCATGGTATTTTGAATTTTTCTCTTGATCTACCTTAAATAGGTGTATATCACATATATGGGACAGTTTTATTGTTTTAATTGTGTTTCGTTTTTGAGACAGGATCTATGCAGCCCAGATTGTCCTCTAATTCACAATCCTCTTGCCTGAGCACCCCTCAGTGTTGGATTATATGTATATACCACTCCTCTGATAATTATATTTTAAAATGATAATAATCTTGAGTGGACAGACATTACCTACCTTGGACAGCTGTTTGTAGGTACCCAGGACCTCGAGCTGAATATAAGTGGGCAAGAAATGCTTCATAGACTTACATAGACTTACAAGTATAAGTGTCCACGTCTGCATGGGCAGAAGCAGACGTCAGATGTGTTCCCCGTGGGTTCCTGACCTCCCCTGACTTCCTCCGGTGAGCAAGGCTGGATTCCTCTGTGCCCACGGCACACCAGGCCTCCTCTGGCTGCAGGCCTCAGCGCTAAAGAGACTCTCTACCCCTGGCTTGTCTCTGGGACACTAAAAGGAGACTCGGTAGAGGGCGGGGATGTACCCTGAGTTGAAGACACCGTCTGGCCCCAGGGGAGCCACGCCTGTGCGTTTGCTGAGGCTTCCAGAACCTTTGCACCAGAGAAGAGAAGGCATGTGCAGTGCGTGGGGCCGGTGTACCGCTGGGCACCTCCAGAGTCGCGCGGACTCGGGACTTTCAGCTTTGGGGCTGTATGGATCCGGAAAGAGGTGAGGGCGGTGAACTGTGGCCTCCCGTGACCTCTCCTCCAACCTGCCACCCAGGGAAGAGCGCAGAGCCTTTGGGCACTGGCGTCCTGCGGCTCGACTTGCTCTTTCTGTCACTGCGCGACCCTAAATGGCCTCCTCCTAGTAGAGGAACCCCTTGGGAAGGAGCAGGCTGGCGGGAGTGGTGGGTGTCACAATGCGGCGGGACACCAGGCAGATCTTAAAGGAGTGTGCCCCGCTTTGATGGAGCGAGCGAGCACCCAGGGCTGCTTTCCCTGGCGCAGGTGCTCGCAGGTCTTTTTCTAAGGGTGAAAACCTTTGGAAAACTCAAGGGTGCTGCTTTAGGATCCTGGGGTCTTAGGGATGAGACCTAGAGGTAGCGTCCCCTAGTACCTGGGAGGTTCAGAGAAAGAGGCAAGGCTGCCCGCTTTGCAGGCGACACTGTGCCAGGCCGAGAGGCATCAGCTCGCTCTCTCCGAAGTGATTTTCACCCGCGCAGAGGCGCAGCATATGGTTTCCAGGCTGGGCGGCGCCACACAAAGGACTTTGAGCAGAGGGGGCTTCCAGACAAGGAAACCAAAAGATCCCGACTTAGGGAGGTCTTAGTGGCAGGAGGCTGGATTTTTGGTTGGGCTACAATTAAGGGAAGATAATTAAGCCCAGAGCCGTGCAGCTTATTAATATTTATAGCCGAGGGCCTTCGCGGTGCAGGCGCGGCACCCGAGTCTCCCGAGCCTGGGCTGCGCAACGACTGGGGAGGAGAAAAGCTTAAGCAACACGGGAAGTATCCGCCTCTGCGTTTTTCATAATTACACAGCACTAAAGTCCTCCGGGGACTGCGGGGTCCGGATCTGCTGTCGGTGCGTCCCGGGACCACTATCTGAGCGGGACACTTGCAGGGCCACCCGCCCCAGCCCCGCGCTTCGGAGGCCAGGACCCTGACTCATTAATCACCCAAACCTCGCCTTCCTGAAATATCTCTCTAGCTCCCAGGACAGGCGACGCGTTAAGGAAGCGGCTAGATTTTCCTTTTCATCCCCTCCTCCAGGTCACGCGGGGCAGGGAGACAGTGGTTAAATGCAAGGATGGCTTTTGGGAGGCCACTCTCTGCCCTCAACGTTTCTCCATCCGAGGTGTGCAGGGCGCAGGGCGCAGGGCTGCAGGTGCCCGCGCTACGCAGCTCGGTGGTGCCGGGCGTCGGAGCGGATCGAGGGGCTACGTGGTGCATACTAAGTGGTCCAGCATCCCAGAGCTCTGGACATCCGAAAGGTCCAGCTCCCGGCGTACCGTCCACTACTGCAAACCGCGAAGGAAGCGTCAGCAATTTGTACTATACGCGTTTTCTGCTCCTCCCGCACTATGATGGGGGAGGGGAGGAAAGCGGGTGGGGGAGGGGCGAGAGCCGGGTGCTGATCGATTCTCCGTAATAAACGCGGGGTTCCGCAGGGGGCGCCGCTGCGGTTCCCATGGCAACGCTGCGCTTCGCCGCTGCAGCTCGCGGAGTCCGGGTTGGGTTAGCTGGGTCGAGGATAGAGCTCTTCGCTTGTGACCGCAGTGGCACCCAGCCTCTTTCTATTCTTGCCCTTCCTTGTCTTCATCTCCGTCTATGTTGGCTCCGGTTCTCTCCAGCAGCCCCTATCCCAGAACTGTAAACTGAAGGGAAAAAGAAGGGGGGAAATTCGTCGTCGTGTAAGGAGTGTTCCCTGATGGAGCCGCGCACCACAAAGGAGCCTGCCAGAGCAGCCCCAGCCTGCACCCAGGCCAGAAGTGGAGACACCAGATACACGTCACAGTTGTGCCCAGCTCCTCTGGACCGCTTCCAGGCTGATTAGCACTGACACCAGAGAATGATGATTAAGAATCCCTGTATATGGAAAAGGGATCAATCATTTAATTACGATGATTGTAGGGTATAGCGTAAAGGCATGCTTAACAAAAGGATGTAGATGGCATTGTAAGAGCGTTACACATCTGTATACACCTGAAAAGGAAATGTTTTGATAGGCATGAATGAAATTTCTCTATATAAAAATGTGTACAGCTTACCGGATCTAAGCTAGAGGGGATGGTAGCATTAATTTACAGTTCTCATTATATTATGCTGCAAATACGAAAACGATACCATCTATTGAGCTGTGATTTGCGTGTGTTCTCTCCTTTTTAAGGTTAGCTGGATAAAAATTAATGATAGTGACAATCTAAACTGTTTTCTCAAAGGAGAGTAAACATGATGAAAGAGTAATCTATTCCGTGACACTGGATTTTAAAACCAAAACCCCAGTAATATCCTCTTGGCTACTTGAGGACGCCAGAAATAGATAACGTCCACTGATATTTTAATGTCCATTTTCTTGGCTTTCTGTAAATGTCTCTAGTAATGGATACATCCTCACTTTCCCTCCTCTGTACCTTTCTTTAAAAAACAAATAAGGCTTTTAAAAATTATAGAATAGCTTTTAGATTTATGAAAAGGTTGCATGGAGTTCTCCACTGCCCTGCCCTGGATTTTTCCCATTGTTAGCAACACTAACATTACTTATGATTAACTACATTAGCATGGTACATTTGTCACAACTAATGAACTAATGTTAACATGCCATTATTAACCAAGCTTCATATTTCATTTGGATTTCATTAACTTTTCTCTTTCTGTTCCTGGGGCCCATCCAGGCTATATCACGTCACGTTTGGTCCTCAAAGCCTCCTTCGGTCAGGCTGTAATAGCTCCTCAGACTTCACTTGTTGTTCATGACCTTGAGAGTCAGATTATTTTTGTTTTCAGCGGAAGTATAATTTACATAGTGACATGCAAATATTTCAAGTTACAGTCATCTGTTTTAACCATTCCATGCATCTAATATAATCAGCTCTAGTACAAAGACTATCAAATCTAATATTTAAAATATCGTCACACATATTCCCTGTGGTATTTATAACATTCTCCCATGTATATGCACACATTCCAATAAACATTTTCTCACGATCTTTCCATTCTAGCCTAATATGAAAAATCACTCAATTTCAAAGGATGTTAAAAAGCTATTAACTTGATGGTAGCTTAGTGAGTCATTGATCATTTAGGTTGAATAATCTTCTTTTGGACACAATTTAGGCTACTGACCTCTATTCTGAAACATTTTTTTCCTCTGTAGCAAGTGCAGACATGCTGCTTAAAAACAGACAAATGAGGGTGTGAGCCAGTGTGGGAGCTCACTAGGATGGCTGAGCAATTTTAACAACAGCCTCTTTGACTTTTAGTTCTTAACATTGAAGCAATAATTAATGCACTTATTAATGCATAGCTCTTGGGGGAATTGTTTTCAAGTATCACATCCGTAATTTTGTCATAGATGGCTGATTCTCTAAATTGTTAAAAAAGAAAATTGTTCCACATTTTCTTAAGCTCTTGAGATTTGGACACATGGTATAAAAACACCAGAGATGTATTTTTAAGAGATGCAAACAAACTTAGAACTGGTGTTCAACAATGAGGAAAAAGGAAGCAAAAGTCTTGACATCATTCTGAGCACCAATAGTAGTAAGATCCAGAACCTGAGGTGGTTCAGGCAGATGAAGCCCTATATTAAAATAGGATCTAATTTCTCTTCGTTGCTGCAGTGCCTCACTGAGCAGCCTTAGTGGGTCCCTTTTTCTGGTTGGTAATGCAAAGTAGTGGCCACCAGAAAAGAAAAAAACAGTACAGCCCTACTTTTTTAACCACTCCTAAACAGGTGTTTTTTTGGGTTGTTTTGGGGTTTGTTTTTGGTTGTTGTTGTTGTTGTTTGAGACAGGGTCTCCGTGTAGCTCCAGCTTGCCTGGAACTTACTTTATAGATTAGGCTGGCCTCGATCTCACAAAGATCTGCCTGCCTCTGCTTCCCACGTGCTGGGATTAAAGGTGTGTGCCACCATGCCTTCCCAGTGAGATAGGTGCTGACCTTCTGACCAAATTTAGTTGAAGCTGAGCCAGTCAGAGGAGGTCCCATAGAGATTTCAGAAACTGAACATGGAAGTCTCTGCCTATCACACTGCCTAAAGTCTGGTCATGTTTACGGCAGGACAATTCCGCCCTTATCGTACTACTGTCTCATCATACTACTTTTTCCTATTCCACAAATTAAAAAAAGCAACAAACAAACCAGGTTATTTTTTAAATAAAGTTTAGAAGGCATGGGTAGCCATGAGCAATTTTAAAAAATCTTCTGCATGGCAAAAGAAAGCTTGAAAAAAATTGAGTAATTTTTAGCCTTTAAACATACCCTGTCTACTCCACAGAGTTAAATTCTTAGATCAAGTAACATGAATAACAAATACTTTCTAGAGTCATAGTTTGGGAAAAGAAGAAACAATTAAAATTTGAGGAGTAATACTTCATTAAGTCTACCTTTAATTATGCCTGAGGAAAGACAAAATGTTAAATCCCCTAAGATGATATTTTAAGTCATTTGTCCAAATTTGAGTAGGTAACTAAGAAAGAAATATGTTAGAAACAAAATTTGGGGTTTTTTTCCCCCTGCATCCCTACAAACACTGTCACTTGTAGGCTGAGAGTTCAGATGGAAAGCTGAGCATAGATTCTCTCTCTCTCTTTCTCTCTCTCTCTCTCTCTCTCTCTCTCTCTCCTCTCTCTCTCTCTCTCTCTCTCAAACACACACACACACACACACATACACACACACACACTGATTCCACAGAGATGATGAAAAAATGGAAAAAATGTAGGCTCTGAAGTGAGACAGCCTGGTCCCCCTCTGGTGCCCCTGCTGACTTGCAGATGACCTGAAGCATGTCTTTAACTCTTTAGGGCTGGACTATTCTCAACTGTAAGACAGGGTCTATAATATTAACAATTTAAAAATTTATACAGTTGTTATGAGAATTAAATGAGATATTCACATAGAAATTGGAAGACAAGGAAGCACATCACCCACAAGAAGCACCCAATAACATTACTGTTGATTTGTTGCTCATTATTTTTAAATCTCTACTATTGCCAAATAGTATATTATACTATATATTGCTACAGAGAACCCCAAAATGAAGTCCCTAGGTTTGAGTCTATTTCACCTGTTCATTTTAACAAGCTCCTATTCCAGGCCTATAATAGCCATAGCATTGTATTAAACGAGAGTATAAATAACTCCAGGCAAACTTGCCCAAAGCCTCGGGGAGAGAAGCTGTGCTGCCACACTCAGGCCCTGAGCAAGACTCCTCCAGGAACTTAGAGTACAAAGACCAGACTACAAAGTATCTTTGTTTTTTCAACTGACACTACTTTGTATCAGCCACATGTGAGGTTGTGTTCCAAGGCCATTCATAGATAAAATGCAGCCCCTGATCAAGAAGCTTACAGTGCATTAGGTGGAGACAGAAAAGTAAATGTATAATTAGTGTGCATGGAAAAAGTGTATTGCAAACATAGATGATGACATTTAGCCCTGAGTGCACCGAGAGGTGCAGGTGGGCAGGAAGGAACTCCTGGAGGAGATACAGAGGAAGAACCATGATGCTGATGCTGATGAGAAACAAGGAGAGTCTGACAGAGCTATGCACACAGAGAGGGAATTTCATTCTACAGACAGAAGAGGCGAATCCTAGTCACCAACGAAATGTGGAAGGAAAAGGAGAGGAAAGAGAAAGGAAGGCCTGAGTCTCTAGCTGAGGGACTGGAGGAATGGAGAGGAGAAAGAGCAGGGATGGGGTATCCTATGTGATCTCAGACTCAAGGGTTTTAAGTTCAGGGGACATGCAAGTGGGAATGTGCAGCTGATGGGTGGATAAAAGGTGGATGAGAGGGGCTGTAGTGTTGGTGTAGATAGCTACTAGGAGACTGCACTGTGGCCATGTGAAACAGGGACAATAAGGGGTCATGCTAGGCCTGAGGCTAGGTGAGGTGGCTTTAGTTACAGCACTAAGGAGGCAGGGGCAGGCAGATCCCTGGGAGTGGAAGGAGCCTGGTCTGTAAAGTTCCAGGACAGCCAGGATGATATAGTGAGACTCTGTCTCAAAAAGAGAAGAGGAGGAGGAGGAACAGGAGGAGGAGAAGGGGGAGGAGGAGGAGGAGGGAGAGGAGGAGGAGGAAGAGGAGAAGGAGGGAGGAGAAAAAAAAGGGTCAGTAGACATGGTCATAGGTGTCTTCTGTGGTCATATTGCAACTGACAGCTCCAGAAATGATAATAACCCAAAAGAGAGTACAAAACTTTTATATAAACTAATCTGTCTCCTGGGGAAAATCCCAACAGTCTAGGGAGACAGGCGATAAAAACATAGGAAAGTACAGGCAGAAGGGAAGCGTCTGAATTAGAAACAAAAGTAAATTCTGCTACAAGATTTTCTAGGCAATCCTATTCAATCCTGTGTGTGTGTGTGTGTGTGTGTGTGTGTGTGTGTGTGTGTGTGTGTGTGTGTGTTGAGACAGGGTCTCCCTTTAGTCCCAGTCTCCTGGAGCTCACTATGTAGAGCAGGCTGGCAGATCACTATGCAGAGCAGCCTTGAACTCACAGAGATCCACCTGTTTCTGCCTCCCAAGTACTGGGATTAAAGGTGTGTGCCACCCTGCCTGGCAAAGAATTTACAAAGTGGCAAGCTTGGAATTTGAACCACAGACAGGCCTCGTGATAGCAAGTCTGTTTACTTAACTGATAAGCCATTTTCTTATTTTTGATCTTTTTTTATCATAATTCTTTTCAGTCAGGATAATTTCCTGTGAAAATTGAACCATGGTTTCAGTAAGTAGGCAAGAAAGCTCACAGGGAAAGCATCCTTTCCTTAGACACTTTGGAGCTAAATTTGACACATATTTCAATCCAAAAACAAGGAATGCCAAAGAATGGAGTTCGCTCCCTCACTTAGCCTATGTTTAACGATCATAAAACATCACAAGGAATTTTTAGATTTTTTTTTTCCTGAAGTAAAAATAGAACCTCAGTATGAACAGCCTCCCCTGCCTGACCCACAGTGGGTATTTGGTGGCTCACTGAAGGAACCCAGAACAATACCAGATTTTTTTTTTGCAAAAGAGTAAATATCAACTAAATTTTTTAATGTTTAATCTCTGCATAGACAAGTGCCTATATTCCCTAAGCACCGAAAATAGCAGCACTGTATCTTTACAGTGACCTAATGGGAAGGACTTCATCTGGGACATGGTGAAAGTGAATTGATCAGATTAAGCATTTCCTCCATGCTGGCAAAGAAGTCACCAGATGGAAATTTCAGATACTTATGTATGTTAAATGTTAAATTTGTTGCTCTTTTCTTATATTAATAAGAACAGTGAATTACCAGAATTCTGTTTTTTGCAATGCTTATCTAGAAATTATTTTTCATATCTGAAGAAACATATTTGACCTAATAGGCACACCATCATATTTTTGAAAAAGCTATTCTTTTTTAATTTTTATTTATTTATTTTTTAATTTTTATTTATTTTGTATGTATATGAATGTACTGTCTGCATGCAGGTTTGTGCACCCATGTCGTGCAATGCCGTGGAGGTCAGAAGAGGGCTTTGGATTCCCCTGGGACTGGAGTTAAAGACCAGTTCTCAGCTGCCGTGTGGGTGCTGGGGATCAAACCCAGGTCCTCTGCAAGAGCAGAGCACCCACAGGGCGGCTGAGAACCGTCTTCAACTCCAGTTCCAGGGGAATCCGATGCCCTCTTCTGACCTCCATGGCATTGCATGACATGGGTGCACTAACCTACATGCAGATAGTACATTCATACACCTAAAAAAATAATAAAATTAAAAAAAATAATAAATTGGAAAAAAGCCAGGCATTTCAGCACATGTCTTTAATCCCAGCACCTGGGAGGCAGAAACAGGTGGCTCTTTGTTGGATTGAGGCTAGCTTGGTCTAAATAGTGAGTTTCAGGGCAGCTGAGGCTATAGGGAGACCCTGTCTGAAAAGGACCAAGATAAAAATAAAATTAAAAAAATAATAAGGTAGAGAGTAACTGAGGAAGACACTGGCCATCAACCTCTGGTCGTCATAAGCGCATCCATACACATACATGCTCACCTGCACACACAGGAACATGTGCACATCCATACACACACATGCTCACCTGCACACACAGGAACATGTGCACATCCATACACACACATGCTCACCTGCACACACAGGAACATGTGCACATCCATACACACACATGCTCACTTGCACACACAGGAACATGTGCACATCCATACACATACATGCTCACCTGCACATACAGGAACATGTGCACATGAATACACAAAAATGGAGGGAGACAGGCCAGATTTTTTAAATTTTTTTACTGACACATAATAATTGTACATATTTATCCAGGCACAATGGCATACACCTGTAATCCCAATACTCAGTCAGAGGCAGAAAGATCACTGAAAGTTCAAGGCCAATGTGATCTATGTAGTGAGTTCCAGTTGGCAGCCAGGGCTACTAGCAAGATGCTATCTCAAAAAAAATATGAAAAAGAATAACAAAACCAGTGCATATATGTATGGATTGAGAAAATACATAGAATCAAATCAATTTCAGAAAATTCTAATGGGGCTGGAAAGATGGTTCAGCGACTAAGAGCACTAGTTGGTCTTCCAAAGGACCGGATTCACATCCCAACACTCCGATGGTGGCTACCAACCATCTGTGACTCTAGTTCCAGGGGATCAGACACCCTCTTCTGACCTCCAGGGGCATCGCATGACATTTACATACATGCAGGTAATGCACTCATATATATAAAATAAAAAATAATATTTTTTTGGTCTTTTCAAGACAGGGTCTCCTTGTAGCCCCAGCTGTCCTAGAACTCGCTCTGTAGACCAGGCTGGACTTGAACTCACAAAGATCCACCTGCCTCTGCCTCCCAAGTGCTAGGATTAAAGGTGTACACCACCACACCCAGCTAAAAATATATATATGTATTTTTAAAGCAAGTTCTAATGATCTTGGTGATCTATTCTGTGTGAAGGAACTATGTTGGGATGACTTGGGGATACTTGGACATTCCATTACTAACTTTAACGTTCTTTTTTAAAATAACAATCTAAATTATCTATTAGTATTAAAAACTAAAGGTTCTTAAGTGTTAAAATAATAATATTAAACTTCAAATAATGAAGCTCCAACTTTGGCACTACAGACATCCTATTGATGTCTGTAAAGTAGATGGGCAAACACAGTGCAATATCAGATAAGGGCACACTTTTTCCTTCCACTTAAGAATCCAGCCAATTACCTAGTTGTAAGTATTTCTTGTGCACCGCCGCTTGAGCTTTTGTCCAAGCAGTTGGGAGTGATGCATATTAGAAACAACAACAACAGAAAGGACTGCATCAAAGAACTGACTGAAACAGTGAACTGCTCAAAACAGTCAACTTCCACATGGAGAATACTGAGAAAGACTGAGAGAGATGAAAAGCATGTTTGGCAGAATGCATGAGCTCTGGTGGGGTGGGGAGATGAGGGGGAACACGGGTCTAGATTTGATTAAAAAAATAAATATATAAATAAAATAAAATAAAATAAAGTACAATATGACTTTAAAAAAAAAAGAATCCATACTTTCCCCTGAATTCTGCAGTTTCTCTCATCCGTTGTGCATGTTAGTCCCTGCCACACACATCATAATTTGATTAGAAAAATAAAAAATATGGGGGAAGGGTCTGAATATGATCAAAATACATTGTATGAAATCCCTAAAGAATCAAAATAAAAATTTAAAAATGACCAAGTCCAGCAAAAAGAAGAATGAGGAAGAGGAAGAAGAGGAGGGGGGAGAGGAGAGGCAGAAGGAGGAGGAGAAAGTTATAAAAAAATAAGATGATATTCCAGGAGAACTCCAGTTCCAGGGGAATCCGAGACCCTCTTCTGACCTCCGCGGCATTGCACGACACGGGTGCACAGACTTGCATGCAGACAGTACATTCATACACATACAAAAATAAATAAAATTAATAAAAAAAATGTTTTTAAAAAATAAGATGAAAGAAGAAACAGAGCCTCGACAGAATGAAAGTGAGGATTTAGTAAGGACTGGAAAATTCCTGACTTCTGTCATGACTGACTGAAAAAGGGGAGAACAGGCATTGATTTGACAAGGAAATATAGAATAAAGTACACATCAGAGCCAAGCACAGTGGTGCACACCTTTAATCCCAGCACTTGGGAGGCAGTGGCAGGTGGATCTCTGAGTGTTCAAGGCCAGCCTGGTCTACCTGGTCTACATAGTGAATTCCAGGCCAGCTAAGGCTACAGGGAGACCCTGTCTCAAAAAAAAAAAAAAAAAAAAAAAAAAGATATTATTAACAGTGTTTTGTAAATAAATTTGACAATTTGAGGCAATTTCCTTGCAGAGAAACTGACAGAATAAGAAATTGAAACTAGGTCTGGAGAGATGGCTCAGTAGTTAAGTGCACATACTGCTCTTACAGAGGACCCAAGGTTCCCAGGAGCCACAGGAGGCTGCTCACAACTGCCTGCATTTCTGGCTCCAAGGGATTTGGTCCCTCTGGCCTCCACAGACACCTATACTCAGGTACACATGCCCCCATACAGACACACATACATAATTAAAACAATAAGAATATAACTTTCACAAAGAAACTGAACAGGAGTTTTATATGTATTAATAAATTGTGAACATATTTTTAAAAGAAAAAGAACCCAGAGGCTCATATATCTGAAAGACCTGTTTACTGAGTATTTAATGTGCCAGGTTCAGTGCTGAGAGAAAGGGTCAACAGCTAAGCCAGCAAATGGGGATCTGGCTTCAGGCCTGGGGAGCTGCGGTGAACGCAGACCAGCAAGCAGACAATGCTGATGCAATGCTACAAGGTTTGGCTGGTGACAGCTACCTGTTGGTCCTAATCAGCCAGCCAGACATGGGAAATGACAGCATCCAGTCTGACACCTTCCTCATTGCCACACCCCTGGCTCTCTCAGGAGCCAAACCTTCCAAACCTCTCCATCAAAGGATACTGCTTGGGCTCTAGCAGAATTCAGTGAAGTGGCCAAGGATGTGGCTTAGTGGTGGCGTGCTTGGGAGGCCCTGGGCTCCGACTTCAAGCTGGACACCGTGAACGCTCCTGCAATTTCAGCTCTCAGGACGCTGATACAGATTATAAGTTTCAGACCAGCTTGACCTATACAGCAAAACCCTATGAGAAAGAGAGAAAGAGACAGAGAAAGGGAGAGACAGGCACAGAGAGAGAGACACAGAGGGAGAGAGTAATGAAGTCTAAAGAATGGACAGGAAAATGCAAAGGGCAGGCAAGCCTCTCTTGCCTGACACCATGCATACTGTGAGCTTCCACGGTAGCCCTTTCAGTGATCAGGCTAGGCCTGGTTAGGGACTAACAGAAAAGCTGCAGTCTTGTTGCTTGCTCCCCTCTGCCCCCTTCTCGTGTGTGTGTGTGTGTGTGTGTGTGTGTGTGTGTGTGTGTACGTGTGTGTTGCCAGGGATGGATGCAAAGGCTCACACATGCTAGGCAAGCACTGGGCTCCACTCAGCCTCTGCCCCACTTATGTGCTGGAGTGTTTTGCTGCTAATTTTCCTTATCTAGAAAGTAAAATGTTAGGGTTATTGTGAGGATTAAATTATTTAAAAAACATGTAAATTCAACTGCTATATATTATTATATCTTAAGCCAAAATGTCTCTAAGTAGGGATATTAATAGAAATGAATAGATGCAGTTTAAATACTTTGTGTGGAGAGAAAGGTAGAATTTTTATTTTGAAATCTTCCTTTTGATCTTTTATGTAAATCATTTTTCCATGTAAATCATTTAGTAGAAAGAGTCCTGAACTTTTAGAGATTCGTCCTGAAGGATATGTGAGTGAAACAATATGACATCCAGAATCTGTTAAAAATGATGCACTGGAGTGGGTTGCAGCTCAGCGGTAGAGTGCTTGCCTAACACATTTGAAGTCCTGGGTTCGACTCCTATAACCACAAAAATAAATGAACAAAAGAATGCAATAGTTGGGGCTGGAGAGATGGCCTAGCGGTTAAGAGCGCCGACTGCTCTTGCAGAGGACCTGGGTTCGATCCACAGCACCCACATGGCGACTGAGAACCGTCTGAAACTCCAATTCCAGGAGAACTCCAGTTCCAGGGGAATCCCAGACCCTCTTCTGACCTCCGCAGCATTGCACGACACGGGTGCACAGGCTTGCATGCAGACAGTACATTCCTACAGATAATATTTAAAAAAAAAAAAAAAAAAAAAAAAAAGAGGCTTTGCCTCAGAACTTAAAAAAAAAAAAGAATGCAATAGTTGTAATTCAGTTTGTAGAAGTGTGCTTAGCACGCTGGGTTCTATCCCCAGCACCACCACAATAATGCTGATAATGTGGGTGGAGCCTGGACAGTGGGGACGTGAAAAGAAGACTGCATCCTAATCACTGTTGAAGCCAGGCCGCAGGCAGATGAAGCTTCCAGTTTCCTACATTTTCTACTTTTGCATATGTTTAAACTTTATTAAAATGTTAAAAGAGGGGGCTGGGCCTTTAATACAGCCCTCAGGAGGCAGAGGCAGGCGAATATCTGTAAGGCCAAGTCCAGCCTGATCTACATAGCAAGTTCCAGTGTATCTAGAGCTAAAGAGAGACCTCGAGAAAAAAAAAAAAGTTAAAGATAATAATAATAAATTCAGAAGTTGTAGCCACTATCTGCTGCTTTGTGTATATTCCCTGCTGGAGACTAAATGTCCAATTTTCTTTTCAAACCAAGCAAGCATGAATAGATTCTGTCAACCTGAGGCAGAATCACGTTGCTACGGCAACTCTTCACTACAGTAAATGGTTGTAGAGTCAAAATGGTGGCAGGCATTTCGTCTAGGAGGAGATCTGTGTCTGAGGATGAGAAACTCACCCGAAGATGCCTTTCAGGCACTTCTCCCCATCCCCACCCCATGGGAGAGCCTCAATGCTTTGCCCCCTGAATTTTGAAGAGCAAGTCAAAGAGCCTTGGGAACGGACGCCTGGGAGAAACCACCTTGATTCAGAGTTCTTGCTGTTGACTGGACCTCGAGGCCCAGGTAGGCAGCAGCTGGTAGGCCAGCAACAAGATCCTCTTATCAAGAAGACAGACCCTTAGCAAACATCTGTTTCTTTCCTTTCAGGCCCTTTCCCAACATTTGTAACTGATCAGTGACAGGGAACCCTGCCCAAGCCCAGCTTCCTCCACGTGGACTCTGTTTCCCTAGAGGCCCACGAGCATTTTTAGTGACACAAGAAAACCATCATGTGGCTGGGTAATCTCTGCGTATCATTAAGTCCATCCTCTGCCTTCAGAGAGACTGTAGCTAAATTATTCCATATGGTGACTTCCTAAGTGTCAACTCCACAGCAGGGACCAGGCTCTTCCTGTTCCACTGTGGGATTGGTAGGATCCCCATACCTTGCTCTGTTTGCTATATTATCCTAAGCAAGTCATTTAGCCTTTCCGTGTTCATTCTTTTAAAAGCATTTCCTCAAGACTTGGGGAGAATGAAGTAGAGTAAAACCTGAGGCTTTACCAAGCCACCTCAGTTACTCGTCCCCGCCCCTTGCTCCTGTCTCCTATCTTTCTCTTCTTTTTTTCAAATGTCACCAGGCAGCCTGAGGCCTGATTTTGGACATGTCCCATGAAGACCGTCTCCTCACATTTCCAATAATTAGCTCATTTGCTGTTTATGGCCATTGTCAGTAAGCACTTTTCCAGAGGTGTCCTCTCCTTCAACCGCCCTCCAACCAACTGAACTCAATACTTTCTCATGCAAAGTATTATAAAGTGATTCAGAAATGCCTAAACTGCACAACCCAGAGAGCTAGCTGCCTGATGTTTCGTCTACTCCATCAAGAAGTTGCCTTTAATATGAGAATAATGAAGTGTTTATTTTGAATGAATCAACTTGTAGGGCTGTTTGTTTTCCTTTTCTTGAGGCTCGATGCTGGCTCTAAGAACCCCCACAGCCTCCTGGTTGGCCTCAAGGATTCAAAACATCTTCAAAGTGACAGAAACTCTGCTAGCTTGTACCTCCTCGCTTTTATTTTATTTTATTTTTTTTTTTATTTCTGTATGTGTATTAATGTACTGTCTGCATGCAGGTTTGTGCACCCGTGTCGTGCAACGCCGCGGAGGTCAGAAGAGGGTTTCGGATTCCCTTGGAACTGGAGTTCTCCTGGAATTGGAGTCTCAGACGGCTCTCAGCCGCCATGTGGGTGCTGGGGATCGAACCCGGGTCCTCTGTAAGAGCGGTTGGCACTCTTAACCGCTAGGCCATCTCTCCAGCCCCCCTCCTCGCTTTTAAACAGACTGTTGGGGCTGGAGAGATGGCCTAGCAGTTAAGAGCTCTGACTGCTCTTGCACAGGACCCGGGTTCGATCCCCAGCACGCGGCTGAGAACCGTCCATAACTCCAATTCCAGGAGAACTCCAGTTCCAGGGGAATCCGACATCCTCTTCTGACCTCCGAGGCATTGCATGACACTGGTGCACAAACCTACATGCAGACAGTACCTTCATACATATAAATAAATAAATAAATTAATTAATTAATTAATAAAAAAATAAACAGACTGTTTTTCAAGAGGCCACTTCTGTTCTCTGGTTTTGGTTTCAGGAGAAATGCTGACGAATGTAAACAGGCTTTAACTTAAAAAAAAAAAAAAACACTTGGAAACAGTAATACAAAATTCTGCCTTTGGTTTTCAGAATGCTTGACACTTGTCAGGCTGGGGAACGAAATGTTGATAGACAGAGCACTTCTTCAGTGGCCTCCAGTGTGCTGGTTCTGGGAGGTGAAGAGCATGATTCCTCCTAAGCTTCCCAGAAGAGTGGAGGCCCCTGAGCACATAGGGCCTGAGATGTGAGAAACAGCACATAGTGGGAACTCGTATGAACACGAGGACTAAGACTGTGCGTGAAATCACCCTTGGAGTTCAAGGAGCTCCAGAAACGAGATCCTTTGCAGATCTATCCAGCACATGGTCTTCTTCTAGATATTTCATTGGTCCAGAAAAGTCACATTAGGGCCAGTGAGACAGCTCAATGGGTAAGGTGTTCGCTGCACAAGCCTAACCACCTGAGTTTAATCCCTGAAAGAGGACGGAAAGAACTGATACCAAAAAGTTGTCCTCCATGTGACACTGTGCCCCCAATAAATAATAATAATAATAATAATAATAATAATAATAATAATAAATTTTAAAAGTCATATCAGATTGTGAAGTACTAGCCTTAATGAATGCTCTGTGGGACTGAAGCCCACTACAGCTGTGTTAGCATTAGACAAAGGGGTAAACAAGCTGTGAATGTGATTAACCCAATGAACTTTGAAAATGACAATTACTGAAGGTGAGTGGATCTCACTTTTCATCCTAAACAGGAGGCTGAGACAGGAGAATAGTAAATTTAAGACCTGGTTAAACTACAGAGTGATATCAAGTCCACCCAGGGCAACTTAATAAGACCTTGTTTCAAAATAGCAAGTAAGGGGCCTGGAGAGATGGCCTAGTGGTTAAGAGCACAGAATGCTCTTGCAGAGGACCCGGGTTCGATCCCCAGCACCCACATGGCAGCTGAGAACCATCTTTAACTCCAGTTCCAGGGAAAGCTGACACCCTTTTCTGACCTCAGCAGCTTTGCAGGACACGGGCGCACAAACCTACAAGCAGACAAATAAATTAATTTAAAAAAATAGCAAGTAAAAAAAAGGCTGGAGATATAGCTCAGTGGGAGGGCACTTGCCCTAGGTTCAATTCCCAAAACCAAGAAAAAAGTTAAAAAAGAAAAAAGTTACCCCTGGCTCCAGGATGATCAGAGAGTAAAGGACCCACCTGCAGGATGGATCAGAGTGAAGAAAGAAAAAGAAATTGGATATAAAACTGAGTAGAGGAGGGAGGAATGAGTATGATAAAAATATTCAAAAAGTATGAAATTCTCAATTTTTTAATCGTAAAAAATAAAAATAAAATATGTCTGTGCAATCCATAAAAAAGAAAAAAGGTGCTGGGCATGGTGGTACATGCTTTAATCCCAGCACTTGGGAGGCAGAGGCAAGCAGATCTCTGTGAGTTCAAGGCCAGCCTGGTCTACATAGAGAGTTTCAGGACAGCTGGTGCTACAGGGAGACCCGTCTCAAAAAGACAAAAGAAAAAAAAGAGAAAGAAAGAAAGAAAGAAAGAGAAAGAGGTTCAGTTAGGGATGTGGCTCAGTGATAGAGCTTACCTAGTAGTATGAAAAGGCTTTGGGTTCACTTCTTAATGTGCACATGTGGGAACACACACACACACACACACACACACACACACAGTAGCACATACACACACTCAGGGAAACGTATTATTTTTTTCCTGAAAGAGAATAGCAAAGACTGGTTAAAGAGGAGGGACCAGAAATTCAAGAACTTTGTGTCTTAGTAATGTCCGCCACCATCGTTTTATTTATTTTATTTTATGTATATGAGTGTTTTGCCTGCATAGAAGTGCACCATGTGCATGCAATGCCAGCAGAAGCCAGAAGAGGGCATCAGAGCTCTTGGAACTAGAGTTAGGGATGGTTGTTAGCCTCCCTGTGGGCGCAGGGAACTGAACCCAGGTCCTTCAGAGAAGCAGCAGCCAGTGCTCTTAACAGCTGAGCCATCTCTCTAGCTCTGCCACCATCATGATGATTCAAAGTTGAAATTCCAGCAACACTTTGCAAGATCCTATAAGAAGATGCAGACAAGATATTTGCATAAAAAAGTTTGAACCTCAAGTCTGAGAATTACTCTATGTGGAAAGGACTGGAGCACCAGCAGCCTGACTCCTTTTCCTCTGCAAATGTACTCAGTACTTCCTGAGCTCACCTGTGGGAGCAGAAGTAGTATCTAATCCACTTGCATCTTTCTCAGGATACAGTCAAGTGTGCCCTTCAGGACATAGCAGACAAACCACATAAAGAAGAGAAAGGCCATGTTAAAGGGAAACTCTTTTGACATGGGCTGGGACTCCCTCTCACTACCTGGATTCTTGAGTTCCACCAAATGCTTCTAGGACTTGAAGGCAGGGGGTGACTTAAAGCAAGTTGACTTTGGTTACAAGAAGGGCCAGCTGGGTGCTATAAGGGCTGCATCTGTCCACATGGGTCTACCAAGCATGGATTTAAGGATGTCTTCACCCCCCGTGACCACTGACATTGCTTGCTTTGAGCCCCTCATACTGTGGAAGTTATACTGGAGCAGCTCTTGGGTTTTTATCTCTTCCATTCCAAATTGTAACCAAAGGCTCTAAAGGCAGACGTACTTGGAATTTGAGTCCTAGATATCCCAGAACCAGTCACTGAGCCTGTTTTCTCAGCTACAAAGTGGGGATGCTCACACTAGAACCTCTGTGACAGGATCTTCTTGGGGCTGAGCCATTTTGTCACAGAGCTGGCTCTTAGTCCTCAGCTAACATTAACTGGAACTGAGGGGTTTGCAGTACTGTTCCTGCTTTCCTTGGTGGCATTCCTACTGGCCATGGCATGGTGGGATTTAGCCTTGAGCTGTGGGGCTAAAACTAGAGTGCGATGTGAGGGATTCCACTTTAAAAATCACCTAAAAGCAGGGAGTGGTGGCGCACGCCTTTAATCCTAGCACTTGGGAGGCAGAGGCAGGTGGATCTTTGTGAGTTCAAGGCCAGCCTGGTCTACACAGTGAATTCCAGGACAGCTGGGACTACAGGGAGACCGTCTCGAAAAAAAAAAAAAAAAAAAAAAAAAAAGCACCTAAGCTGATGCTGAGCTCCAGTATCTCTGGTTTCCCTTTAACATGGCCTTTCTCTTCTTTATGTGGTTTGTCTGCTATGACCTGAAAGGCACACTTGACTGTATATTCTTTTCTGATTTTTTTTTGGTACCTCTTCAAGCGTTTAGGAAAATATTTTAAATGTATTGTTGTGGTTGAAATTTTTGTTTTTGAGTTTTGTTCTCTTTTGACTTTAGTGTTCACAAGAACCTCTATCTTAGTTAACTGGTTCCCATTTCACCTCCTCAAGAAATCCCTCCACCCCATTTCCAGATCTGCTTATCCTGTAGGTTTCCCACCTATTATAGGGAAAGTGTAAAATCCTAGCTTGGAGCTGCTGTTTGGTTCACAGTGCCTGTGAAGGTCTGCTTCTGCCTCCCTCCACCCTGATTCTGTTCTGCCCAATATAAGGTACCCCAGCTTGTCAAAAACTACATGCCAGGAAAAGGAGTTATCAGACTTTTTTGTTGTTGTTGTCTTTTTGAGACAGGGTCTCCCTGTAGCCCCAGCTGGCCTGGAACTCACTCTGTAGACCAGGCTGGCCTTGAACTCACAGAGATCCACCTGCCTCTGCCTCCCGAGTGCTAGAATTAAAGGCGTGTGCCACCATGCCTGTCGCACGCAGCAGTCTCGCCAGCAAGAACTTCACGCGGACAACAGGATTCTTCTGCAGCAAACTTTATAGTGTACAGCTCTCTTGTGAGAAGGACCCTGAAATGGGGCAGAAGCACTGCTTATATAGCAGTCTAGAGGGCTTGTGCATGCTCTGGATTGGTGCACCATCCGATGCCTCATTTGCATACCAAAAGCGTGGGCTCGAATATCCTGTGGTTAATGAGCATCCTGTTTATCTTACGAGGAGGAAGTAAGGAGGGGAAGGACAGGATGAAGATAAGCCTGGAATGTCCTGTGGGCTGGAACATCCTGTGGTTAATGAGCATCCCGTTTATCTTACGAGGAGGAAGTAAGGAGGGGAAGGACAGGATGAAGATAAGCCTGGAATGTCCTGTGGGCTGGAACATCCTGAGGCTTATCTTACGTGGAGGAAGTAAAGTGAAACTAGCCTTCCATCGCTCGATGGGCGGGGGTGAGTTCACGAAACTCTAGCACAGGCTTTCTTTAACGAAGCAGACTACCAACACATGCCTGGCTTAAAGATGGTTCTTAGCCACCATGTGGGTGCTGGGAATAGAACCTGGGTCCTCTGCAAGAGCAGTCAGCACTCTTAGCTGCTAAGCCATCTCTTCAGCCCTGCAGACTATTTTAAATATTTGAAGAAGTCTAACAAGGCCATTGTAATGGTTCACTTGTAGCCAAGCCTAAGGACTTGAATTTGATCCCCAGAACCCACATGGTGGAGAGAACCAACTCCAGCAAGTTGCACTCTGACCTCACACACATGACAACACTCAACACATACAAACACAAAAATAAACAGATGTAAGAAAAAAGTCCAACAACAACCGTAGATGGGCTTGCACAACCCAAGGGCTGTGGGGTCTGAAATGCCGTGAGCCTTTATGTGGTTAGACGTGGATTAGCAACTTGGGGCAGGACTGTCTCTCCAGCTGGTCGGATGTTCTGGGTGGAAAGCCAATTAATTATAGCATCTTTCTTCATGACAGTCATCAAGAATCATAGCGCTATTTGCTATGTGCCTCGGCTAAAGTCAATTCCATTCACTAACATGGATTTTCATGATCATCAGACCAAAGGGGAACTCCAGCATGTGAGAGTGCTAAGTGCCTTCAAGTCCAATATCTGGTTTGCCTCAAGTCCTAGAGTCCAGTTTCAGTGAGGCCGCAGGAACCACAGAAAGGGTATGCAAGAGCAGCATACCCCCAAACTGTCTTAAGGGCCTTTACTCCCTGGTTGGTAAAGAACGGAATCACTGGGAAGAATGACCCCGCTCTTCACCATTGCTTTTCTAGCTTGCATCCACCAGCCTCACTGTTATCAATAAGCTCAGCTTTCCTGTGCTGGACCAGTTAAAGAAGATGAATGGGACTCCTGCCCAGGCCTCCGCCCTCCATAAAACACAGGGCAAAGTCAGAATCAGCTATTGCACATTGGAACTGTGTGCATATCGTGCTGGGGATGTTAGAGGCAGGTGCTACACTACTGAGCCATGCCCATAGCTCCCACCAGTTATATATCAATTCTGGAATTTGAACCCAGGGCCTTGGACTTGCATGGTGAGTTATCTACTACTGAGCTACATTCCAGCCCAGTCTTTATATGTTTTATGATTTCTCGGACATTGTTCGATGCTCTGCAGGAATCGATGCCACTTTAAGCCCACAGAAGAGTCGGTGTCCGGAGAATCTACTCCACATTTGACCAAGGTGAAGACTGTCTCCAGTTCCAATCTCTTAGGCTTTCTTAGTGCTTGTTCCCATACTATTTCCATCTCCCCTGGACTAACCATACTCATAAATAAAGCAGGTGAGAGAGGAATCTCTCCTAAAAGAGGAGGTTGCTCATCCTTGAAAGTGTGTAGATTTAGGTATCTGCCTTCAGGAAATGCTGTGGAAATGTTAGCAGACAATAGCATTTTAATTATGACTCTAATATATTTGTATCACAAAACCTGGCAATTTCAATGATCAAGTACTGTGATTATACAAAGCATTTTTAGAAATAATAAACCTCCATTGAATACACTCATGAACTACATTAAGATTCAATTTTAGCTCTCCTAGTAATATCAAATAATATGAGTGGATTAGCTATTTTAAAATGTATTAAATGTAAATTGATTTCTGCATTATCAGAAATGATACCGAGAGACCTTTTGTCGTCCCTGTCATGAACCTTGCCTGGCTCCTGGCTCATATGTTTCTAGTCACAGAAGCTTTGTAGAGCATTTTCATTTTCATTATGTACTCTCTGATTTCCTGGTAGGCACTTGCTCTGTGTCTGTCCACCAGACTTGGACTCGTGTGTTTAATATGAGCCAGGGGCCAGTCTGTGGACAGACACTGAGTGCCAAAGCTGGCAGAGCTTGGGGAAGATCGGGCAGTAATCCCAAATTCAGACTCAGGAGGCAGCTCTAACCCTTCCAAGCTTTCGCTCTTAGAGGTTTGTTGGCTCTAGTGGCACTGTCTTCTAAGTCACAATCATTAGTTTGTCATCCAACATGATTTAACCTTCCAAGCACAACTACACTCTTCTTTCGATGGGAACATGAAGTACTGGTCTCAAGATTCTCCAAATGCTGTATCAAAGAATCCCAGTAGCTGCAACTCTGATTTGATCCCAAAATATACTTCATAAACATAATCAAATCATCATGTCTCCTAGGAGTTTGCATCTTATTGAGTATAAGGAATCTGTGATGGCTTTGAAAAAAAAAAAAAAGAAATCTGTGAGAGATGAAAAAGAAAATAAACCTGGGTATATACCCACAAGACTCATCTTACCGCAGAGATACATGCACAGCCATGTTTATTGCAGCTCTCTTCACAATAGCGAGGAGCTGGAACCAACTCAAGTGCCCCTCAACTGACGGGTGGATAGAGAAAATGTGGTCCATCTACACAATGGAGTTCTATGCAGCAGTAGGGGCTGGAGGGATGGCCTAGCGGTTAAGAGCGACGACCGCTCTTGCAGAGGACCCGGGTTCGATCCCCAGCACCCACATGGCGGCTGAGAACCGTCTGTGACTCCGGTTCCAGGAGAACTCCAGTTCCAGGGGAATCCGAGACCGTCTTCTGACCTCCGCGGCATCGCACGACACGGGTGCGCAGACCTGCATGCAGACAATACATTCATACACATAAAAATAAATAAATAAATAAAAAAAATAAAAAAAATAAAAAAAGAAAGACGACATCATGAGCTTTACAGGTAAATGGCTGGAGCTAGAAGATATCATGCTGAGTGAAGTAACACAGTCCCAGAAAAACAAACGATGAATGGTACCCCTTATCTGTGGATGCTAGCACCAGTTACCTAATTGTATGGCAAACTGAGCAATGTCAATGTGATCTGAAAACAACTGTGTTCTTATATTGTAGAATCCCTTTAAAAAATAAACAAATTTTAAAAAATTAAAAAAAGAAGATACCTGAGAAGGACAGAAAAGAAGCTGGAACCTTCTAGAAACATGGAAGCATACATACGTTCTAGCAGAGGGCTGAGCAGAGGAAGGACTGTAGAATAGCACATAGCAGACCTGCATCTGGCATACACAGAACATAAAAAATACATGTAAATGTAGTCTAATGAAGGACATTTGGGGAGGTGGGTAGATTTTAAGAAAACTAGTAAGCTAGGGCAGAAGGACACATGGTGACACGTGCCTGTCATCCCAGCACTTGAGAGGTGATGACAGGGTGACCAGAAGATCAAGGCCAGCCTTGTCTACACAGCAAATTTGAGTCCAGCCTGAGATACACACGTCCCTGTGTCAAAAACACAAATGCACACAGAGAGATAAATAAGAAAGGAGATGGGGGAGAAATATTAAAAAGACACATTTGTAGGCAGGAGAAAAAAAAAGAAAGTAAAAAGGGAAAATCAGAGGAGAATATAAGACCTTAAATGATAATTATATGACATAGAAAAACTCTTGCCCAGAAGCCTGGAGGGATGCACAGAGAGGACAGAAAGATCTGGACAGGGGACACTGCATTTACAAAAGCCAGGAGGCAGGAGGCACAGGAGAGCAGGCTGTTCTGACCACAGCCTTGCCAGAGAGAGGAAGCTGGGCCCAGGCAGAAATTGCCTTGGTACACTCATACACATTAAAAAAAAAAAAAACGAAAAAGGAAGAAATCTCTAGCTGGGCATTGTGGCGCACGCCTTTAATCCTAGCACTTGAGAGGCAGAGGCAGGCGGATGTCTGTGAGTTCAAGGCCAGCCTGGTCTACATAGTGAGTTCAGCTGGAGCTACAGGGAGACCCTGTCTCAAAAAGACTACATATATATCATATATATATATATATGATATATGTGTGTATGTATATCTTTTTCCAGTGCTAGGGATCAAACCCAGGGCCTTGGATCTGCTAAGCACTCCCCTCCTGAGCTACACCCCAGCCCTATGCATGAATTTTCACTACACTCTACAGTTGCTGTTCTGACTGACACCTATGACATATTCTACTTAGTGTTAGCAGTCCATCACAAACATCTGTTCTTCATTAGAGTTATTTTCATGATAAAATGGTATCATTTGAAGGGCTGGAGAGATGGCTCCGTGATTAAGAGCACTGTCTGTTCTTGAAGAAGACTCAGTTTCAAATCCCAGCACTCACATGACCTAACAATCATCTATAACTACAAATTCTGGAGGATCCAACACCCTCTTCAGTCCTCCCTGGGCACTACATGATACAGGTGCATTTACATACATGCAGGCAAAGTACACTCATACATATAAATTTTTAAAAAGTGTCATTTGACTGTTCCTTGATAATCAAATATTTAGGTTTTTTCATATTTTTATTAGAACAAATTAGATCAATGTAATCTTACACACAAAGTTTTTCTCCAGTGTCAAAGTAATCCTGTGTCAGGACATGTATATCTAACTGTCACACCAGCCTTATGGGACAATATTGGCTTCCAAGCTATTTGATGAGTGAAAAATCATTATCTTCTACTTCCAGTTTATAACCTTTCAATGACTTGTAAAATTTAATAGGTCTTCATATTTCCCAACAAGCATTATTAGGGCAACAGATAAAGTTATAAAGTAATTTAGTGAACAGATAAAAAAGAATAGCAATTGGTATTTTACACCTCAGTAAATCTGTGGCCTGTGGAGACCAATGAAATAATTATAGATTTGGCAGAAGTTCTTTTATAAAGTGCTATATTATTATTTAAAAATCAATGCATTTTCTAAAGGCTAAATAAATTGTTCTTTGGAAGGAAGGCATTAAGATGAGCTAATAAACTTTATAGACATGTACAGATAATGACCAAGTACCTGTGTGATTTAGATGCCAGCATCACCTGTTTATATGGTGCAGGCACAAATCTATGCCTAGCTACTGGTCTCATATTTCAGAGCTTCCCCGTTCTAACAATGACACAGGCACAAATTATTTTTATTGACCTGAGGAAGGTCTGTGACATGCCCCTAGAGGATGGCTCAGGGCACAGTTCCAGTGGTTTTAAAACAGTGGCTTTACTAAGCCACTCTACGCATGCAGGAAAACCATGCTTTCCAGTCCGTTAGGATGAACCCGCAAATCAATTTACAACCGTATTCATGAAAAGCTCTGAGTAAAACTGCTGTCAGACTCCACTTCACAGGCCAGGTTCTAAAGGGGGAGTTCATTCCTTCCCACTGCCTTCAGGACAGGACCTTATTAGTAAAAGATTTGTTTGAAATTCACAGAAAATCCAACTGGTTTCCAGGGAGATAACCACTACCACTGCGTCAGAATTAGCCCTTAGATGGAGCAGCCGCCTATACTGTGACTGATGACACTGGACAGAAGGTTGGACCCTGTGGGCCAGGATGGTTCTGAAGGAGGGGCAAGTCAGCCCTTTCCCCTGATAGTGTTCACCGAGTTCCCTGTGGAGGAGCAGTATGGGAAAGCGCTCTGGGGAAGTACAAAGGCCCCCTGAGGTGCTGAGACACAGCAAAAGCCAAGACATAGACTCGTCCAGACTCAGAGACTCCCTGCGGAGATCACCGACTGAGATGTGGACAGAGGAGCCAGTGGAATGCAATTTACCAAGGTGAGGAGAACTCGTAGACACACGGGGTCTCTTCCCACAGCCAGAGGGACTTTTCTTTATTGCTGTGGTCCAGGTAAGCAGAACAGGACTATTCGTGTCTCAGATCTTGGAGTCACAGGGCTCTAGAGCCACCAGTTCCTTGTAAAGTCCAATTATTTGGCAATTGAGTTTTCAAAACACTGTCAGAATACTATGTGACACTCCAAACGAAAATTCCAGGCACAATGACCAGCCAGGCAGTGTAAAGGCTCCAGAGGTAAGGCAGAGTCTCTAGGTTATACCATCATGGTATTTTGGGGTTTTGTTTTGTTTTGTTTGTTTTTGTCTTTTTGAGACAGGGTCTCTCTGTAGCCCAGCTGTTCTGGAACTCACTCTGTAGACCAGACTGGCCTTGAACGCACAGAGATCCGCTTGCCTGTGCCTGCCGATTAAAGGCAAGTGAGTAGGCACGCACACTCGGTGCGAGTAGGCAGACCCATTTTGATTTGAAGATTGGTTTAACCTATTGTCAACGGTAGGGCAGAAAGCAGAGTCCCTGAAGAGGGGTGAGAAAGTCTGATATATTTTTTGCCACAGGATGTAGGAATTGTTCATTTGAGGGACTTACTGTTCTATTCTGAGAGCTTGAAGCTGGACACCACTTGGAGGGGAGAAGGGACCGCACAAAGGGAGGGATAATTAATCAGGTTGTTACTTGGCACACGGCCAGAGGTTCCTTGGCAACATGAATCCCTCGGCTGTCAGCAATCAGAATGCAGGCAGCTTTCAATTACCAGTGCTATTGGAGGGGGCAATGACGGGGGGAATCCAAAACAGCCGATAATCCCTCCAAATCATTTAATTTATCTTTTGAATGATTTTTGCATGTGTATACACAATTTCTTCCTCTTTCGTTATGTTCCACTTAAGGTGAAAATAAAACAGATGTGGGCATGCACCAGTTGATAAGAAAATAAAACAGATGAAAAAGTGGTCACCAAATTCAACATTTTTGGATTATCAGGAATTTGATATATGCCATTTCATAGGCTCATGGAAATAAAAGGAACCAAAAGATCACTTCCTTTGAATTTTTTGCTTTGTAGATAAACTGTGTCAATTACCTAGGACCCTGTGGATAACTCAGTGTTCATTCAGGTGTTATTTTATTCCCAAGAACTAGCTTTTTGTTGCTTTTTCCTTTAACCAGTTTGTTCCTGTTGGGAGAGAAGTCAGAGAAGTGGAGTGTCCTTCTACACCTGTGCTACAGAGCTAAGATGCCAGGCACCAGACCAGTGACCGCAACCCTGGCAACTCCATTAGACTCACCTAAGCATCATTAAAAGCAGCTTTGTTGTGGAGTAAGGTGGCATACGCATGTAATCTCAACACTCAAAGGCAGAAGGAAGAGAATCATGAGGGGGTTTTGGTGTAAGTGTACCATGTGCATGCAGGTTCCACGGAGGCCAGAAGAGAGCGTCTGATCCCCTGGAACTGGAGTTACAGGTGGTTGTGAGCTGTCATGTGGGGTCTAGGAACCAAACCTGGGTCCTCTGCAAGATCAGCCAGTACACTTAACCACTGAGCCATCTCTCCAGCCCCCATAATTATACTTTGTCTGAAAAAAAAAGTCCCAGACCAATTAAATTAGAATCTGGAATGGACACAGGAAACAGGGATACTGTGGGTAAAACCCAGTCCCTAGAATTTAAGAAGGTGAATTCAAAGGGTTACAAAGTCACGAATCGCTTCCCAGAATCCTGGCCCCTTCTTCTACTGTACATAGCCTCAGACAACTCTCTCACCTCTGTTTCCTCAATAAAATGGGATGATGAGGATGATAGCTTAATACTTGCCTTGGTGGGTTGAAAGAAAGATGAGATGACATACAGAAAATACCTAAAAAATTTCCTAACACATAAAACGCATTCTATGAATACTACCTATTATTGTTACTGCCACTGATACTAATATTACACGAGGGCCCTGAGAGGACGGTGCATGCTGTGAGACTGTCTAGACATGTGCTAAAAAGTTCTTTGGAAATGTTGGTCTGAGACTTTGAGATTTAAGTTGGCTTTTCTATTCTTCAAAATATCCAAATAAAAATTAAGTGTAGGAGTTGAAGTGAATCCCCTTAAAAGGATTCACCACTAACTCAATAAAAGGAAGATAATTTTTTTTTTTTTTTTTTTTTTTTTTTAGACAGGGTCTCTCTGTAGAGACCAGGCTGGCCTTGGAATATACAGAATCCTGCCTCTGCCTCCGAGAGCTAAGTTAAAGGGTGGGCCACCACACTGGCCAATAAAAGGAATATTGAGGCAATGGGGTTCGGGTTCAATTTGGATGTCATCCTGCCTTTTTTTTTTTTTTTCCTCTTTAAGTCAGGGTCTCCCTGTAGCCCCAGCTGGCCTGCAATTCACTATGCAGACCAGGCTGGCCTTGAACTCAGAGATCCACCTGCCTCTGTCTCCCGAGTGCTGGGATTAAAGGCTTGTTTTACCATTCCCAGCTAAGCTAATTTGTGATTGTGTGGTGTGTGTGTGTGTGTGTGTGTGTGTGTGTGTCTTTTTGAAACAGGTCTCCCTATAGCCCCATGTGGCCTGAAACTCACTTTGTAGACCAGGCTGGCTTTGAACTTACAGAGATATGCCTGCCTCTGCCCCCTGAGTGCTAGGATTAAAGGCATGCACCACCAAGCCTGGCTTGATTTGGGATTTTAAAATCTTAATTAAAAAAAAAAAAAAAAAAAACAGAATGTGGCTGTGTAGCCCATACTGTCCTAGCCCAGTCCTCCTGCTTAGTCTCCTAAGTGCTAGGATTATAGGTGTACACCATCATCCCCAATTTAAAGACTTTTCTTTAATAGGGAAGCTTTGGAGACCACACTGCATTTTGGAGATGCAGATTGCACTGAAGTATAGCATACAGAAGAGTGGGCCAGCAATGAGCACACAGATTGTAAAAATTTTGCAAATTGAACAAACTCATATAATGAGAAACTTTATCAAAAAGCAGAATAGGGGCTAGAATATAGCTGAATGGTAGAACAGGTGCTTACATTCACGAAACTCTGGGTTCAGTTCCCAATACCAAAGGACAAAAAGTACAGTAAGTATGGCACTCTGCAATCTCCGTCAGTCCCTGTCATGACCCCACAAAACAACCTTCATTTCTTTTTGTTTTTTTTTTTTCTTTTCAAGACAGGGTCTCCCTGTAGTCCCAGCTGGCCTGGAGCTCACTATGTAGACCAGGCTGGCCTTGAATTCATAGGGATCCACCTGTCTTTGCCTCCAGAGTGCTGGAATTAAAGGTGTGCACCACCACACCTGGCTTTTTTTTTTTTTTAACAATCCTCATTTCTAAAACCGTAGACTACTTTGGAAAATTGCTTTCATATTTTACTATAACATCTTAACTATATGAATAGAATTATATCATGGGGATTTTTTTTCCCATGGGGATTCTTTTGTGACTGATATTTTTGTTCAGCATTGAGATTAATGCATATTTTTGCATATAGCAAACCAACTACCAAAGTGGTTGTGCCAGTTTACAATCCCGTTTCTCTCCATCCTCACCAACACTTGATATTGTATAGTGTGTTTGTTTCAGCTATTCTCTCGGTGGTGAACTCTTTTCTTCTTAAGAGTCTTATGTAGCCCAGCTCAACCTTGATATATAGCTGACTGTGACCTTGAAGTTCTGATCCTCCTGCTCTACTACTTGAGTTCTCTATTAGGGCCATGTGCTGTGGTGCTGCAGATCAAACCCAGGGCTTTATGTGTGCTGAGTAAGCACTCCACCAACACAGCTACATCCCCAGCCATCCCACTGAACTCTAAGAAAAGAAAACCTAAAGGACCATATAAGTCATGATATCATAAAGAGCTAAACCTGTCTTGATATCAAGCCAGGCTTCTCAGTCTGCAGTGCAGTGAGCGAGGGCCTAAATGCAGAGCCACTGCCCCACACCACTTTCCTGTTTCCTGTTTGAGGTCCATACGTGATGGGACAAAGAACATGGGGAAATGGTCCTAGTTCTCCCTGAGATGGCTCCATCCAAGAGATAGTTTTTGATCCCCCGAACAATCCGTGAGTAAGTGTACATAGCAGCTCCCATGTCCTCAGGAGTCCAGCCCCTGCCCTCAGAGTTTATAGTAACGTCAGTGTTTTAGAAAAGTCACTCTGGCAGCCTGGATGGGCACAGAAACTGGACAGGGGGGAAATGAGAAGCAGAGGAACAGATGCTCAGCAGAGGGGCAAATCCCCAGTCAGTTCCCAGTTCCCGCTGCCCCACCCTGCAAGTGTCTCCTTTATTGAAAATTGACTCTCACCCTTGTTTGCACTTTGGGGATTGTTAAACGCAGAGTTTCTGTTAGAGATTCTCGTAGGTTTGGGGGGCAGCAATCACAGTCCTGTGCTCCTGAGCCTATGCTGCTCTCACAGTTTTCTCTAGATGTTTCTAGAGCTGGCTCCTGAGTAACACTCTGAGCACTTGCCAACGTTTACCTTCTTCCTAGCACTTTGCAAACACTACCCTCACCTAATATAATTCCTTCAAGATTATGCTTTAGAATTTAACAGGTAGACCTTTTAACTGCAAAACCACAGTTTCATTGAACCTCAAAATTTCTTTATTTGGGTAAATGAAGATTAAATTAGATAATGTGTAAGATGTTTACTGCTGCCCTCAGCCCACACAGGGCGTGTAATAACCATAGGTAATACTATTATATTAGCTATTATGTCACATCATGCCTGTCAAACCATATGGCAGCTTGCCCGGTACCTCATCAGCTCTTACTATGGATGAGGCCACACCAGAACAAAGTTCCTTGATAGCGGTAGAAGTCAGGCAGGGGAGGAGGTACTGGGAGTGATCTGGTTACGCGCTGGTATCTGGAAAGTCTATCTTTTGCAACCGTCCAGTGCTATGAGTTGATCCAGTGCTCTAGAACTTCTCTCCATGTTTGTTGGGTTTTCCACTTGCTCTGTAGTCCACGTAGGGAAACGCAGACTGCATCAGCCTTTCTGGTTGAGTCATCATTTCCTAAATTCAGATCCCACCCGGTTCCTCATGTTCGCTGCAGGGTTTGGCATCATCCCTTTTCTTCCTTTTTAAAATGCAGCTTTCAGCCTCCAGATGTATTCTCAAGCATTTTCCTTAGTTACTGGATAATCACACATGGTCAATCCCAAAGGTGAACTTGGAAAATGTGGGTTGGTATATGACCTTCAATCCCCAGCTTAAGGAGCCTACGGCCATATATCAATAGTTGAAGGATTTGTTAAAATCAACACAAATGCTTATTATGAACTATGTGGGTTAAGAATCCCCAGAGACTAATGAAAGACTGCTTGGAGGGAGTTAACAATCTCAAGAAAAAAATGGTTAATAAGATGGGATAGGGCTGGAGAGATGGCTCTGTCAGTAAAGAGCTTGTCTTGCAAGCATGGGGACCTGAGTTTGATCCCAAGGAACCCGAGTAAAAAGTTGAGGGTGTGGGGGTGCATATGCTTGTAATCTCAGTGCTGGGGGTGGGGGCTGAGGAGGAAACAGGGGCATTCCTGGGGCTCACTGGCCTGGCAGCCTCGATGAATTGGCTGAGTTCCAAGACAGAGAGTGACTCTGTCTCAAGAAAGGGAGAATGAACAGCACCTAAAAACACCTGAAGTTGTCTACACACACACACACACACACACACACACACACACACACACACACGCAGAGTGTAGAATCCAAGGGGAAAATGGTAAACCAGGGTAACCACCATCTGTCTGTCTGCTCTACCCACTTACAGGCTGGTGACCACTATGTTTCTTATCTTACATTTCTTGTTTTACTTTTCTCTTCAGCAAAGTAGAAATAGCCTAACTATTCTTGACTGGATATTAGGAAGATTAAGTGGAAGAATACCTAAAAAGCACATGATATGTTAGCTCGTAGAGCAACTGATTAAAGATGGGAAGCTGGAGCTACAGGGAGACCCTGTCTCAAAAAACAAAAAAAGTGAAATATTTTTGAATTAACTTAGAAACTAAACTTTGGCAGATAATACTGCTTTGTTAATTTTAAGGCAAGTATTTAATGGTGACCATTCAGGGTCTATAACCTGGATGTTTGGGTGAGGAGGACGAGGGCAGGGCAAGAGGCCTTTATCCTTGGATTCTAGACAGGAAGTCTGATATGAAGGAAATATAATTTTTTAAATATACAATCTCAGGTTTTAGAAAATGGTTTGTCAGCTAAAAACTCAGAAACAATGCCAGGTTGAAGATACAGAGTAAAGTGTTCAAAGTAATCAATACTCTGCAATTGATTTAGTAAAGTTTTGTGGGGGTTTTTTTTCCCCAAAGTACTGCCCAAGTTTCTATCTCCACACCTTGTTTAACTACACAGATAAGCACCCTTGGAAACTGAACTGAACTCACAGGACTTTGGACTTTTCAGAAGTGAACAAACTTCCGCATCTACTTATTGCTAATGTTGGCGGCTGTGCCTAGAAAGCATTTTCCCAAATTTTCTTTGCACAGAGGACTGCATGCAAATGATAGTATTAAACCATTAGAGCTTCCTAGTGGACAGGTTACATAGTGTATTGCTTTGAAAAACATGTGACCCTAATTGACTTTACCATATTTTAGCACATATATATATATATATATATGTCTCTCTATATATGAAAATCACAAATATCATACATAAAACTAAAACATTTCTATATTGAGGTGGGAAGTAATCATTTAAGTTTTGTTATCAAATTACTTATTGTACCAGAAAGAGGTTTTACAGTTTTTTGTTTCTGAACAACAGAGTTTGCAGCACATATAAACATGCACATAGTGCTCCTTTATGTGACAGCACTCAGCAGCGACAGTCACCATCTCAGCTCCCACCCCATCCACACCCTTCCCAGTCTCAGCCCCTACCCTGTCCACACCCTTCCCAGTCTCAGCTCCCACCCCGTCCACACCCTTCCCAGTCTCAGCCCCTACCCCATCCACGCCCTTCCCAGTCTCAGCCCCTACCCCATCCACACCCTTCCCAGTCTCAGCTCTCAACCTGTCCACGCCCTTCCCAGTCTCAGCTCCCACCCCGTCCACACCCTTCCCAGCTTCCTCTTTCTGGTATAATTTGAGGCAAATTCCAGACATTATATCATTTCACTTGTAAACATTACTACACCTAAAACAACCGACAATTCACACCACCAAATAGCCAATGTTCTGATTTCCAATTGTCTCCTAATATCATAATTTAAAAAATCAGGATCCAAGTAAAGTACATACTCTGATTTATTGGTGTGTCTCCTTTGATTTACAGCCCCTCCTTCAGCTCTTTGTCCCCTTGCAATTAGTTTTTTAAGAAATTTGGTGGCTTGTCCTAGAGAGTTCCTCACCTTAGGGTGCTGCTGATTTTATGTTGGGATGGCACTGACATTTTCCTATATTCTATTTTCTGGAAATTGGTAGTTGGAAGCCTGATCCATCTGTAAGATTTTGAAGTGTTTTCCTTGGCTTTTATCTCCTTTCATTCATTCAACTTTTATTTAGTGTCTTTCTACTATGTCTATCTTTTCAGGATGCTATGGAAATGAAAATGAAAAAGAAACTTAGAAATGAGTAAAGAAAACACATGCCAGTAGAATCACAACCAGTTGTTTGGTGTTAAAAGTTTAAAATCAATGCTGTGCTAAAGAAGTCCTGAGTGGTGGCACTGTTAGAAGCAGCTTCTAAAAGCTGTAGGTCCTGTAGTTAAGCCTCCACAGTCAGGCACTTCTTCACGTAAACCTTAGCTCATCCTTTCTATGAGAATGCTTCCTTCCTCCAGATTTTCCCTGAGCACAATGAATGAGTCTTGTAGTTGTCCATGACCAAACACTACAGGGAGAATAGCAAAACCACACACACACACCCTTCAACAAAAAGCCTTAAAGCAGAAATAGTGCTTCTTGTCTTCCAGATGATAAGCAAATGAATCATGCATATTCAGGCCTCTGACAGAGAATTTGACACATATGGAAAGCACGCGAGTGTCTTTGCAGAGGAACTGTCAGGATTAGGGGAATGAAAAGTCCTTTTGTATTTGCATAGCTTTCCCAACTGTTTCTGCAGTTTATGGTCTAGCATCTCAGGAACTATTTCTATTTTATATGGAGAAAACTAGGGGCAGGAAGATTTCAGACTTGCCCAGAACCATACAACTCATTAGTATGATGGGGGGGGACTCGGCTCCCAAACTGGGCATTTCCCCCTCTTTAGATCATGCTGTAACTCAAATGCCAGACCACTGGAGCAGAAAAAAAAAAAGGGAAAGATTTTCATACATTTTAAAAGATTTTAATTCTATGTACACAAGTGTTTTGCCTGCATGTATGTAAGTGTATCATGTCCATGTACTGCCACAGAGACCAGAAGAAGGTGTTGGATCCTCTGAAACTGGAGTTACAGGTGGTTATTAGCCACCATGTGGGTGCTGGGAACCGAATCTCAGTCCTCAGCTAGAGCAGTAACTGCTCTTAACCACTGAGCCATCTCACCAGCCCAAATCTGTTTATTCTATTATTATTGGGTTTTTGATATAGGCTATTTTTTTGTCTTTTTTTTTTTTTTGACACAGTGTCTCCCTGTAGACCTGGCTGTCCTGGAACTCACTTTGTAGACCAGGCTGGCCTTGAACTCACAAAGCTCTGCCTGCCTCTGCCTTCCTAGTGCTAGGATTAAAGGCATGTGCCTCCATGCCTGGCTAGGCTATTTCTATAGCCCCAGCTGGCCTGGAACTTGCTATATAGACCAGGCTGGCCCCATTCTCAAAGAGATCCTCCTGTTTTTACATACTGGTATTAAAGATGTATGCCACTACATTTGAAATACTTTTTTTTCTTTTTGAGACAGGGTTTCTCTGTAGTCCCAGCTGTCCTGGAACTCACTCTGTAGACCAGGCTGGCCTTGAACTCACAGAGATCTGCCTGGCTCTGCCTCCCAAATGCTAGGATTAAGGTGTGTGCCACCACGCCATGCTTGATACATTTTTTTTAACCCTGTGCGGTGGTTTGAATGAGTGTCCCCCCTAGGCTCTAGGTATTCAGACGTTTGTCTCCAATTGGTGGTGCTGTTTTTGGAGGTCTTGGGGTGTGTGGCCATGCTGGAGGAAGTGTGTCACTGGGGGCAGGCTTAGTGAGTTTAACAAGCCTCCTCGTGGTCTACAGTTGCTCTCTCTCTGCTTCCTGTGCTCTTTGCCAAGATGTGACCCTCGGCATGCTGCTCCAGCCACCATGCCTCCTGCCACAATGGACTCTAATTCCCTGGAACCGTCAATCATAAGCTCAAATAAACTCTTCCTTTTATAAGTTCCTTTGATCATGATGTTTTATCACAGCAACAGAAAGGTGACTAATACACCCTATAAAGTGGAATGTGAAAAAAAGACACCATCGAAACAGTTATGTGATTAAAATGTATGTAATTTTTCATGTCCAAGGGAAGAACAACATTATTTAGAGAATTAGGGAAGATTTAAGGGAAACTATCTGAATAGTTAGCTGCTGGTCTTGGGTCAGAAAGAAATCCTGTTGGCCCTTAAAGGAAGATGGGGTAGAAAACTTAAGGCTTCCTCTAACTCCTGCTGTTCCCAGCAGCCCTGAGGTACTGTGTTAAAGAGCATGTTATTTGCTGTTCTGATGCAGATGGTCTTTGGCAGTGGTACCTCATTGGGGACTAGAGGACCCTAAGATAGCTTTATCTAGCCTGGGGAGCTTTTGTGATGTTGAACAGAGTATCTTGATTCTCCTTGGCTCTCCTGTGTTTATGTCTCTCTGTCTCTATCTCAGTAATGTAGCTCCAGGAGCTAGAGAGATAGGTCAGCAGTTAGGAGTATGTACTGCTCTTCCAGAGGACTTGAGTTCAATTTCTAGCACCCACCTCAGGTGCTAGAAATTCCAGCTCACAGGATCCAGCACCTCTCTCCGTGGGCTTCAGTACATTCATGCACACATGACTTTTTTTTTTTTAAGCAATGTAGCTCAGGCATTTTTACATGATAGCTATGTTCCACATGGGTAAAATGGATCATACTGCATTATTTTCAACATATGCTATTGGCCAAAGCAAGTCAGAGTGCCAGCCTAGATTCAGGAGTTGGGAAATAGATTCTACTTCTAATTAGAAAATGGTTTAGGCACACTGCAGAAGGACTCCTTGTTAGGGTGAGTGAGTGAAGCCAGGCACAGAAGAATATATTATGAGAGTTTTTGGTGCATGTATGTTTGCATACATGTGTGTCCAAAGGTGCGTGGGTTTGAACATCCCTGTAGAGGCCCTCCTTGACTGTCC
The DNA here is from genome assembly GCA_009823505.1 of Rhizomys pruinosus. NCBI lineage: Eukaryota > Metazoa > Chordata > Mammalia > Rodentia > Spalacidae > Rhizomys > Rhizomys pruinosus. The sequence goes on along the minus strand of VZQC01014177.1, from coordinate 623,795 downwards.
AGTATCTTCTTTGATCTTTCTCCACCTTAAGGGTGGTTGCTCACTGAAACCAAAGCTCACTCTTCCTGCTAGGCTGGTGGGCCAGCAAGTCCCAGGGTCCTTGTGTCCCCCTCCCCAGCACTGAGTCTGCAAGCATGTGCTGCTGTGCCCAGCTTTTTAGGTGGGTGTCGGGGAACCAAATTCAGGTCCTCACGCTTGGCACTGCAAGTACTTTATCTATTGCACTATCTCCCAAGCTCCTGAAGTTTTTATATAAATTCCAGGAAATGTAAACTAAATCAATAGTGACAGTAAACAGATCACTGGTTCTTTGAAGCTGATGGGTGGGGACTTCCGGCAAAAGGGCATGAGAGAATTTTGGAGGTGATTTTTAAATTTTTATTTATTTATTTATTTATTTGTTTGTTTTTTTGGTAGCTATTTCTTTTTTAAAATTTTTTTCGAATTTTATTTATTTCCGTATGTGTATGAATGTACTGTCTGCATACAGGTCTGTGCACCGGTGTCATGCAATGCCGCGGAGGTCAGAAGAGGATGTAGGATTCCCCTGGAACTGGAGTTCTCCTGGAATTGGAGTTTCAGACGGTTCTCGGCCGCCATGTGGGTGCT